>BSBM01000788.1:870000-1277500 GCA_027924585.1 Larix kaempferi | reverse complement strand
ACCCATGCGTAAAATTAGTCACAACAGATCTAATGAACAAGTAAATCAATCACAATAGATGAAACTCAGAAAATATGGTGTAAACTGTGCAAAAAGCATGCATCAGTGCTCTATATCCCAATAAGGGTGAAAATACAATACAATACTATCACAATAAGTGAGCAATTCGAATTACCTAGAAGGTCATTTGAATATACTACATGGTGTAGCTTGGCTCCAACTAGGAGTCCATCTCATCAATCAATGGTGATCATCAATGCACAAGTAACTGTCATCCAGGTGTCAAACTGAGTCTAAGTGAGTCTAATTGAGTGTAACTGAGTGTAATAAGAGTAACTGATGGTAAGTGGCACTAAAATAGGGATGGAGGCTCATTGGATGGGCGCATGAGGGCTTAACTGCACTCAGAACTGTCAGTCATGTCTCATCGGAGGTCAATCGAAGTGAAAACATCAGTTATGGGTCAATCGGAGGTAACTGGGAGTGATAACTGAAGTGTAACTGGACTAGTAGGTGAGAAAGCCGCCCTTCTGCAGTGGAAGGTGAGAAGTGGGCTCATGATAGGCTAGGAGGGCTAACTCTGAGTGGTAAATAGCTCCCGAGTGCTGGGAGACTAGGGACTAGGTGCTGGAAGCATCATACTAGTGACTGGGCAGCATGCGGATGCATGCAAAGTACATAACTGAATGATGAGATATCCTAACACCACCCCTCAAGCTATACTATGATGTAAAAAATAAAATGCAGGGCCCTGGTTACTGAGACCAAAGGTCACCCCAATACAATAATAATCCAAATAAACAACAGTTCATGAATCGAGGAAATGGAGAAAAACTTATGGGAAAACCCCCCCCTCAAAATGGACTGTAACACACCAAAAGATTTAACTGCTCCAAAATCAAGTAGATATGTCTGGAGGTATCTTACTCTTGGGAGTAAATGGATCATGCTCCAAAAACATGTGCTTGAATTCTCCATCAGTGGATACAAGCGAATGTGGATACTTTATGAACTTGATCTTCATACTGAAAATGGTGAGAACAAATCTAAAAATATGAGGATGATCCTGGAACCTGTGATTCAAACCAAGTGAGGTAGGAATAGCTCCAATCGGATCAAATAGATCTTGAAACTTGAACTTCTTATCAGTGGAAGTTAAATCAGCTCCAATATTTGACAAATGGTTTCTTGAGATCTCCTTTGAACCAACAGGGGTGAGATCAAAACCAAAATCAGCAAAAATTGCATGAGAATTGAACTCAAGCAAATGGTAGTGCTCTTCATCTTCAGTAAAACGCTGATAAACTGTGCAAATGATAGAACAAAAGTTTATAGGAGGCATGCAATCAAGGAGGACGAATGCTTCACCTCCAAAATCAGATTTTATCTCCAAAACATCAAGTAGATCATTATTCTGCATGCCGGCAAACTCATGTGAAAGAGAGGATTCAAGAACCTTTTCGGAATCTAGAGTATGAGTTGGTTTATCTTGCTCAGAATTTGAAATAGAAGATATTGAGAGAGTGAGTTTTGAATCTATAGTTTCTTCTTCATCTTGAACAATTGTTGAGGCCAAGACATGATCGGAAAGAACACATAAGGAGATCTTACTGGGCTTGTTCTCCAAATGGCTAGCATGATCCTCTTCTTCCTGCTTTCCAAATTCTCTGTCAAGTTGGACCCATAGATCACTTGGATTTTCAACAGTATTACTGAGGTAGCGCATACAAGGAGACATAGCAAGACATATTGCTCCAAAAGCTCTGTCACAATCATTGAGCCAATCATTCTCCTCTTCATCGGAATCAAAATCTCTTGTATTACCAATGCACATATCAAAAGACATTGTCTCTTCAAGAATGCAATCATCTTTGGTTTCCATTCATCATAGTTGAATGGAGTAAGAATATTTTGTGAAGAAGAAGTCTCCATCTCTACATTAGCGAATGCAAATGGAGGAAGTAAGAAACCTGCAAATCACACACAAACAATAACCATAAGGTCGAACAATCCACCCTTTTTAGAGTTGCATCACACCTGGGATTGGAGATCAAGGAGGCTTGAATGATCCAATGTATCAAATCCAGGAAATTAGTGGAAAACTCAGGCTTCTGGAGTGGATTGGAGAGTATTTTTCAGCCTTGCATGCACATGAGCGAATGCACATGATATTTTGCATACCAAAACTTCAGTAATTTTGAGCAAATTCACTCAAATCTTCATGTAGAACACCTGTAGGAGAGAGATCTTATCCCTGCAATGGCTCTAATACCATGTAAAATTAGTCACAGCAGATCTAATGAACAAGTAAATCAATCACAATAGATGAAACTCAAAAAATATGGTGTAAATTGTGCAAAAAGCATGCATCAGTGCTCTATATCCCATTAAGGGTGAAAATACAATACAGTACTGTCATAATGAGTAAGCAATTTGAATTAGCCTAGAAGTTCATTCGAATATACTGCATGGTGTAGCTTGGCTCCAACTAGGATTCCATCTCATCAATCAGTGGTGATCATCAATGCACAAGTAACTGTCAGCCAGGTGTCAAACTGAGTCTAACTGAGTGTAATAAGTGTAACTGATGGTAAGTAGCACTAAAATAGGGATGGAGGCTCAATGGAGGGCACATGAGGGCTTAATTGCAATCAGAACTGTCATTCATGTCTCATCGGAGGCCAATCAAAGTGATAACATCAGTTATGGGTCAATTGGAGGTAACTCAGAGTGATAACTGAAGTGTAATTGGACTAGTAGGTGAGAAAGGTGCCCTTCTGCAGTGGAAGGTGATAAGTGGGCACATGACAGGCTAGGAGGGCTAAATCTGAGTGGTAAGTAGCTCCCGAGTGCTGGGAGACTAGGGACTAGGTGCTGGAGGCATCATACTGGTGACTGGGCAACATGCGGGTGCATGCAATGCATGCATGCAAAGTACATAACTAAATGATGAAATATCCTAACACCATGACCCCATTGAGACTGTGAAAAACAAGTTGAAGCTGGTTAAGGAGCGAGGTATAGACCTGCACAAGGTCCATTAGACCTTTTTTCATCTATTTACAGTCGACCAAACCCCAGGTTTTCCCGAATTTTTCAACTAGTGCACCTCCCACTACTCTTCCACCAAGAGGACGATTATGGGCGCAACCAACTCCAAAATCCTTTGTCAAATCAATCCCCAAACCATTAGAAAGGCCCTGCTAGTCTTGGACAAGTTTTTCCAAAGAGCTAAAGGGTACAAAGAGGAATCCCTAATCCAGTTTTTCAGACAATCCCCAGTTGAATTAAAACAAAATTTCTAGAAGACTTTCCTGAATCCTACTGTCCCATTACAAGAGCATGCCTTCCCGGTTGAGGCCAGACTATTCACTGAAGAATCCAAAGGTGTTATCGCCATGATGAGCTAATTCCTAGGTTTAGACTCTGATATGTATGTTACAGAACCTTTAATGAGTTTGATTTTTGTCTTAGGCACTTGCCCCCTGGAATCAGATGACCCAAGTCAATCTACCCAATGTGCATTCCTTAGGTTTGATGAGGTTTTGGCTGACAATATACACTCCCAGCTAAAGGATTTCCAAAAAACAAGGACTTTCAGATTTCAGTCCTACTTACTAAAAATGTTCTTAGCATTCAATGAGGAAAATTTGCAAATTCCTGAGGTGCTACTTACTCAGGAGATGTACACTGATTACACCAAATTCCATAACGAGCTCATGTCTAAAATTTATAATGTCATCTTTCAAAAGAAGCTTCCCAGAGTATTGACAAAGATGCAGGAATTGCTACAGCTTTCTCTTGAGAAGAGGGTAGGGGACTGGTTTCTCTCAGAGCACAGCACAACCATCAGGGTTTAAGGGTTTTCTCATGCACCCTATGTGTTGCCAGCCTTCCTAACCCCTAGATTGTTTACATTGGAATTCATCAGACGAAAGTTGAAGGTGGAAGCTGAGCATTTTCTGGATCATAGAAAGGCCTCATATATTGTGTTTCCATGGGCTGTAGGCCCATTCGTTGTCAAAGGTAAGGCTTCCATCCAGCCATCGAATGCAAGATAAGGGAGATGGGGTTCAAAACAGAGGCATCCATAAACTATGACCCCCACCACATCATCTCCAACAGAAGAAAGGAAAGAAATAGGAAAGGTTTTGTGCATTTTGAAATTACAGGCATGGCAGAGACTGCCAGTTTGTTAGAATGTCCTAGCAGAAGCCATATGGAGATAGACACACCTGAGAGCTCCTCCCTGTTGACACAAGGAAACACATCTCTAGTACCTGGCTCTTCTAGCATGGTCCCATCAGTTTCAGTATCTGTACCCCTGGCCATCATCTTAGAAAATTCCAGCAAGGTGGATGGAAGTGACCCTATGGACGTAGAGGAGGAAGCTGAAAGGGCCCCAAAAAGGCAGAAAACTAAGGATTCTGAGCAGCAGCTAGTACCTGTGGTGACTGGTAAATGAAAGAAGAAACAAGCGGATAAGCTACCAACATTTGAGATCAAGGAGTATATGTTTAAGCCAGCAGCCACTGAGCCTGCTGCCTCAAGCAATACTAGAGCTGAGTTGATAGATGAATACAAAGTGAGCTCAGGGGCAACCTCAGAAGAGTCCAAGTTATATACAAAGGTAAGGCGTATTTCAAGCAAGGAAGTGTATCGAGTCACTAGCAGGAGCCTTGCTCAGAACACCCTGAGTTTGGCCTTGGCCACCAAGAGTAAGGCCACTGAGCTAAGGATGAATTTAGAGGACATCCCTGTGCCAGATGTAATAAAATTGCACAAAGAAATCGGGGATGTTATTTATACTAAACTATTGAGGGAAGCCTTAGAGCTATCAAATTTACAAGTCAGTAAGAGTAAGGTTTCCAGCCAGCTCAGGCAGGAAAAGGTAGAGAAAAAATCTCATAAGGCATAGATCAAGAAATTGTAGGGTGAGATAGTGGCCACTGAGGGCTAGGCAGACAAAAGAGCCAGCATTCAAAGCCTACTCAACGAGAAAGAAAACATCATCCAATCACTGGAAAAGAAGTTAAAAATACCCTCTACCCAGTTAGTAGAGGTCTCTGAGCTAACAGAGCTGGAGGAGAAGAGAGAAAAGTTGTAGAATGACCTGACAGACTACAAGGCCAAGTTGTTGAAGCTTGAAGAGAAGGAAAAACAATGGCAGGAAGACATGACTTTGATAGTGAGCGGTGAGAAAGCTTTGAAGGCCAGGACTGAAGAGCTTGAGAAGAGGTTACAGGAGAAAGAGCAGGAAATAGAAAGCATGGCCACACCCCCCTCTATAGAGGCTGGTGATTTCTCCCTTGTGGGGGCTATGGCCCAATCAATCTTGAAAGACATGGAAGTAGAAAGGTTGAAAAAGCATAATGTGAATTTGAAAACCTTGATGACTAACGCAAAGAAAGAGAAGGAGGCTTGGGGAACCAAGTACCAGGAGTTGCAGGATAAATATGAAGAGTTAACAGGACAAGCTACGGGGCGGACTTCTTTGCAAGAGGCCAAGCAGGCCATTTGGGATGGCATTATTGAAGAAGCAAGAAAATTGAGGCCCTTCCTTGATTTTGTCCTGGACAAGGAAGCTGTGATCAAGTTGGCTAAGAGTAGTGTGACAACAGCCAATGAAAGATTGAACAAAAATCCTATTGAGCATGTTGAGAATGCCATTGAATTCTTGAATGGCTTATCTGAAGAGGAGATTAAGATAGCTAGAATAAAGGACATGGTGTCCATCATCATTGGGGCCAAGAGAGTGATGCATAAGCATCAGCAGGTAAAATCTATTCAAGCTAAAATTGATGTCATGACATAGCAGGTCAAGTACTTCAGAGACATGTTTGACCCTCTATTCAAGAAAGGGTTACCTCTCTTTTGGGAGGAGGATCGAACAATGCTCACACAGGAAGAATACCAAAACAGGTTGGCGGGGTGTAAAATGGATTACACAGATTTTGCAGGTATGAATCAATTGATGAACAGGAAAGTGCACATCTCCAGAGCTACTCTTATAAGGATCACACAGAGATATGAGTCTTATTGAAAGAGGTGGCCACCTCCAAATTGCCAGCTGTCGAGCTATGGAAGCTATTTGAGAAGTATGGGAAGGCAAAGCTGGTATTGCACTCGTGAAGATTCGATGATAGTGGAATGGTAGCATGGAGGAAATAGTTACTAGGGCATTTTGTTCTTTTTTACCAGAGTCTGTTGTCATGCTATAAAGCTACTCAGTAAATTTGTAAAAGGAAATTAAGCCTATTTTTACCAACTCTGTTGTTTTGTTGTAACTAATTTTCTGGAGTGGCGAGCCTGTTTGAATAGTTGTCACTTAGATTTTAACAAATTTCTGTTGAGACAACTCGAGCCTGAGGACTAAGAACATCTATACAATCAATGTAATAGAAGAGAATAGGGTTGGAAACTTTTTGACACCCGTGATTTTTCTGTGTTAAGCATTCTGAGATACATTTTAATCAAATCTGGCAAGGCCGAGCAATCAATTTTACCGGAGATTCATGTGTTATTCGTCTTACAGTCCGCATACTCTTCTTCTTATGTGAATGTTTTCTTACTGTTTAATTAGTATCGTTATTCTTTTCATGCTTGGATAAGTGTGCATTGGGACATGATTCATAGATGTTATGCTCCGTTTCTTTCATTTCAAGCATCCACTATTATTTTCTGCTAAAGTCGATATAGAATTCATCTTAAGATGCTCTATATTGATGGATTGTTCCTATTTTCTTCTTAATCACCAAACAAAATCTCTTTGACTGTGAGTTGGTAGCTATCTTGCCTCTGTGAGAATTTCTTTGCAAAGCAATGTCATTTTAATCATATTTGTATGTTTTGACTCCACTGCCCAATGGATGCCCACTTTGCTTTCAACCAAACAATAATTCTATCTTATTTTTATTCATGTATCTGGCCTTGTTAAATCAATTTGTGAGAGATCCCTCTCTGGAGAGGAAGAAGCCAAATTACCTCTCCTAAAGTTGTTCTGTGGTTACCTCATAGTGGTCCTCATACAACCTCGGGTTCATTCTGAGTGCTAACAGATGATGATGATGATGATGATGATGATGATGATGATGATGATAAAGATGATGATGATGAAGATGATGACAATCATGATGGTGGTGGTGGTGATGACGATGACAACGATGATGATGATGATGATGAAGATGTTGTTGTTGATGATGATGATGATGATGAGGAAGATGGTGATGACGATGACGATAATGACGATGATGATGATGAAGATGTTGCTGATGATGATAATGAAGATGATGATGATGATGATGAAGATGATGATGATGATGAAGATGATGATGATGATGAAGATGAGGACAATGATGATGATGATGATGATGATGACAAATATGATGATGATGAAGATGATGATGATGATGAAGACCATGAAGATGATGGTGATGATGACAACAACGATGATGAAGATTATGGTGGTGGTGGTGGTGGTGATGACAACGACAACGATGATGATGATGATGATCACCACATGATGGCCCTTGGTTGAGAAAACCTTCTTAGTCTTTGATGGATAGAATAATTCTTCCCTAGAAGACCATTTCCAAGGCCTTAAGACATGTAGACACTAAGTTAAAAAACCATATAATGGCACTTCCATACTCAATCACAGGACAATGATACCTCAAGAGGCCATGTGTAGTTGGTGGAGGTAACCTTCTTATCCCTAGATGGATATAAGATTCCTTTAAGGCCCGAGTCTTAGGTCTCCTCCCTTGACCATGTCCAATGCCCTAAGTCCCCAAGACTTCATCATTATCTTCATCATCATCATTGTCGTCGTCATCACCATCATCTTCATGGTCTTCATCCTCATCATCATCATCACATTCATCATCATCATCATCTTCATCATCATCATCATCATAATCATCCTCATCATCATCATCATCCTCATCTTCATCATCATCATTATCATCATCTTCATCATCATCATCATCTTCAGCATCATCATCATCATCTTCATTATCATCATCATCATCTTCTTCACCATCATCATCATCATCATCGTCGTCATCGTCATCACCCTCTTCCTCATCATCATCTTCATCATCATCGTTGTCGCCGTCATCACCATCATCTTCATGGTATTCATCATCATCATCTTCATCATCATCATCATATTCGTCATCATCAACATCATCTTCATCATCATCATCATCATCGTCCTCATCTTCATCATCATTTTCATCTCCCTCTTCCTCATCAACATCTTCATCGTCATCATCATCATCTTCCTCATCATCGTCATCGTCATCATCATCATCATCATCATCTTCATCATCATCGTTGTCGTCGTCATCACTGTCATCTTCATCGTCATCATCATCATCATCATCATCATCATCATATTCATCTTCATCATCACCATCTTCATCATCATCTTCTTCTTCATTATCATCATCATCATCATCATCTTCATCATCATAATCATCGTCATCACCCTCTTCCTCATCATCATCTTCTTCATCATCATCACCCTCTTCCTCATCATCATCTTCATCATCATCATCATCGACATCACCATCATCTTCATTGTATTCATCATCATCATCATCATCATCATCATCTCACACTAGTAATGATTCAACAAAATTAGAGAAGCTCCTTATGATGATGAAGACAATGAAGATGATGATGATGAAGATGATGTTGAGGAAGAGGGTGATGATGATGATGATGAAGATGATGAGGAAGAGGGTGATGACGATGATGATGATGATGAAGATGATGATGGTGAATACGATGAAGATGATGGTGATGACGAAGATGATGATGAGGAAGATGATGATGATGATGATGATGATGATGATGATGATGATGATGATGATGATGATGATGATGACAAAGATGACGATTATGATGACAAAGATGAAGATGATGGTGATGAAGATGATGATGATGATGATGATGATGATGATGAAGATGATGACGACAACGACGATGTTGATGCTGCTGCTGATGATGATGATGATGACGATGATGATGATGACGATGATGACGAAGATGATGATGAAGATGATGATGATGATGATGGTGGTGGTGGTGGTGATGACAACGACAACTATGATGATGATGATGATGATAATGATGATGATGAATATGGTGATGACGACGATGATGATCATGATGATGAAGATGATAATGATGATGATGATCACTAGATGATGGGCCTTGAAGAAGTATTCTAGCCACCAAAGACTAAGAAGGTTTTCTCAACAAACCACACATGGCTTCTTGAGTGTGTCAGTGGATATTGATTAGGGATGTTGGTGCAATTAGGTGGCTTGGAGAAATATGCATGTGTCTCAAGGCCTTGGGAATGACATTTGAGGGAAAAAGGCCATGCATTTGGCCGTAAAGAAACCATTGAGGCAACCAAAGCCATGAAAAATGTCTCAAAGCACCATGTATGACTTTGCAGGGATATCCATGATTCCATGGCATTATGTATCCAATTCTTCGAAATTTGGGGTTTGGACATGGTCTTGGGAGGAGACTTGAAGCTCGAGACTGAAATCCTATGTTACATCCATTTAGGGATAACAAGGTTTCCTCAACCAAAAACATATACCATTTTGAGGGCATCATTTTCCTATTGAGGATGATTGTGCCATCATGGTATCATTAGCATATGATTGTTTTCTTGAACCAGCAGGGATCATAGAGAGAGAGAGGGAGATTGGAGCTTAGGGGTTTAGAGAGAGGGATATTGGAGCTTAGGGGTTTAGAGAGAGATAGATAGAGTGAAATAAATAGATTGATGGTTAGGGGCTTAGAGAGAGAGAGAGATTGGAGCTTTGTGGTTGAGAGAGAGAGAGAGAGATTGGAGCTTTGTGGTTGAGAGAGAGAGAGAGAGATTGGTGGTTAGTGGTTTAGAGAGAGAGAGAGAGAATGGGGTTTAGGTGCTTAGAGAGAGAGGGGGGAATGAAATTGGTGGTTACAAGTTTAGGGAGAAACAAAAAGAGATTGTTGGTTAAGCATATATAGACAGAAATTGTGGGTTAGGTATTTAGAGAGAGAGAGAGATTGGACATTAGAGGTTTAGAGAGAGAGAAAGAGAATTAGAGGAATTTGGGGTTATAGATTTAGACGGAGAGAAAGAGAGAGATTGGTGGTCTGGGGTTTACTGATAGAGAGAGAGATATTGGAGCTTAATGGCTTAGAGAGGGAGAAAAAAATTGGTGGCTAGGTGTTTAAGAGAGATAGAGACTAGAGGTTAGGGTTCTAGAGAGAGAAAGTGAGAGATTGGTGGTTAGAGGTCTAGAGAGAGAGAGAGAGAGATATCGGGGGGTATAGGTTTAGAGAGAGAGAGAGATTGGGGGTTATATGTAGAGAGAGAGAGAGAGAGAGAGAGAGAGAGAGAGAGAGAGCGAGTGAGAGAGATTGAAAGTTAGGGGTTTAGAGAGAGATATAGAAAGAGAGAGATCAATTGTTAGGGGTTTAGATAGAGAGATATTGGAGGTTAGGGGATTACAGAGGGAGAGAGAGGGAGAGATTGGTGGTCATGGGTTTAGAGAGAAAAATTTATTGGAGATTAATGGTTCAGAGAGAGAGAGAGAGAGATTGGGGGTTACGGGTTTGTAGAGAGAGAGAGATTGGGGGCTAGGGTATTAGAGAGAGAGGCATATTGGGGTTTAGGGTTTAGGGTTTAGAGAGAGAGAGAGAGAGATTGGCGGTGAGGGGTATAGAAAGAGAGAGAGATAAAGGGAGTGAAAATGGTGGTTAGGGTTTTAGGGAGGAAGAGATAGATATTAGGGGATAATGGGTTAGAGAGAGAGGGGGTTATGGGTTTAGAGCTCAAGAAAGTGAGAAATTGGTGGTTCCGTGTCAGGGGAGAGAGAGAGAGAGAGAGAGAGAGAGGTTTGGAGTTAGAGGTTTAAAGGGGCAGAGATTGGTGGTTATGGGTAGAGAGAAAGAGAGAGTGGTGGATTGGAATTTAGGGGTTTAGAGAGACACATAGAAAGAGAGATATTAGGTGTTAAAGGTTTAGAGAGAGAGAGATATAGAGATTGGAGGTTAGGGGATGAGAGAGAGAGAGAGGAATTATAACATATGGGTTTAGAGAGAGAGAGAGATTAGTTTTAAGGGGTTCAAAGAGAAAGATATATTGGGGATCATGGGTTTCGATAGAGAGAGAGAGAGATTGGGGATTATGGGTTTAGGGGGAAATAATAGATCAAGGAGGTTTGAAAAGACCTGCAAAGACTGGAACTGGATGAGCCTATTATGGTAGAACTCCAATTTTGGGATCAGTCTTACCGTCTCTATGATGTAATTTCTCCTTGTTTTTTAATATAAAAGCTTGTCACTTGTTCTTGTAAAAAAAAAAGAATATTTTTCAACCATTGGGGTGGTAGGTGGGGGGAGTTCTACTAGATTCCAATGGAAAAATATCATGATCTATCTGTGGGGAATTGGAAATACGAATAATAATCAAACAAAAATTTGCTCATAGGCCTAGAACTAGCCTATAGCAACTTCTAGTCGTAGGAGAGCCTTTCTTGGTCACTAAGCAATCGAGGGAAAGGAAGGTAGATGAGGGATCAATCCTCAAAAAATTATGAGTGAATCATATGGATGCAATTCATTGGAAAGGAAGGTAGATGAGTGAATCATATGGCTCCCTTAGTTGTTATTTCATGGGTGGATACAATTCACAACATTCAATGTCTAATTTAATATGCTTTGGAATTGACAATGTGTAGCATATCGAGGAGCCTCCATTGCATGCAAGGTAGCCTTTGGACTCTTCTTCGTATGAGGGAGCCTTAACACTCCCCATGCTTCATATTCCCCCAATTATGTGACTATCTCTACGGATTTGTGCATCTTTATGGCTCCTCTTCAGTTTCTCCTCGATGCAAGTGGGATTTTTCCTCTATAGTCTCTTGGAGATAAGGAAAGGATTGGTGTGTATCGGCAGAGGATTGGCTCAAGCTTGTCGCTTGTACGTTCAACTCTTCGTCGGGGGTCAAGGATTTATGGTAGGTGTCCTTGCCTTTTCTGCTTTGGCTTTGACCAATGTTAGGTTTGTATTACTGCTTGTGATTGTAAATATTTTGTGGTTTGGTGGTCTAGTATCACTGGGGGTTGTTTTGCTACGTGGAGAAGGGGGTTCTCTCCTTGGGATGGACCCTATTCTCTTACCCTTTTTTTCCATGGACAATCTCTCAGGTTGAAATGTTGTGCAAGGGATGGTCAGAGAGACATTTGTGAGCTTCACCAAATGATGAGACACTTAAATGCAATATTGGATAGACCAAAAAGCATTGTGTACAGTATGAATTCTTGGTTAGCTCTTCAGGAGGAAAAACAAGGAATTCTTGAGAACACAGTTCAAGAATAGGGAAGGTAGATTATGATGTTTCTCATTGATTCAAAGATGTATGTTGTCGGAGGGTGCACACTATGCTAAGGCTCAATCAACTGGATCACATCATTTGGAAGAGGATATACGATTCAACAATAGAGTATCATTGCAATGGAAATCTCTAGTTCAAAGGATCCTAAGCAAGAACAACAGTTGTAGTAGGAAGACCATAATGGCCATGATTTCCTTTAATATGTATGCTTTTTATGAATTACACTTGTATTAGGATAGTAAGACAATTTATAAGGATTTATATATCCCTATTTTTTGAGAAGTTGATAGGTTTAGTATTACAAAGATATGTGAAGGACAAGTTTTGTATTGTCACAATAAAACAATTTGGCTATTTTGAACTCCCTCTAGTGTATATTGTTGGTTGAATCTCCTCAATTAGTTTAATACAAAAAATTCTCTACTCATTTTGGTTTAAAAAAAATTAAATAAACCAAGTGTGGAGGTTTTCTATGACCCTAATGGAAAACTAGAAGCAAGTTTTGAATGGGGGTTGGGCAGAGCCACTGATAACCAGGTCAAGGTTCAAAATGTTGACATATAAACTATGTATACAATTTTTCTTGAATATCTTATAAACATTAAAAAATACTATAGACCATTGTTAAAATGCACACATTAAATATATCTCTATTAAAAAGCATTGATTTTTAACTTATTTATATCTCCTATATTTATCTTTAAAATAAATACAAAAAATTAAAGTTTATAAAGTAAGGAAAATTTTAGCGAATGATTATATTTCTTAAATTACTTATGGAAACAAAAATATAAAGCTTAATGTTATGGAAGATTTGAAAATTTTGAAAATCCACAAATTTGAAAAATACATGTAATAGTGAATTACTGAAAGAGTAGTTAACAAGAAAATATTTAAAATTATCAATTTGAATGGAAAAAGTTGTTTTAAAACAACTTGCGATGAAAAACACTTCAATTTTACACTTTTTGAAGGGAATCTTTAAATAATCTTAATGAAAAAATCACAGATTTGTTGCTATATTCACAACATTATTATTAGTTAAGTAGTTTGAAAAACTTTCCTTTTGTATTTCTCCATTTCATTCGTAGATTTTCTCCATTACTTTTGGTACAAACTCATACACACCCCATTCTTGATTCTTTTATGGTTTAATGTCAATTGGGTCGCATGTTGCTAAGGTATCACATGAATCCTTGTTTGTAGGTACACTTCATTTATTGTCTCTCCTTAAAAATAGATAGAAGGCTATTCTTTTTGTCAATGTATATGAAAATAGATGTTGCAAGGATGTAACTCTAATTAATAGTCACAAGAGTTTCAAAACTTTGGTGAGTTTACACAAGACAAATAAACTCATGACATCTCAAGTGAGTTGAAAATTTTGGCCAAACTTATTGGATTTTACAAAAACTTTGTGAGTCTTCAATAACTTATTGAGTATGGAATACTTGGTCATCACACATATGAATACAAATTATAGAGCCCAGTGATTTAGTTCAATTGGTTTGTATGGACCATTTGAAAACATATTTTCCCATGACATCTATGATTCTATTGCAGTTGAGTTTGAGTCGAGTTCAGTTCCGCTGGGTTACGAACTACCATTATGGTTGGTGGTTGAGTTCCCTCCATCCATAGATTTAGGGGAAGAGGAGGGGGATCCCACAAGGTTTTCTTTGGGAAAAAAGGAAAATACAACTTACACCCTTTTTATATCATTCTTTGTTGTTTTGCCAAAGATTCTTGTTGAGAGGGAGGGATTTATGCTCTAAAAACAAATTTGTAGTAGTTATACCTTGTTTCAAGACCAAAAACAAGTGTTTTGAAGACTTGACAAGTTAAGAGTGCCTCATTGTTGAGTGTCTTACTTGAATAAGTTGTGTTGGAGGTGGTTGGAGGTGGTTGGTGTGGAATGTTGTTCAAATTGTCATAGACAATGCTTCCCGTGTAGCAAAATGTAGATTGTTGATAAATCAATTCCCAACTATGTTTTGGACCTCCAATGTAGCTCATCTTTTAGACTTGTTGTTGGAAATTGGAAAATATGAATGGGATAAATCTATTATGTAGAAGGTGAAGTCCATAACAAAATACATGCACAATCATACATGGTTATGCAGTGAGAAAATAAATCAAAAAATAAGAAGTTTGTCTACTCTGCCATGTCTAGATTTCCAACAACTTTCTATCTTTGCAGTCCATTTGTGCTTGAAAGTTGCAAATCAAAATAATGTTATTAGTGATGAGTGGGAAGAAATAAAATACAATAGAAAGAAACATTTATGGCATAGAAATTGTGTCACTTGTATTTAATAATGTTTTATGGGAGGAAGTGGCATCTTAGGAATATGTCAATTAGTGATGAGTGGGAACAATCAAAATGAAATAGGAACATTGATGGTATAGAGGTTGTGTCACTTGTATTTATTAATATTTTATATGCGAGGGGAGGTGAAGTCCATAACAAAATACATGCACAATCATACATGGTTATGCAGTGAGAAAATAAATCAAAAAATAAGAAGTTTGTCCACATCTGAGAGTAAGGAGGAGAGATGAATGCCATTTTGGTAAGTTATTAATTCAATGGAAAGCATAAGATTCACCTACCACTACATGTTGTTTGGTACTATATCAACCCCCCTTTTTTATGCCAATGATGAGAAGATAGAATATTTTTTCAAGTGCATAAAGAGGATGTTCCTTAATTATCCAACTCAGGGCCATCCAACACTAGGTACAAATATACAAGAGAGATGAGGGTATATTTGAATTTTAAATAGCGATTAATTCAAAGAAGACATTGTTACCAAGTAAATTTCTATATTCAACTCCATTTTCATTTGTTAGAAATTTCCATCCTTTTAACTTTAATGTTCAAATTACTAAGTTGCATGGATACATATACATATATGAGAATGGATATAGATACAGATCCAACAAGTTTATAGAAAATCGATATACTATATGCATAGGATACATTAAATACATGTGTACATATCATGTGTATGCATATGTGTGTGTGTGAAAGAAACCACGAAACATACGAATTTCATCGTACCATTCATGAATTTTGAATTTGGAAATAAGGAAACACAAAAAAGAGTTATAATGAAGAGATCCTCAATGCTCTATTTATAACCTAATTATAAGAAATTATTGTTAGCATTCTTCATTTTTTCAACAGTTTTGATGTTTTTTTTCCTTTGTTTTAATGGCAGGAATGGCCACTAATGTTGTTGATACAACATTTCAAATATATAAAATGCTACTAAAACATTTTAGCCTTGTTTTCAACTTATGTACAGTGTTTTGTAAATGAATCATGTGGAAGAATTGGTGGTAAAATTCTTGAACTATAGAAATTTGCGGTCCATATGAACCAAACTTGTAGTTCCTTTAGATGTGAAAACAATTGGAGCATGTTCAACCGCATTCATTTCAAGAAACACCACAAGTTGGGTCCAAAAAAATCTTAATGATTTGTTGCTTGTGCACTGTAATCTTAGCCTTTGCATATTGCAATAGAAAATTAGATACATATGAGTGATATTGTTTCCATTCAATTGGATCATTGGGTACAAAGGATCATGGGTACCCGAATGAGGATCACGCTTTATTGGATGGAATGGAAAGGCCATCCCAATCATCAGCCAATAATTTTATCACTTATTTTATGATTAATCACTTATCATTTATTCCATCATCTATCATCCTTGGCATTTGAACTTCGGTTCTATATATTTGATTTCTTAAACTATTTCCCTATAAATTTTGGACTATGGGGCGTTTTAACTATTTTAAAATTTGAGAACCTATATTCAATATTTATGTCTTATGAAAATTGAAGCCATTCAATACTTAATCGATTATACATCTATGTTGTTCAAATGACAATTTCTTATTTTTATTTATAAAAATCTAAATATATGTATGTTTTAATAAGACTTCAAGTTACTGCAAAGCTTTGTGCCAAATTTCGTTAAGTTATTATCGAGTTTTGTACCAAGTTGACTCCATTTTAATTTTTTTGGATCATCATTGAGTTCAAGTCCCATAACTTTGAAATATTACGTACATATGAAGTTTAAACATAATACCTAGAATGTTAATGAAATCATTATCGAGAAGAAGTTGAAATATTACAAAGTTTTCATGAAAATTGGTTATAATCAAAATTATTTTTCTAACATTATTAGCTTAAAGAACAATATGAGCATTGCCAAATATCGGGCTAGTGCTCAACCTTCATTATGAAATCAATAATTGTACTAACCCAAACCACCTTGGATGAATGATTTTGTAAGAATTCCAATACAAAAAAGGTTGACAATGAAAAGAATTTCATTTTAACGTGTTCTAGCCTTAATAATATAAGGAATAAATTTTCCTGCTTTCATAACTTGATTACTCTTCAAGACCTTTTGTCTTACGAAAACTATAATGACCTTCGTATTTACATTTGTACCATGTGAAAATCTAGAAATGGAATTATGAAGAATAATTAGTTTGATTCCCTTTATTTGTTAGATAGTCATTGTTGTTCCTAATGGAAAACACGCAACATCACCATCACTATTCCATAAATAGGAAAGGGCTAGGTTCCACAAGTTGGTCCACTTCTTATTCAGAGATTCAGTACAAAGTACAAGTACATCAGATATAAAAGTGATCTATGACAAGAAAGATCACATAAAAAGACGATGCCAAAGAAAGAACCCCAAAAAAGAAGTCTTCTACAATCCTTGAGCAATTTCTCCTTGCTTGAGCGAACTTGCTTGAGTGGTGCAAATGAGGAGGACATCACCCTTATTTATATTGGTTTTTTGGCTAACTTTTTCATTGGGGCCGACTTGTCATTTAGGATAATAAATTACACTTTATTGATTGTTTTCTTTATGGGTCGACTTAGCTAGTGAGGATACATCATGTAGATACAAACATCAACACTATGTCTTAGCTAGGGAGTTATAATCACGCTGGAACACATTTGGATATCATCTTATCATCGTAGCGTGTCTCGTACATCTCGTCATCATAATTGATTGTTTTCTTTATGGGCCGACCTAGCTAATGAGGATACATCACGTAGATACAAACATCAAGACTCTATCTTAGCTAGGGTGGTATCATCACGTTGGAACACATTTGAATATCGTCTTATCATCGTGGCTTGTCTCATAAAATTGCCCCATGTTCCAGAGATATACCACTGCTATTGTGAATTTGTTTGTGGGCAAGTAGATGGGGGATATACAAGATATGTCAAAATCTAGGTCATGGTCCTAACCATTAACCGCTACCCGCAAAAATACAGTAGCACTACAACATTTGTACATTACAAATTTTGCAGGACCAACACTCATCGTACAAAGGATTGTCTTGCATTGTTCGCGCTCACCAAGCACTCCAAAAAGAGCATATTTGTAGTAGAGTTTATTAGGCAAAGGATTGTGAATTTGTGAACCAAGTTCACAATCTGCAAAAAGGATCGTGAATTTTTTTGTGGGCAAGGTAGAAGGGGGGATATACAAGATATGTCGAAATCTAGGTCATGATCCTAACCATTAACCACTACCATGAAAATACAGTAGCACTGTAACATTTGCACATTACCAATTTTGCAAGACCAACACTCACCAAACAAAGAATTGTCGTGCCTATTTGTGGTAGAGTTTACCAAGGCTATAGATAGAAGGTAGAACCGTAAGAAAGATAACATAGCTTAACATAGCATCATCCTAACTATGGCCACTAGAAAAACATTGAGAATAATGATGAAGATTGTCCAAATCAAATTGAGAAATGGGAGACATGGGACATAAGGCAACATGGGATGAACTCAATTAATTTTGATCCAAGGACCCTTAGGGAGATCTAGTGGGTCGTGTATATAAAAGCATAAACATCATCACCCATGGCATGACCAATATATGAGTAGATATGGGGTTCATAGATTAGGGGCCTACCCATAGGGCTCGATAGAAGGCACACATGTTTGATGCAATTTAGCAAAAGCGCTATTGCGCAACGCAATCGAGGTGATGTGGGAGGTTGTCTGCACACGAGATGCAAAGTTTGCAAAGGTAGAAAAAACAATGCTTATAGCCTACTCATTAAACAAAGGCTAGATCATGTCAGTACAATGCATAGAAGATGAATTCAATGGATGGTTGCAGAAATTCCTACAAATATTGGAGGATGACCAAGAAGTTGTTAGTCTAAAGGGGGTACTTGTGTGGTAACTAGAATCACCCGTACAAATAGTCGATAAAGCCCTATGTCATGTGCAAATAAAAAGGTCAGGAAAATAATTTCAATTGAATGCACTAATTGGAGAATATGAGGTGCAAGAAGCTTATGCTTCATCTCATATCAAATGTGAACATCTTGCTAAAGAAACCCTAGGATTTCATGGCATAGAAGAGAATGATCTACTCCTCAATACAGTTGCAATATGAAGTCATGCTCCATCTCGGATCAAATGTGAACATCTTGCCAAAGACACCCTAGAAGTTAATGGGATAGACAAGCATGGTCTACTCCTCAATCTAGTTGCAATAGGCCAGCTAAGAACGTATTTTTTCGATCAAAATGCTATAACGGATTGAAGTTGATCTTCATGGGTTCAAGACCTATGAAGATTTTTAACTCTTCAAGATACTGGATAATGATAATGATAATGATGTATTCTAAATTTGAAACAACTTGAACATCTTGCCACAAACATAAATGTGAATTTTAGAGATGAAAAGAAAAACACAAAATTATTGGAATGAAGGAGTATGTCAATTGTACAATTTCAAATAAATGAAACACTAACAACTCACCTAAAAGGCAATTCAAGGAATCAAAGAAAAGTCACATTGCATGATTCATCAATTGAAAGTGATAACATCATCAAGATTGCAGAATTTGCTCGAAGCAAACTCCCTTAGAAACATCTCGACAAAATGAATTTACAAGAAGGAATGCCTAGAAAAAAAGAAAAGAAAAAAACAATATATAGTTATCCATGATGCCAAAAGAAGATAACCATTGAGAATACCCAAATGAGCTCAATGCAACAATGAGAAAGAGAAGGCCAATTACTACAAGGATCAAAACAAATCGAGGATATGTAGGCTTGTTTTGAACAGAGCAAAAAGATTTCAAGCAAATTTCAACAATTAAATACTAACTTGAACATTAAGAGATCCAAGCTACAAAGGATAGGTAGTGCATCATCTCTAGATGGTTATTCCAGAGAGATGGTTTTTACAAGCTTTGATGATTGATGTTGTGACTCAACACATTCCTTTAAATAAGAACTAAAATCTTTAAAGTCCATCTTTGATCCTCCATTTTGGTTTGTGTATATAAAGTTGGGTAGTTATGTTATAAGCATATGCTAAAAGTAAGCTAGCTTAGTTACTGTTAGATTTTAATGATATAGCGGTATAATTTTCATCTCTTTCAACTTTAACTACACATAAGGATCACTGAAAGAATAACCATGCACAGAAACAAAGAGACAAAATAGTTTACCCTGGGAAAACCCAAACTCGAGAACAACCCAGCCAACCTTTCTTATTCAGAGATTCAGTACAAAGTACAAGTACATCAGATATAAAAGTGATCTATGACAAGAAAGATCACATAAAAAGATGATGCCAAAGAAGGAACCCCAAAAAAGAAGTCTTCTACAACCCTTGAGCAAATTTCTCCTTGCTTGAGTGGTGCAAATGAGGAGGACATCACCCTTATTTATATTGGTTTTCTGGCTAACTTTTTCATTGGGGCCGACTTGTCATTTAGGATAATAAATTACACTTTATTGATTGTTTTCTTTATGAGTCGACTTAGCTAGTGAGGATACATCATGTAGATACAAACATCAACACTCTATCTTAGCTAGGGAGGTATCATCACGTTGGAACACATTTGGATATCGTCTTATCATCGTGGCGTGTCTCATACATCTCGTCATCATAATTGATTGTTTTCTTTATGGGTCGACTTAGCTAGTGAGGATACATCATGTAGATACAAACATCAACACTCTGTCTTAGCTAGGTAGGTATCATCACGTTGGAACACATTTGAATATCGTCTTATCATCGTGGCTTGTCTCATACATCTCGTCATCATAAGAAAGGTCTCTTATGATCAAGTCCTTCTTGGTCTCACTATTCTTATGCTATGAAATTTGAAATTCAATGAATATGTGGTGAGGTGAACTTATAGCGATCTCTTCTAATGGACAAGTGTGTGATCTCATCAACTAAGACTCTTCTTCATTAAATGTTGTGACACTATTGTAGTCAAAGGTTTTTCTTTACAATATCAATGCACCAAATCTGATAATTCTTCTGGACTTGAGGCAACGATCTGATTTCTTTTGTTTGATCACTAGCTGGGCATTATTTGTTCGTTATGCTTTAGGATAAGGGTATGTTGCTTCCTTAAGAAATCTTTGGAACAACGCCAAAATTACCATAACAAATCTTGAATTTTGCCCTGTTGTTGCTCTAAATCCAAGTTTATTTGAAATCAAAAGCTAGCTTTCCATATCAAACCATGTGGTGTATCAATTTATTTGTGTCCCGTGTATTTGAAGTTAGATAGGAGTTAAAGTTGAGTCTCCATGAATGGCTAGCAGGGGTTTAAAGGATTCCTCGCCTTCAAGCATTTTTAATTTATAACTTTGTAGTAATTTTATTTGTTCAATCTCAATTTTAATTATTTTTTATGAACTTTTAGGTTTGTTAGAGACAATGTGTTCTAAGGTTGTGTAGGGCATTCTGATTCTTACAGGAATTTAGTAAATTATAATTAAAAAAAAAAGTGATTTGGTAAATCACTTAAGAATCATCGCAATCAAATGGACCAACAATGAGGATGACCAGTGTCTGCTCTATTCCAGCCACACCGGCAGAAGGATGTGGGAGTATGCAAGTTCTGTGGGGATCCCATTTTTGTTCCAGGAAACATATTTGGAAGGCCTGGAAGATGTCGTATCCCAGGAGGGAGAGCTTGTAATAGTGAATTGCATATGGAAACTACCTCACATGTTCAATCTACGAAATAGATCCCAGTTATTAGAATTCCTCATCGCCACAACGCCACCTGAATCCAGTGGTCGTTACAACGGTTTTTTTGAGTAAGATAATTCCTTTTGTAAAAAATATTTTTTTATTTGTTCATGGTTATTTCCGAAGCTTAAGTTTTGCGTCTTCTAGGCATTCAATACAGAGGCCACAAGTCTTCGTTTGGAAAAATGAGAAAATCAATATTGGAAGTTCCACATATTTATTTTTGACTGGTTTACAGTTTTTAACATATCATAAGGACTTTACCATATCATAAGCACTTTGGTAGAACAATTTACATCATTCTAAGAAATTTGTGAAGATAGAACATTGATAAAACTAAAGTTATGTTAAAAGTGATTTAGGTATAGATTGTTCGTCAGTATAGAACTACCAATACACTCCATTGTACCAATACATTGCATTGATATATACAAAGTGAGGGAAGGAAGTGTTCGAGTTTTCAAATTTGTGTAATGAACAAACTCACAATGTGGGCGCACTGTCAATAACATAACATTAGAAGAGAGGTTTCGAGTCTATATTTGCAGGTGTGACATCCATTTTTTATATACCTGACAATTGAATTCATTACTTAGATTTGTTTCTTAGTGGTGTTTTTATGGATTGAACGCAATGTTGTAACATAACGCGTAAGCCCATAAAGCTTCACACGTGTAGAAGCTCTTTGTAAACATGTGGAGCATGCTAAGCAAATGTGAGTTTACAAATGGCATATGTTTGATGTTACAGTACCTTTTATAGGTGTTAGACGACACATAATGCACACCATGCACAACATCACTTAACCAAGTACTTTATAGGTGTTGGACATACCCCTTAGCACTTCGTTGTAGCAGTGAGGGTTCTCCGCAGACCCCAAAAATTTAAGCAGCATAGTCAACGTAGAACTGGTGGTATCATGACTTGCAAATATAAGCAGAGGGGTTATCCTTGTGTTTGAGAGATTGACCTTTGTTGTCAACATTAGAGAGTAGGAAAGACAACAAATCTTGCTCGAGAGAAGCGTTTCCCTCTCCCAATGCAATTTCCTCTCATGTATAAGGTCCTCAAGCTGTTCGCGAATGGCATTAGTGCCACGTTTGGCTCTATTATATCGTGTAATAGGGAGATCTAGAGGAATCTGCAATAATACCTTTTGAAGCATCATAAAATGATGTGAAATCCATGCTTGTTCGTCTGGATCATTTATTTTAGCGAATAAGTCACGGGGTAGGGATAAAGTATAGAGTTTCACCAGAGGAAAAACATTCACCTCATCTTTACCAATCCAATGTTCGACATCATAACCATTAAGAAAATTCTCCCTCTTCTTGGATTTGGAGTGGGTTTATGGGTTGCATAGTCTATTGTTGGAGGGCACATCGTCACACGAGAGAGGTAACGAAACAACCACATAAATGGCATGGGGGAAGCCAAACGACCACTTTCAAATGTAGGCATGCCTGGAGGGTTGTAGATGCCTCTCCATTTACACACTGCAAAGCCGGTTGCTGGAGAAAACAATGTCTGGAGGGAAAACATGGGGTCGGTTTTCAGGCAAGCAGGTGGCCTCCATGCCGTGTGGGTAATATTTTATCGTACATCTTGGAAAACATGTTTCATCTTTCATGCAACACGCTTTGATCTTAAGGAGGGCTTCTTTCACCATCTTGGTCTTCATGTACAATGTTACTACAAACATGAAGTGAAAAATGACAGCCGACAATGTGACAGAGACAGTGCAAAGAATGACCTTAGCTCATCGTTGGGAGGTGGAAAACATTCCCTGAGGCTGGCATCATCTTTTCAAACCAATCCCCTTACACATAAATAGATTTTATTGAAATTAATTTAAATAGAAAAATTGTCTTCTAAAATTTAAACATGGAAAATTGGAAAAAACGTCGTTGTACAGAAAGATTAATTGGTTTGATCGATAACTATATAGTCCCCTGCGGAGACATAATAATGTATATGTTGATAAATGAATAACAGTACAAATGGCAGCCATATATAGTAAAGAAACTACAAAACATCCAAAGCATAACAGAGATCAAGAACATATCAAATACGTCGTCCTCGTTGGAATTGCAGTTTGCTTCCATGCCAAACAAGAAATAAAATGTTTGAGAGAGTCGTGACCTGTGATCTCATTAATAATTTGGACGGATTACTGCGGAGCGCCTCATTGTACACGTGTCATGTTTACATGGTGGTCAACCCTTCCATATTCTACTTGTGTTTTATCGTAAGTTCCAAGGTTGGAATTTGTATTCATCTTTACCCGTCAAACAATTTTTTTGTGATGTTTTCGATTTATATAGTCCCCATCATAAAACGTTTTATCTAAAATTGTGCCATTCAACAATGAAGTTTTGTTGAAAAACTATAACTTCCATAACAAGGTTTTAATTAAAAAATCACCCTTCAATAATGAAGTTTTAGTTTAAAAACTACTCTTTTATAATGAAATTTTGATACATATTTCTTTTAATAAGAGGAATTGGCTTTTTATTATAAGCTCCACCACCCGAGGAGCCTAGCAACCAACATTCTCTCGAGGAGCCATAGTTTGTTTCCCTACCTACACCTAATCCCCAAAACAAACAACCCCAACCGATCTATGACTGAGTTGTTGCTAGGAGAGAGGAGTAACATGGGAATAAATTGTTCTTTGGCCCAATTATTTTTTACTTGAACCAAAAAAAACCTCCAAAATGGAGAGTTCTAATCACTAAAGGAGGGTTCAAAGCATTTATGTAGGAAACCAACAACATAGAAAAGAGGAAAGAGGGAGGGAGATCGAAAAGAGGACAAACAGAGAGCAAGCTCACCATATCACAGTAGAAGATTAATAATAATATCTCCCTATTTCCAGTTATAATAACCAAATTGACTACAAATCCTAGATATATAGCTCTGTAATATTATTTCTTAAAAATAGACAATGGTTTCTATACCAAGGTTTTAGTTCCAGTCTCTCTTTTCTCAACCCAATGTTCTTGGTTTTACCAAGGGGGTTGAATGAGGCTTTGTATCAAGGCGCCTTAACCAAGAGCCACTATGAGAATTTCAAAGAATCCCTGAATAACCCTATAGATGTTGACAATGGAAATTCTCGTCATTATTTCTTATGTTCACTTCACTCACTTAGTCTCACTTCCTCCCTTTTTCAAATTTTATTTTGAAACCTTTTATATAGGAGAGTGGGGTTCGCACTTCAAGGCTCAGGTGTTGCATCAATATGACTACTAAGACATTTTGGCTTGACAGAATTCTTGCATAGTGGGATTTACTTAAAGTGGATTAGAATTGCAAGAATAAATTTATGAAATGGATAAGCACCATTAACTCATAAGTCACAAGTTAAACATAATGGAGCCAGAAATATGAACGTGGAAAGAAATCCAAAATAAAAAATCACATATGTTTTAAGCCCGAAATGCTTTGTTAATCCATCTCAATCTAAAAAAACAGAAAACAAAATGTTACAGAGCTCCCCGGAGTCCCACTACCACGTCCACCTGGTTAAAATCAAACAAACTCCACTTGATCCAAGTGTACGAAATTTAAAATTCTCTGACACCGTGGCTGTCAAAAGCGGTCAGCGTTACCGTTAGCGTTGGGGCAGCGCAGCCCGGCAAAGACCTATAAAAGCTAACAAATTCCAAATTCCTATTTCCATTATCTTGTTTCTTGAATTTGAATCTAGTCCCTCCGTTATTGCGCTCTCTCCTCTGAGGCCGTGTGTTATCTGTGGTGTCTGGTATGCTTTGGAGCGCTCCTTGTTTGTTTGATGTCTGTGTGTATGGTGCCGGCTGTCTGTTGTATTTTGTGTGTGTCTTTGTCTGTGTGTTGTAGTTTATGTGTGTCTTTGTTTGAATTGGTATCCGCGATAACTCGGAGGACGAGGAGAGGCGCCATTAGAACTGTTACTTATGATAGCTGAGAGTGAGGGAGGCGGCATGGCATTTTAAAATGAGCAGATCAAAAGGAGGAATGGCTTTCAACGACCTCTCCAAATGGCTAATGGTAAGCAGAAGAGATCCCTTTCCAAATCAGTAATTATTGAATTCGGCTTGATAGGTAGCTGGTTTGGACATTAGTCCTTCCTACATTTTCTGATTAGTTTGCAGGCCAGTAACTGAGTTGCAAACCGGATGAACGGATCATTGATTTCAGAAATAACTACTCCGCGAGTCTCAGGCTGTGTGCCATACTCCTTGTAAATCTCCTCTGCGCGCGCGTCTATAGCCAACACAACTTCTGCGGCGTCCTCCCCAATCCGAGGTAAACCCAACACCTTATGCAGGATATCCAGGTCTACCGCATAGGGTTCGTCAATCTTCTGTAAATGATTGATTGACATTGAACAGCCCATCTAGATTTAGAATTCGCGAGCCCTTTGGGTTGGGACTGTCCAGCATATTGGTAGTGCTTTTATTTATGGTTAAGGATTGATTTGGGATCTTGTATGCGTGAATTCTGTATGCCTTATTTTGGTGAATGTGCAGAGCATGAATGCTCTTTTAATTTCATTAAATGATTTATTTAAATATTGGACTGCCTTCGGGTGAATGCGCAGAGCCTGCATGCTCTTTTGAGTGTCATTACTAGGTGTATCTGCGTGTAGGCGTGTTGCTTCTACATCTGCGTGGGAAGAGTTTGCCATTTCTCAGTTGGGCAGAAAAACGGTTTTATGCGTAGGGTGTGTTCCTTGATGGAAGAGAATTGAAATTGTGCTCTGTATTTGGAATTGGTGCTCTGTTTTGAAATTGTGCTCTGTATTTAGAATTGGTGCTCTGTTTTCTGTTCGTGTAATGATAGCATGTTCGTGTTGCTCTTTGGTCTTCTCTTTTTGCTGGGTGCTGCGTTTTTGTTGCCTGGCTGGAAGAAACCTGCCAACAATAATTTGAATTCCGGGTTTATTTCATATTTAATCATATATTGCTTTGTTATTTTCAGCCATGGAGATTTGATAGGATGATGGCGCGGAAGATATCTGTTCTTGGACGAACAGATATAGCAGAGGTATTGATTTCCTCCATGGAGATGAGTACAAGGGAAGCATTGATTGATGGGAATCTAATGAAAGAGCAAATGGCGA
The DNA here is from genome assembly GCA_027924585.1 of Larix kaempferi. Lineage (NCBI taxonomy): Eukaryota > Viridiplantae > Streptophyta > Pinopsida > Pinales > Pinaceae > Larix > Larix kaempferi. Next base: position 1,250,903 of record BSBM01000788.1, on the reverse strand, counting down.
CGGAAAAACTCAAAGAAGAGCCAGCGGAGCTTGAAATAGAAGAAATAGAGATAATGGAGGATACTAGTACAGACATGAGGGAAGAGGAAGTGTATGTTGCAGTGGGGGCGGACCCTTCTGTCTTGCAATGGGCTTTGGATAATGTCGTCACAGTAGGGCAATCTGTTACTCTCATTCAAGAAAATCAATCCCAACACCAAGTAAGTTAACCTATAATTAAAGAGACCTTTCATTTTCTTATATAATTTGTTTCCTATTGTGATTATTAGATGATGAATAAGTTGGTCTATATAGAAAAACTGAGAAAAAAACCCATGGATATTTTGAAAGTGACAAACGAACATCCTTTATGATTTTAATGAATATGAGATTTATAGAATTTTGCTTTGATATACAGCAAAAATGTGGGATTTGATCAATATGGTATTACTTCAAATCAGATCAAGTTTATTCAAAACTGTATTCAAAATTTTGATAATTTTGCAGTCGTTGCAATTCACTTCCAACATGGGGAACAGATATCAGATGCTGTTACTCCTCTGTTCTTTTCTTCTTGTTGCATTTAGAACCCAAAACCAACTGGATTCACAACCCAATCCCGTAGTTTACACCTGCTCGAATAGCTCATTTTAGTGTCACCCATCTCCTGATCAACCCAATATCACAGGCAACAGCTGCTCCTATAGGTCATTGCTGTGTGACACATATGCTTTTTATGTGTCACCCAGCCTGCAACAAAATTTTCCCACATGATGTATATATGTCAGAAGATGTTAAAACAACATTGACAATTAAAACGGCCCTAAAGAGAATTTGCTTCTAAAAGTTACATGACTCCTAGATGTCCTGTAATAGTTGAACTATTGCAGACTTGAAGCATTTTCAACCACCTTTCAGACTTGCTTGAGGTTCGCAGATTTTGGACCATAGAAACACAAGACTTGAACATAACTAGATGCTGGTCGAGCACTTCTCATGGTGGTGTTGACAGGGCAAAATGGCCCTATGTCAACAGGTGGCTTAGTAGACAGCGCTCCCTTTCATGGTGGCTTCGAGCCTCTGTACTATTCAAGTGCCTATGTGCTCACACAAGGCTCTAGCTAAACATACTACCCTGCAGGGTACAGTTGGTTGCTTACTTTGTGAGGTGGATAGCAAGGTGTGCTACCAGATGCACGTTTTTATCTCAACAGCTGAACAAAATTACATTTTCCAAGAATGTTTTGAAAACATAATTTTATGTTATGACAGCATAGGTTTTTTTCTGTGATAGAACAGTTATGTAATATATATGTTGAATGGTTCTCTTCCAAACAACCTTCATACCATTTGACCACGTTTGCGGAAGACATTTAAACATTTTTGTCAATCTATTTTGAAAAGCGATACTTCAGAAATTGGTATCTTTTCTATTCATCATTGACCTTATCAGCTCGCCAACTGTCTCTATATAGATTTCAAAGAAGCAATTCTTAATCCATTTTCTTTTGTAGAACGATTTGATAGATTCTCAAACTATTTAGAAATCGCTGTAACCTCCACCACATGTTCTCCTTATCCTGATTACTAACAATCCTCCTACAAGCCAAGTCTTGCATAAAGAGGAAACAAAGAAGTGAAGAGGCAGTTGATGCAGAGATAGCACAATAGAGAGCATCGATGAAGCTTATATGCTCATAAATTTTAGCAGGGCAAAAGGCAGAGAGCAAATGCTCCCATGAATTCCAACACTATTTCTGAAGCCATGAAGGGTGTTTCTCCCCGTTCATTGGCAAATCATGCATTGGAATGATGTTCATCTATGACCTTCCCTCAATCACAACAAAACCAAGAGAATCCATACAATTTTCTTAGTAAACCCAACGGATTTGTGACTTTACCCTCTTCACCCCTCTTCACCTGGAATGCCACAGACCAGATTCATGGATCTCAAGAATTACTTTCCAAGCAAAAAATTATCCTTATAGTTTCTTTCCGGCAAATGCAGATTGAATAAAAAATTCCCTCCAAAATACCCTTGATAACATGCTCAAACTCCCGTCATTTGGATGGTGATAGCCATAGAGGAAATCAACTTAAGTTACTGAAATATGTGGATTCACAAAGTTTGCCAATGGACCACACCATGTGGGGAATCCCTTACCCCCTTCACCTGGAATGCCGCAAAACAGATTCCAGGATTCTGAAAAGTCTCTGATGAAAATCAAATAAAATCTGGAAGTGTGATGAAAACACCCTGCATAATACCTAGAGAAGTGCATTTCCAAGACATGTAAATTAAAATATTATGATGAGATTGATTTGATGATGATAAGGTAGAAGTTTATCATTTGACTCCACAAGTGAGAGAAATGGGAAGTAAATTGCATGGTTACCGATTTCCTTAAATGAGAGCTCCAACAGCTGTAAACTCTCAGTCCTTACTACCGTAGGGGTAGGGGTCTTTACGCTTAAAATAGAGACATGACTCATGAACCTAACATATGCACTGCCTGTCAACTATATGGTTTTAAAAATTATAGACATGCTAGGTTATTTTGAAGGAAAAAGGAGCCCAAACGAACCTGATCTTGAAGCTCTTTAGGAGTATCAATCTTTGATTGCCACCAGAGCAGCCCAAGCATGAATGCTATTGATAGGACTTATGCAACTCTCAGACAACTCAGATATTCATGGCATCTTATATATGTAATATAAGTACGTCATATACTAGGGTGGGTCGATTTGAACTTCAATACCTGTGCTTGGAGAATAGCCAAAGATTAGGATATGCTGGCTATTCTCCAAGCACAGGTATTGAAGTTCAAATCGACCCACCCTAGTATATGACGTACTTATATTACATATATAAGATGCCATGAATATCTGAGTTGTCTGAGAGTTGCATAAGTCCTATCAACAGCATTCATGCTTGGGCTGCTCTGGTGGCAATCAAAGATTGATACTCCTAAAGAGCTTCAAGATCAGGTTCGTTTGGGCTCCTTTTTCCTTCAAAATAACCTAGCATGTCTATAATTTTTAAAACCATATAGTTGACAGGCAGTGCATATGTTAGGTTCATGAGTCATGTCTCTATTTTAAGCGTAAAGACCCCTACCCCTACGGTAGTAAGGACTGAGAGTTTACAGCTGTTGGAGCTCTCATTTAAGGAAATCGGTAACCATGCAATTTACTTCCCATTTCTCTCACTTGTGGAGTCAAATGATAAACTTCTACCTTATCATCATCAAATCAATCTCATCATAATATTTTAATTTACATGTCTTGGAAATGCACTTCTCCAGGTATTATGCAGGGTGTTTTCATCACACTTCCAGATTTTATTTGATTTTCATAAGAGACTTTTCAGAATCCTGGAATCTGTTTTGCGGCATTCCAGGTGAAGGGGGTAAGGGATTCCCCACATGGTGTGGTCCATTGGCAAACTTTGTGAATCCACATATTTCAGTAACTTAAGTAGATTTCCTCTATGGCTATCACCATCCAAATGACGGGAGTTTGAGCATGTTATCAAGGATATTTTGGAGGGAATTTTTTATTCAATCTGCATTTGCCGGAAAGAAACTATAAGGATAATTTTTGCCTGGAAAGTAATTCTTGAGATCCATGAATCTGGTCTGTGGCATTCCAGGTGAAGAGGGGTGAAGAGGGTAAAGTCACAAATCCGTTGGGTTTACTAAGAAAATTGTATGGATTCTCTTGGTTTTGTTGTGATTGAGGGAAGGTCATAGATGAACACCATTCCAATGCATGATTTGCCAATGAACGGGGAGAAACACCCTTCATGGCTTCAGAAATAGTGTTGGAATTCATGGGAGCATTTGCTCTCTGCCTTTTGCCCTGCTAAAATTTATGAGCATATAAGCTTCATCGATGCTCTCTATTGTGCTATCTTTGCATCAACTGCCTCTTCACTTCTTTGTTTCCTCTTTATGCAAGACTTGGCTTGTAGGAGGATTGTTAGTAATCAGGATAAGGAGAACATGTGGTGGAGGTTACAGCGATTTCTAAATAGTTTGAGAATCTATCAAATCGTTCTACAAAAGAAAATGGATTAAGAATTGCTTCTTTGAAATCTATATAGAGACAGTTGGCGAGCTGATAAGGTCAATGATGAATAGAAAAGATACCAATTTCTGAAGTATCGCTTTTCAAAATAGATTGACAAAAATGTTTAAATGTCTTCCGCAAACGTGGTCAAATGGTATGAAGGCTGTTTGGAAGAGAACCATTCAACATATATATTACATAACTGTTCTATCACAGAAAAAAACCTATGTTGTCATAACATAAAATTATGTTTTCAAAACATTCTTGGAAAATGTAATTTTGTTCAGCTGTTGAGATAAAAACGTGCATCTGGTAGCACACCTTGCTATCCACCTCACAAAGTAAGCAACCAACTGTACCCTGCAGGGTAGTATGTTTAGCTAGAGCCTTGTGTGAGCACATAGGCACTTGAATAGTACAGAGGCTTGAAGCCACCATGAAAGGGAGTGCTGTCTACTAAGCCACCTGTTGACATAGGGCCATTTTGCCTTGTCAACACCACCATGAGAAGTGCTCGACCAGCATCTAGTTATGTTCAAGTCTTGTGTTTCTATGGTCCAAAATCTGCGAACCTCAAGCAAGTCTGAAAGGTGGTTGAAAATGCTTCAAGTCTGCAATAGTTCAACTATTACAGGACATCTAGGAGTCATGTAACTTTTAGAAGCAAATTCTCTTTAGGGCCGTTTTAATTGTCAATGTTGTTTTAACATCTTCTGACATATATACATCATGTGGGAAAATTTTGTTGCAGGCTGGGTGACACATAAAAAGCATATGTGTCACACAGCAATGACCTATAGGAGCAGCTGTTGCCTGTGATATTGGGTTGATCAGGAGATGGGTGACACTAAAATGAGCTGTTCGAGCAGGTGTAAACTACGGGATTGGGTTGTGAATCCAGTTGGTTTTGGGTTCTAAATGCAACAAGAAGAAAAGGACAAAGGAGTAACAACATCTGATATCTGTTCCCCATGTTGGAAGTGAATTGCAACGACTGCAAAATTATCAAAATTTTGAATACAGTTTTGAATGAACTTGATCTGATTTGAAGTAATACCATATTGATCAAATCCCACAATTTTGCTGTATATCAAAGCAAAATTCTATAAATCTCATATTCATTAAAATCATAAAGGATGTTCGTTTGTCACTTTCAAAATATCCATGGGTTTTTTTCTCAGTTTTTCTATATAGACCAACTTATTCATCATCTAATAATCACAATAGGAAACAAATTATATAAGAAAATGAAAGGTCTCTTTAATTATAGGTTAACTTACTTGGTGTTGGGATTGATTTTCTTGAATGAGAGTAACAGATTGCCCTACTGTGACGACATTATCCAAAGCCCATTGCAAGACAGAAGGGTCCGCCCCCACTGCAACATACACTTCCTCTTCCCTCATGTCTGTACTAGTATCCTCCATTATCTCTATTTCTTCTATTTCAAGCTCCGCTGGCTCTTCTTTGAGTTTTTCCGTCGCCATTTGCTCTTTCATTAGATTCCCATCAATCAATGCTTCCCTTGTCCTCATCTCCATGGAGGAAATCAATACCTCTGCTATATCTGTTCGTCCAAGAACAGATATCTTCCGCGCCATCATCCTATCAAATCTCCATGGCTGAAAATAACAAAGCAATGTATGATTAAATATGAAATAAACCCGGAATTCAAATTATTGTTGGTAGGTTTCTTCCAGCCAGGCAACAAAAATGCAGCACCCAGCAAAAAGAGAAGACCAAAGAGCAACACGAACATGCTATCATTACACGAACAGAAAACAGAGCACCAATTCTAAATACAGAGCACAATTTCAAAACAGAGCACCAATTCTAAATACAGAGCACAATTTCAATTCTCTTCCATCAAGGAACACACCCTACGCATAAAACCGTTTTTCTGCCCAACTGAGAAATGGCAAACTCTTCCCACGCAGATGTAGAAGCAACACGCCTACACGCAGATACACCTAGTAATGACACTCAAAAGAGCATGCAGGCTCTGCGCATTCACCCGAAGGCAGTCCAATATTTAAATAAATCATTTAATGAAATTAAAAGAGCATTCATGCTCTGCACATTCACCAAAATAAGGCATACAGAATTCACGCATACAAGATCCCTAATCAATCCTTAACCATAAATAAAAGCACTACCAATATGCTGGACAGTCCCAACCCAAAGGGCTCGCGAATTCTAAATCTAGATGGGCTGTTCAATGTCAATCAATCATTTATAGAAGATTGACGAACCCTATGCGGTAGACCTGGATATCCTGCGTAAGGTGTCGGGTTTACCTCGGATTGGGGAGGACGCCGCAAAAGTTGTGTTGGCTATAGACGCGCGCGCAGAGGAGATTTACAAGGAGTATGGCACACGGCCTGAGACTCGCGGAGTAGTTATTTCTGAAATCAATGATCCGTTCATCCGGTTTGCAACTCAGTTACTGGCCTGCAAACTAATCAGAAAATGTAGGAAGGACTAATGTCCAAACCAGCTACCTATCAAGCCGAATTCAATAATTACTGATTTGGAAAGGGATCTCTTCTGCTTACCATTAGCCATTTGGAGAGGTCGTTGAAAGCCATTCCTCCTTTTGATCTGCTCATTTTAAAATGCCATGCCGCCTCCCTCACTCTCAGCTATCATAAGTAACAGTTCTAATGGCGCCTCTCCTCGTCCTCCGAGTTATCACGGATACCAATTCAAACAAAGACACACATAAACTACAACACACAGACAAAGACACACACAAAATACAACAGACAGCCGGCACCATACACACAGACATCAAACAAACAAGGAGCGCTCCAAAGCATACCAGACACCACAGATAACACACGGCCTCAGAGGAGAGAGCGCAATAACGGAGGGACTAGATTCAAATTCAAGAAACAAGATAATGGAAATAGGAATTTGGAATTTGTTAGCTTTTATAGGTCTTTGCCGGGCTGTGTTGCCCCAACGCTAACGGTAACGCTGACCGCTTTTGACAACCACGGTGTCAGAGAATTTTAAATTTCGTACACTTGGATCAAGTGGAGTTTGTTTGATTTTAACCAGGTGGACGTGGTAGTGGGACTCGCAGGGATCAAAATTGAAGCCGTCACAGCCCGTCAAAGGGTCTCCAGCCCGTCTCAGAAGTGGTATTAAAAATTTCCCCGTCATTTAAAATGCTGGATTTTATTTTTAACATTTAGAAAAAAAATGTATGATTTGATTAAAAATGTCATTAAAAGGGCTGAGGTTAAAATTGCCCGTCAAGTTGTCAACTTCATCCTGGAGATCGTGGCAGTCGTGGCAGTGGCACCGTGGCTGTGGGCCTGTGGCAGACTGGCAGTAGTGACTCGTGACTCCGCGTGAGTACGGTGGCAGCCTGGCATGAACCAGATTCGGAGGTTAATGGTTCCAAACTTCCACTCCCGGTTCAAATACAACTGTGCAAGTTTGCAACATGGTTCAACTGGGACGGAATGGTTCATGGTTCAACTGCAACATGGTTCAGATTCAACATAAATTCTTTCATGTCATATTAAATGCCTTCTTATCAATACCAGCTAACTTGCCTAAATGCCAACTACAAACTTTACCAACTCCAAGCCTGCAGCGCGGCAACACTGCAGTCTGCGTCGATGCCCCATTGCCCCTGTCCGCCAAAGTTCATTGTTCACAATTTACAACTTCACTCTCCACTCAGAACTTGGAACTGGAAGTATAATTCCAGTTGTGCAGAAAGAGCAAGCTGCAAGGGAATCAGGGATCATCCGTTATTGCGACTTTGCGAGTTGCGACTGTGAGTTTCAATGCCATCAGAGCTGCCGCATCTGTGGCTTCACCTCCACCGGCGGTCATAATGTTAAGCTCGGAGAGTCGGATGGTGGCGTCACGGCGTGCCTGAGATCATCGAAGACGCCATTACAAAGATAAGAAGTAGCATGAGATAAATATTGAGCAGCCCATACAGCCATACTCGTTGCAGGAAACCCTATCTCAGATTGCAAAGATGGATATGGAAATTTGGGGGATTTAGTGTTGTTGCCCTGTAACCTGTGGCTGCACTCTCAGAAGTAAAAAACTGGGCAATTCTCTGAATTCAGGTATGTACCCAGTACCTACAGGCTACTAGTGCTACCAGTGCAATGTGCCAGTAAAATGACAAATAATGCCTAATTTCCTTCATTGTTTGAGAAATTTCCTTGCATAAAACCTCGAATTTCCTATTGTTGCCTTATTCAAATTTATAATGTTTTTTTTATATATATTTGTAATTCTCAGTTTTAACAAATCCTACTACTAACGTTGGAGGCAATGCTTGCAAGTTGCAAACTTGCAACCATTCTTCTCTGCCAAGACCCAACGGAATCGCACTCGCCACTCATTACATGACTGAGGAAGTTATCTCTGGAATATATGAACAGCAATCCCTGGAGGATGCCATGGAAGGGTCACGACTCATGGGTGTGCGCCTTAGTGGCCACTGGATTGACATAGTCAATAACATTAAACCCTGGAAATTTCCAATGTTACAATCTTCAACATCTGCAGTCTTAGAAATTTCCACCCATAAGTTTTTGATTCTTTGTTATGTTATTTTATAGACTTAAACTGCTGTAGAACTTTTATTTTGTTTATCTTGGTAAAGAAATATTCCCACTTAGTAAGTTAGTAGTATTGCCGGATTGATAGTAAGCAATCCATTATGTGATGAGGTTGATGTCTGCAATTGTAATGAATTCCTACAAAATTGATTAGTGTACTACACAACTATACTCTGCTTGTACTGCAAATTTACGTTTCTTTACAAACTGAGTTACTGGTGATCTTCATTCTCAATCTACTCTCTACCTTTCAAAAGAAACCATTACTATCTATCTTGTTGGTCTAAGTTTAACTAGATAGGTCTTCTATAAATCTTAGGTTTTTGAGTCATATATAGACCAATTTTTATTTGCATTTTAGATAAAGATTTGCATCACTATTATATTCTGTAACAATTAACAGAGCTATTTATTCAATATTGAATGCACAATATAATCGTATGTAAAAATTTTCATACTGAATTATTATATAGGATTATATAGGAGAAATCTGGTAATGAAAGATGTTCATGGAGAGCCTTAACTCCACCCTCACATGTCAATCACGTCAATCGGACATCTACTGTATCAGTTTCTTGTTTTATGTGTAAACTTACGAGAGTGGTAGATTGGTAGTATGCACATTGACGGTTGGGCATAAAATTCAAATACAGTTTAATTGCACCATTCCTTCACTTTTGGAAAAGCCCACAAATAGTTCTCAACAATTTATGACCCAGAAATTATTTGAGGGATATATACACATAAAACATACCCGCCTGCGTAAGAGTTAAACTAAAACAAGGCAAACTGGTTCAGAATACAAACTTGAGATGCCCATTTACATAAATGAAAGCCGTTAATTACCTGAAGGAGCAGCAAAATCAGCCAATCCCAACAGTTTATGATGAGATATACACGGCCTTTGAATGTTTAGTGAGGCCGTTGAAGCACCTAACAGCCATATGGGATCTACGGAATATACACATTGTGTGGCCCTCCTGTGGTACTGTTAGAATGAACAAAAGGTTTGACTGCCACATCATTCCTATAAAACAACTATTCCAATGGTAAAAGCCCCTTTGGGATTCAATTTTTCTTCAACTGTAGGATTTTGTGAGTAGCTATCTGATCTGATAATTCAGGTTTTACTGAAGTCTTATTACCTGTCTGCAATTCCTGAAGTATTATTACCTGTCAACCTCGAATTTCCTGTTGTTGCCTTATTCAAATTTATAATGATTTTTTTTTATATATATTTGTAATTGTCAGTTTTAACAAATCCTACTACTAACGCTGGAGGCAATGCTTGCAAGTTCCAACCAGAGACCTTTAATTTCTCGGATGTCCTGCAACTATAATTGAATTAGTCATAATAGTCAAGATAGAGATTATATGAAAGCATTCAGGGCACTTTTTTAACAATACCTAGTACCTTTTCTAAAAACTCTTCAATTTGGCTAGTCCTTGCATTGGTGAAGTTGAATCTTGCTCCCTCTGCCCTTTTGCTACCCATCATCAAAATAACATCATGTACCCTTAGAATCGTGTCTCTGTCTTTAGAAACGAGTGCTCTCTTTTCTAACATTTCCAGTTGAATTTTTCCCAGAATATCTACAACCGAGTCCCAATTCCATCCTTTGAAAAATAAGCAGATGTCAAGAAATGGGTCCTGGTACATTTCAGTAAGATAGTCGCAGGCGAAGACATAATGCTCTATATCACTGAATGCTTGACCCTTCAAGTTTTCTTTGTCTTTCATCACCTTACGGAAAGCGCTCTGTTTGTGCTCTTCTGAACTTATAAATCTTGCAACCATGGTTAACAATTTTGGAAATCCACCACTTATCTCTATTATATGGTTCAATTGGATAGAATCTATTTGCCCCTCCTTCATTTCCTTTTTTAAAATGTTCATCGCTTCGAAATAGGGAAGACCATTCATGGTATAGACTTTGGTTTCCATACCCCAGTTGCAACCATTCTTCTCTGCCAAGACCCAACGGAATCGCACTCGCCACTCATTACATGACTGAGGAAGTTATCTCTGGAATATATGAACAGCAATCCCTGGAGGATGCCATGGAAGGGTGTGCGCCTTAGTGGCCACTGGATTGGCATAGTCAATAACATTAAACCCTGGAAAGTTAGAACCTGCGGAAAGTATCCTTGGATTCCGTTGAACTTGTATATCCAATTTAATGAAAATACAACACTTAAAGAGCTAGGAAAACTCTAAGGTGAGGTTCTATTCATGAAAATTGGAATGCTAATCTAGGAGTAATAAGAAATTTATGTTATCTAACCATGGGGACAGTGTGGTACCTAAAGGTAGGGAATTGAGTATGAAATTATGGGACTAGGAGTTAATGAATTATAATCCATGTGGACAGAGTATGGATTCAAGCCCATCTCGATTCCCCATGTTCTTCTTAAGGATTGTCAAAATTTCAGAATGCCAAAACCCTCTCACAAGTGTAGGCACTTAGCATAGTTGGTTAAGTGGTTTCTGCCTAGAGAGGAAGGAATGCTCTCCATTTGAGCCCTTCATTGGTGCCTCTACTCCTCTTAGTCTCTTCCACGAGTGCCTTGTAAGATGTTTTCCTTTGTGGTAGTGAGCACAATGCATATATTGCATTGGGCTGTTCTCCTTGAATCTCAACCTTCAGGCCCAATAATGGCTAACTGGGGTGTTGGCCATTCAACTCCTTCCTTTCCTTGAGCTTTGTTCTCTCATATAGAGGAGGAAGATGTATGGGTTTAATTAGAAGCTCCTTCCCAAGGAGGTTTTAACTTGGTCTCTCTAAGCAAGAATGCCTCTATTTCTCCAGTGAGGTTGTTTAAGGATGACCTCAACGATGCATCAAAGTAATTGGAGCTCAACTATTCTCCCAGGTAGGACTATTCATGGTCTAGAAGTTGGATTCTACCATGGTTCTACAAGTCTAGACAACAATGAATATGTTTTGTCTTCGGCTTCAATGGGCTCTAACCAAAACTGTGATGCACCAATGTGACAGATTAATGACTACTAGTTAATAAATTGTTGTGTAATAGTTTGTGTGAAGGGTTGTTTTGTGGTTCATTTTTCAAGAAATTGAAGATATGGAAAAGGGGCATTGTTTTTGGGGTAGTATTGGCCTTCTCTTGACTATCTAGCTTTTGGAATTTGGCCCAGCCTCCATGATAATCTCCTTGAACACTGCCTTGGTAACATTTCCAAATCTTCTTACTCACTTATGGGAAGAAGATGTTATGGAGAAAATTGACAACTCCCTAAGAAAGTTTATTAGATTTTAGAAACATGAGGAACAAGCCAAGTGTTTTTCCTTGTAAGAATGTGCATTGAATATAATTTGAGTAAATGATTGTTGGATAAAGTCACCCTTAAATGTGATGGAATGCACTGGTCTAAACCATTAGGTGGCAATCATCTTGGAGATTCCCGAGGCTAAAACTTATGAGCTTTTGATCGTTGAAATCAGATCTAGGATCGTCTACTCGGTCAAATGCTGAGGATACAAATGTAACATATACCTTAAAACTAGTTTGTTACAAAATGGTACATGGAGTCCAAGTATCTTTCAACGTCCCAAAAAAAGCTTTCAATGTTCCATAGAAAGCTGCCTAAAGTGACAGCGTTTCCCAATGGGTTCAATTTGGATCGTAATAATTTTTTATAGACATTTCCATACCATTTCATTTCAAAATCTGTAGTATTGTAGTTATGTAATGTAATCATGACCTGTATGATTGGAATGCAGGAAATCTGAAATAAGGGTTGACCTCCATTATGAGAAAGTTAACATTCTTGGTGAATTGATTGATAAACATTTTTTCGTGTAAATTTTTTTATTAATTGAGGTAAACTTTTTAGCTCTGCCTTATGGTTTTCCTTTCCAGATATATTTGTTTTCCTTTGGCTTTAAATTTGTAAAAGATTTTAGTAATTAATATGTAGGTATTTATATTTTAGAATGTGCTAGTTTATATGCCATCCACACGTTCTTACACTGCCATGTATATTCAAAGCTAACGTTATATACCTCAGGGTTCTCTGCATCACCTCAAGTTCGGTCGTCCATTGGCTCTCTAGTAGGTGACGTGAGTTAATAAGTACCCCTTTCTATTAACGGCAACAGGCTCTATCCTCTAGAAGTCAGTGCCTTGGTTGACTTGTTTGTATGCTAAAACTAGCACAAGGCTGTGTGTCCGTCCATGCCAAAATAAACTGTAGACAACGCTTCAAAAACAACACCCTAATCTCGTGTTTGTATGCTGATTTGATACAAAAGAAAATAGTGATGATAAGATACCCAAATAAAGACTGATTTTGGAGAAAATTAGGCCCAAATAGTGATCAAAAGGTGCCCTCCATATGCTGATAGTAATTATGGACCAAAAGATAAGTGTTTAAAATAGTGATGTAAAATTAATAGCTATACTATGTAATATATCTTAACAATAGTTATTTGTTGTATGGGATGACATTAGAAAATGTTACTGAGTACCAAATGTATTAAAATTTAAAACTAAATCATGATCTCATAGTCTAAAAATTCTAAAATCCATATAGAATCTCAAGAAAGTGACAAAGTTTCTTTGAAGATCAAAGTGTGGAAATCCCATAAACCACATGTCCTAGGATTGAGTCTCGTTCTTCTAACTTTGGATGTGGCATCTCTTAATCTAAGTCAAAGACTAAAAGGTTTCAGCCCCTCCATAATATTTTGTATTTGATAATTCCTAAATGAATTTCTATCATTAATTTGTATTTTTATACTTTTCTTATTTTATTGATTGAATACAGGGATAAATTATTGAGAAATGTCACCTCTTGGTCGTCCTAAGAAAGATAAAAGACAGCTTTCGCTTGCTGATGCATTTGGTATTCCTCAATGCTCTAATCAACCATGCCACCATGAAAATGAATTTTATGATCAGCCACTTGAAGACCATGAATCAAATAGTGTAGAACTTCTTGAAGAGGAACTGACATCAAAGAAGCCCAAGAGAGCATTTAATTCCAAATGGAAGACAAGATTTCCATGGGCTTATGTAATAAGAGATATTAATGGTGTTCAAAGGATTAAATGTTCATGGTGTGTAAAATTTAAAAGAGAAACTCCATTTGCTAAAGATGGAAGTACTACTCTTCAAGTCAGTGGTCTAACCGTCCATGCAAAATCAGAGGCTCATAAATTTGCCTCGCAACTTTTAGATGGAGAAAGAAAACGGAGTACTCTTCCAATTACTAAACATGTAGAGATAATGGTAGATGCAGAAAAGGAGAGAATTATATCAATAATTGAAAACATGTATTTTATTGCAATACATGATTTACCATTAGAAGTATATAAGTCACTATGTGACTTGAATAGGTATAAAAACACTCCTTACATGCCTTTAACAGATGAATATTCAGCATATACAAACACAACATCTGGAAAAGAGTTTTTACAAGCTGCCAAAGAAGTATATTGGAAAAAGTTAAAAGATGAAATTTCCAACAGCCCATTTTACTCAATTTCAGTTGATGAAAGTACAGATCGGACTATGGTGCAGCATTTGATCATGTATATCACATATTTGAAAAATGAAGGAAGAGGCCAATGTGTTACAAAATTCATACAATTGCTTCAAATTAAAGATGGGACATCATAGTCTATGTATGATGCTGTTACATTTCTTTTAGCAAAAATGGATCTATCCTTGTCAAAGCTAGTTGGGTTTGGATCTGATGGGGCTTCGGCAATGAGGGGTACTCGTGAAGGTTTATCTACTAAGCTTCGTCGACATGCTCCTCATTTAATAGATATCCACTGCATAGCTCATCGAGAAGCATTGGCAGCAAATGATGCTTCATCTTATTTTCCAGAGTTGCAAGATATAGAAAAGTTTGCAAACAAAGTTTATTCATGGCTTGGGAAGTCTGCCAAAAGACATGGAGAATTGAAAGAGCTTATGGATTCATTTCAAATCACAAGGTTAGAAGTGTTACAAATTCATCACATTAGGTGGCTGTCTAGAGGCAAAGTTATGGAAAGACTTGTGAAGCTCATGCCTGCTTTGTTAAGAGATTGGCAGTTAGGGGAGAAAAAAATGTATGAGCTGGCCACATTATTTCAAGTGCAGTTTTGCATTCATTTATTTGCAGATGTGCTTATTGAGTTAAATAAGCTGAATCAAAAGTTCCAAGAAGATCATGTTGATATACATCCATTGGAACTACTTTGGATGTTACCATTAGCTTGCTTCATAAGCGATTTTTAAGAGGCACATTTGGGTTAGGAACAATGCACATGTCATCGTTTTTAAGTAAAACGCAACAAGGAACTCTTGAGTTTTCAGATTGCACAGGTGTGGTACATGTACATGCATTGAGGTTTGAAAGATTGCCCAAGTCACAAAGATCGGGGACACTTGATGATTGCATTATGTTGGGAAAAAGTTTTGTAATGAAGGTGATTGACTCTCTAAATGCGAGGTTCACAGATTTACCTATATTCAATGCAGCTAAGTTTTTTAGTCCTCGTAATTATTATGAGGATATGGATGATAGAGACCCCCAAACAAGAAGATGGTTAACATGCTTATGTGAGAAATTTAGTGTTGGGGACTCATCTATTGTGGATAGTGTTAAATGTTTCGGTGAAATGGATGAATTTATTTGTACTATTTATAGATCATACCCCAAAAAGCATATGTTTGGAGCGTGGGATCTGTGTGGAGCTGAACATGAGTGGTTTGAAGGATTTCCATGTCTGATGCAGCTATGGCAAATTATTCTTGTTATTCCAGCTAGCACAGCAGTATGTGAAAGAGGCTTCTCAAAATTAAGTCGAATAAAAAATGATGATAGATCAAGACTTTCTTTAGAAACATTGGATATGCTAATGTTTCTCTCTCTCTCTGCACCTCATGATCTGAATGAGGTAGATTGGAATGCTATTTATGATGTATGGAAGCATATGAAAGCTAGAAAGCCTCTTCCGCTAGTAAAATAGATTCATATCTAGCGTGATTTAAGATATAGTTTTGAAGAACACGAATGTAAGTTTAAACTTTATTATTCATAGTATAATATACAGTTGTTCCCAGGTAATCCAGCATTGTCTTTTGATGGTTCATTATTGAAGACAATTCTACAGCTAGTCTTTTATCATTGCAGTTTAGCAGATATAGTTGTGGCTCAGTGATTATCTTCTTGTATGAGCATATAATATATTGTAATGACAGGCTTGGTAGTTTACCTGCTGTTTATGGCAACCAAATCTATTTTTCCAAAAGTTGTTATATCAGTTGTTGGGAAGCAATTCTTTTGCCAAACCAAATCAATTCAAGCACAGACATAAGTATTGTTCACGAATCTTCATCTATATGTGAAGTTTGGCAAAATGAATTAACTTTGTAATTTGAATCTTGATGCTGGCATTCATAGTATCGATATGTTTGTCATTATTATATTGAATTGCTTATGGTTGATCTTTTGTGATTGGTCCCTTGTACTGACATATTTTGAATTTAATATTAACTTGCAGTGGCTTGTGATTTGATACGGTCATCCTAGAATTAATTTGTTGGTTTTTGTTGTAATCATAGCTAATTATATTTTGTCATTGATACATTTGTATTATTCAAATCTACGATACAGGTTTCATGACTATAGCTGTCTATATTTTGTATCTGAGAACTCAGGATGTTTATGGTTGATGAACTGTTAATCTGTAATTTAGTTTCTCTTTGGTGATTTAAGAATTCATGTAAATAGTACACCTCCATTCCAATTGTTTATATTATTCTGCATCTTGCAACTTTTTTGGATTACAAGATGTATCATCCCTGTGTTTGGTTCTTGAAGTGTAGTGATCCTCTTGATTATTATTCTTTTAAATTTCTGTCTTGATAGACATGCTCCAAGTTAGAGCAAGACTGCAGAGCATGAAACGTTTGGTGCATGGTCAATTGGGGTTCATCTTGTAGTTAATGAGATCATCTATCATTGTTCACAAGGCCAATTTCTATCTAGTTGCATCATGTCTGCTTGAGAGTACATAGGTTCTACCATTCTGTTGCTTAGAACAAGGGGCTTGAACTAATTTTGAATCTTGGCTTAGCTGTGCTCCTTAGTCCTTACTATAATCATAGACTGAACATGATGCTATGCTGTAGAAGCACTGTGATGGTGTCTTATCAATGCTCATAGGTCAAAGGATGGCATTGGAGAATACTATTTGACCCAAGGTCCAAATTCAGAGCCCTATATGCATGGTTGCCATAATGTCCTAATGGTTGATGGAAAACAATTACAGCAGGGCAGCTAAGGCTGGTCCAACATAATTGAAAAACAAGCACTTTAAAATGGGTCTGAAACTTATGCTATTCTTGGTCATATTTACAGATTGAACTGGTGATGATATTGTAGGCTATAGTCTATAATATTATATTGATGTTCACCTCTCAATAATGTTGTAGCACTATGGTTATATATGAAATCTATTTTGCTGAAGTTCAAAATCTAGTATTGGATACTGAAAAATTTATACATTAATGAAAAATATAACCAAATGAGGTTATCAGGGCAGAGCTAGGAGATGTTTTCTGTATTAGGAATTAAGGCCCTCAATTACTTTAAGAGCCCAGTTTAAGACAAATCGACGGTAGATGTGATTCTCAACTTTCAAGTTAGAAGGCATTGTCTTGGAAAATCCCTTAGACATTTTACATAATACTTTGATGGATGAATTTCTTCTTAGTAATTTAATTTTGATTTCATATCACAATGTGTGTGCATACATCTAAACTGCTTCTTGTTTGGAATAATTATTGTTATCCTAATTTGGATTGAAATGCATAGATAATTAAGGTAGAATCAAATTTCAACCTCTTGTGATAATTTTTTATTTCAATTTGTCTTTCACTACCAGAATCGACTAGAACCGACTGTAAACGCTTTCCAGATAAATTAATAAATATATTTTTTATTTCAATTTGTCCTTCACTATCAGAATTGCAGATCCATCTTCGTGTAAACGCTTTCCAGATAAATTAATAAATATATTTTTTATTTCAATTTGTCCTTCACTATCAGAATTGCAGATCCATCTTCATGGAAGTATATATATTTTTTATTTCAATTTGTCTTTCACTACCAGAATTGCAGATCCATCTTCCTAGAAGTATTTGTATTTCTATTGGAGGTTTGGATGGATCTTTGGCAGATCAGTTGGGGAACGAGATTCAAAAGGTTTGCAAGGCGTTTTACTAGAAATTCTATTGTGGGTCAAAAATCCTGATTATGACAGAGTATGAATATATTATCTATCATGTTTCTTTGTTTTTCCATTCAAGTGTCCTTATTCATTAGATTAATTAAAACAGAGTACAAATTCCTATAAACCCTGTTTATAACTCAAATTGTGAACTTTGGTATGCTGGTTATTTATTGTTTCTTCTGAACCCTTGCTATTGTGCAGGTTAATTGGATAAATAGGTTCATCTATGAGATGTGGCCTTATCTTGATAAGGTATGAGTCATGACAGAGTTGTAGGGTTCGAGCTTTCTTTGTTTTCTGGGTACTTCTTAGTGTCTCTCCAATTTGATGAAATATTGAACTAAGGGGATGAGCTCCATAAATAATATCAGCCTTTAAAATTTGAATTATGTGAGGAATTGTGTTCTTCATATTCATGTTATAACTTTCGTTTATTTTCAAGCAATCTGAATTTTCAGGTCTCTCTTTGAATCCACATATACATTGTGTCTCTATGTTTGGAGATGGGGTGGATTTTGCATGTGACTGATCACAAAAACTGTATTTTTGCCATTTATGTTAATTGTAAAATATCACTTTGTTAAATTACAAAACTAGTATTTTTGGCGTTATGTTGGCTGTAGTTACACCAGTTGTAGTATTTTTTAGTGCCTGAAATTTAATTGAAATGCAATATTTTTTTAGTACATTTTTTTTTATGAAGTGTGCAATCAATTTAATATTTTCATTTGAAATGTTAGATTTTTGTAAGCCATTCATCGCCGAAGGGCAGCATGAATATATAACCTGCAATCTGAAATTAAGACCAGCCCTTCAAATTTGATCCCTGACCCTATGTCCAAGGGTGATGCAGAAATGAGGAGGGGGCCGGGGGGTTATGTAAACACCGAGGTTTGGTCGCTGTCAGAGACAAGACCCTACGGCCATGGGTGATGCAGAACTACATAGCGGATGGGAAAGACAATTGATGACACTGTACTGTCAGCAGAATGTCCATGTCTTCGCTGGTCTCACAGCATCGACCGAAAAAGGTAGGCTGTTTTCCTTTCCTGGTCTTTCCTATGGGTTTTTGGTTGACTATGTCCAAAATGAATTTAAAGAACCTATATCTTGTTTTATGAGCGTGGCCCAGTTATTACTTCCTATATTATACTCAAAATTTTTAAGATATACATATTTTGGTGAAACTTTGTTTGCTAATATGGTATTATTGTGTTAGTCTAGGATATAGCTATATTGGATAAGTCCTTTGGACCAATATCTTGTTCTAAAAAATTAAGAGAGTTTCCAATAGCTTTAGAGTGTGTGGTTTTGGGATAAGTGTAATGTTTTCTTTGTTGAGTTGTCTATGAATAAGACTAATATTCTCTTTGTTGATTGGCTATGTATAGTTTGTCATGTAGTGGCCTCTATATAGGATCTCATGTGGGGAGCATGCATGAGGTATAAGGCGTGTTTGTGGCCTCTATATAGGTTCTCATGTGGGGAGCATGCATAAGATACAAGGCTTATTTGAAAATATTGCACAAAAATTCATCTATACTTGGGGTTCTCTCCATAACTATTGTTCTAAAATCTTCTCAGTGTTTTATAGTTCTTATGCATAGTGTTGAAGCAGTTTTTGGTTCAAACATTTGGGTATACAATTTGAAACATTTTTTCCTGAGGAAAAATGGTTGCATATTTGCTATTTCAAGAAGAAACCATAAGCAGTCTTAAAAAAGTTCACAGGGAGCCTTCCAAAAAAGAATAAATGGCTGTCTCATTCCTCTAAAACCTAATAGAAAAAATAGAATGTGCTACTATGCAGAAAAATCCTTCTAGGCTCAGAATACAATAACTAGAGATTAACTTTTCCCTATTCACTTGAGGATCTTATCTCAGCCACTTCTGAACTGAAACCATTTACCATCTGAAATCTCCCTCAACAAGTGAGAGGTTATGCATACAAGGATCTACTGATAGTTGGAATCAACACCCCTGCCTTATCCTTTTCAGTCCTCATAGTACTTGTATTGAGAGACAAAGCTTGCTTAGAGAGATCATCAGTTTTGACGGTTAGTTCTTGATAAATATGCTTATAAGAGATAGAAGAAAAGGATCCTTTGAGCTCCAGAATTTTGTCCATAATTGGGGCTAGAATTAAATTGCGAAGGTTGTTTCTGCTGGAATCTCTGAGGATTTCAATTTTATCCACTTCATATCCTATTGCAGTTCTTAACAACAATTATAATGCATAGAGTTCACCCCAGTTGTTAGAGCCTTCCCTGAAAGCTGCTTTAAAGCTTACAGAAGGAACCTCCTTTATGAATAGAACTCCTGCCCCATCTGTCCTTTAGTTTTCCTGACATGCACCATCAAAGGAACCCCATGGAATTGATTTGTCTTTTTCTAGGCTTACAATTACCCTTAGGTATTTTACCTTTCCAGCCTACTAAACACCTTCATAAGCAAATCTTATTTGAGAATATAACTGGATTGGAAGCAGTTCCTTATTTTGGAATATCTTCTCATTTTTGGTGAACTAGAGTACCCAACAGATTATGCAGGGCAAAGCCTTATGTTCCTTTACTGTTTTATCTTAAACCAAAGCTCCAAACAACTTTCCAGATTTGTGCCTTGCCATTTGCCTTTGTTTCCTTCTAGCTTCATAGCTTCTTGCCAGACAACCTTGGTGAATGAACAGTCTATCTAGAAATGAGATACAGATTCATCTTCATTTTTACAAAGGATACATCTATATGGGCTGCTCCATGCTCTTTCTTTTGCAATTATCCCAACTAAGAAGCTTATTAGATAATGCCAGCCACAGAAAAGAATTCATCTTCAATGGTGCCTCTTGCTTCCAGATAGTCTTTCACCACCAATTTTACTTCCTTTCTTCCTCCACAAAACTTGCCTTGTATCCAAGCTTGGTGACTGTGTATCTCCCGGATGAACTGCTTTTAGGCCATACTAAATCATTCTCCTTATTCCTAATGCTTGCCCTAAAAAGCAAGACGTCATCTAAAAATAGAAGATGGTATAGAGAGCACGACCTCCCTATTTTGATTCCCTTCATATCTTGGTCTGTCTCACCATCTTGTACTGCCCTACCAAGACCCTCTGCCACCAATATAAAGTGAAAGGGTTAACCCCCTTGTAGGGACAACAAATCTAGAAACAGCTTCATTTATCAATAAAGCAGAAGAAGCAAAGGATACACACCCAACTATTCAGTCTACCATTTGAATGTTGATTCCAATATGAATTAGCATTAATCTTTAATAAAACCAACTTACTCAGTCATATACCTATTTACCTCTTGTGCCAATCCCACTGCATCATGAATCTGCCTATTATAGAAAAAACAAAATTGCTCTTGCCAGATATTGTCTGAAAATACCCTCTTTAATAAATTGGCTATAAAATTTGCAATGATTTTATAAATAGTATTACATGATGAGATTGGCTTGTAATCATAAATACCTCTGGAATCTGGATTGTTCTTCCTAGGGATAAGAGCTATAAGTATAATGTTGAATTTGTGGCTCCAAGGACTTTCTTGGAAGTCCTTTGTTCCTCCAGTATCCTCAATAGTCCCTCCTCCAACATCTCATAGAAGCCAAGGTAAAACTCCACAATCCAACCTTCTGGACCTGGACCCTTGGATTTGTTAAAAGATTCAACCACAGTCCTCAGTTCCTCTTTTGGAGACCATGGCTATGCTATCTTCATTCCGATCTTGGTCCCTGAAGCTAGGGAAATATGAAGTCATCTTGATGATTTTTGCTACATTGATGATTTTTGCTGTTTGTAGATCTGCTAAAAATGGCTTACCACCAATTCTGCTATCTCCTAGAACTTTCTTACCGAAGTACCATCCTATTTCTTCATCTCCCAGATTGCACTAATTTTTTTTTTGTGTTTGGCATAAGTTCTGGAAAAACTTAGTATTCTCATCACCTTTTGCTAACCAGATTTCCAGACTCTTCATTCTCCACTTTGCTTCTTCCCATTCCAACAACTTCCACTTTTTCTCCTCTAAAATTGTAACTGCTTCTTTTCTTCCTCCATAAAGATGCCTTGTATGTTTTTGTTAAACAAGTCTTCTATCCGAAAATCCACTTATAAAAGCTCTTTTTGGGAATTTGTGTTGCCCAATCTGAAATCATGTTTTAAATCAATTTCAAGTTTTCTGCAAATGAAACATTGCTGGGTTGCCACTTAAAGCATCATACCTTCTCCAAGTTTGGCTAACCAATCTCTTAAAATATTCATCCTCCTTCCACTTAGGGTTAAACTTGAAAGCCCTTGATGGCTTATTCTCATCCTTCATTATGTGAAGAAGTATTCAGGGAGGATGCTCCCCCTTCCCCCACCCAGGTTTTTAATCCATCTGCCTCCTCCATGATTCTTTCTACCACTGTAAACTTGTCCAGTCTCTTTGACACCCCTTCTGCTCTAGTTCTTAAGTTCTGCCAACTTGGGACTAGTTTTAAAGGCAACACACCACATAAACCTGCATCCTCAAACTCGTGAGACAAGCAATCAACCAATGGGTTTAGCATGGCATTTTGCCCCATTACCTCACCTGATTTTGTAGTAAAATTGAGGCCCCTTCCTATGATAACATTGTCCTTTTTGAGAATCTCCCGAGATTTTGTTTTCATGTAAAAAATCCTTTTATCCTCATATATCCAAATAAATTGATTATAGACAAGGTTTTTCCAAGATCCTTTGACCATAATTTGGAACAAAGGCTTGCATTTAAAATACAGGAGTTTGTCAGAGAAAAAGCATCTTTCAACCTAATATCAAACCTCTAGATTTCCTGTTTGAGTCTAGAGAGCTGAATTTCTAATCACTCAGAAGTCCTTTCCAGATTCCTTAGGCTTCCACCCTTCATTCATTGTTTCCCGGATTAAGAATATTTCAGGTTTATATTGTACAAATAATTTTTTGATGGCCAAGTTTTTATGGGAGCCCCCAATCCTCCTGACATTTAAGAAGAGGACTATCATTGGCTCACTTGGATCAAGGCAATGCCTGCTCAAAGAGCTGTCTTGATCGTTTTCTATTTTCCTTCTTCGGTCTCCTTCTTCTCTCTCTTTTTTGCTTTGTACATAAAGGATTTTAGGCCTATAGAACTAGGGATTCCATTGTTTGCGGCCAAACCTCTCAGTATCCCCTCATCTTTCCCTAGACACTCTTCTTTCCTAGTTCTAAGTTTGTAGCTCCCATTTTTGGCACTAAATTCTTTCTTTTCCGATTCTGAATACTAGCTAATAGAGCACATATCCAAGTCAACCCTCTCATTACTTTCTTAAGTTTCATCCCTTTTCATCCTTCCCATCCTCTTTGTCCTCTACCTTTTGTGACTGGTTAGTATCACTCCCTCCTCCCGTAGGCATAAATTCAATGATACTAGGTTCCCTTGAAGCCCCTCACACCCAGCGGAATTTTCCATTATGATTAACTTATGATTAGTGGCACCAATAGAGATCTTTTGTGGAGAGGTGAGACAAAATACATACCATTTGCTTGTGCTTCCAATGTTCTTTTGGTTTCTTCCTGAACAATGCCCCAACTATGGCCACCTTGTAAATTTCGACTTTTGGATGATAAGCACTTCTTCGACCCTACTTCTTTTTGTTTTTGGACTACTTAATCCACCTACAAAACCACAAACTCTGGAATCCCTTTCTCCTCTCTCAAAACTATCTTTGACTTATTGGCCTTGACTTTACCACTGCCCACCTTTAATCCATTTTTGGGGGGATACTTCTTTTGATTTTCTCCTTATTCTGAGGGGTTTCCTTTCCAGTCAGTGCCATTTGCTCTTGCCTTCTAAAGTTGTTTATTGTTTCATCAAATGACCATGAGCATGGAACCTCGTGCATTTGAAGGGGATTTTCCAATAATTTAGCTTCAAATTGTATTTCCTTTTGCCCATTTCTGGATCCACTAATTTGGTAGCTCGTCGTGCAGGTCAATATCCACCAAAGTCCTTGCAATCACACAATTTCTTTGTAGAACCATTTATCTTCAAAATCTATAAAATACCCTATCTTATTGCCTATTTCTTCTAATGCCCTTTTGACTCACATCTCCATTGGAAATCGTAGAAGGAGGACTATATTGGTTGCGTGGTATGTCTCTCCATTCTAGGGTCAAAATTTGGGGCCCATCCTAAGAGCCAAAAATGTCGAGACTCAACCATTTTTTATTCAAGATTGCCTAAACATCCTTCCCATTCCAAAATTTAAAGACTAACCAAAAATGTGGGATCTCAATCTAGAGCTTAACCATTCTTTCCATTAAGAATCGATCCAGCGTCCCTTAGGTTTTTTTGCGATCGCCCCGTTACCACTTACCCCCCATTTTGCATGGGTGTTCATTTGTGATTTTTATCACAATTTCAGCTAGGGGTTACATGTTGATGGAGATTTGGATGGCCTAGTATTGATGCTTGCCTTTGTGATGATGTCTTGGGTTCTTGATGTTCATGCTCTAGCGTTGATGGAGATTTGGATGGCCTAGTGTTGATGCTTGCCTTTGTGATGATGTCTTGGGTTCTTGATGTTGATGCTCTAGTGTTGATGATTGATTGATGGAGGACGATGTTGCACTTGTTCATGGTATATGGTTCATCTTCTTCATGAGCACTCTAGTGTTCTTGATCTTACTTGGCGGCACCTTGATTATGTGTTCTTTCATTATGCATGGAGCATCCTTGTATCTCGCTCACTTGGCATGACTTGATGACATGGATGCTATAGTGGCCTTTTGTGGCCCATCTTAGTGGACATTCATGCAAAATGGGAGGTAACAGACAGCACATCATGAACTCTCCAGGATATCCTACAAAGACAGTCACATCTCCATACAAGATCAAGTCGATCTTGGAATGCAAAGCTTGTAGAATATTAATCAAATCCTGCAAGGTCATTATCAACATGTTAACATGAGAATCCCTCTCATGTACCTCAAATCTTTCGACAACTGAAATATCCTGAAACTAGGTCAACTCCTTCATCTCGTGAGAATCTTGAATCAAGAGTATCATCAAAGAAAACTCCCTCTCTTTGAGATAATCCAAAATCCCTGCTGTACTCTATAATACTCCCATCAACTGTGTCTCTAGAATCAATCTTGGCAACATTGTCCATCAGGGCATCATAATACCTATCCTCCAATGAACAACTTGAAGGCTCATGGGTGAAGTCAATCTCATCATCATGCCTCTCCTCTATACAACTGGAGGTCTAATGGATGGAAGAAATCAATGCTATTCGACTAACACATCTCTTGGGAGCTACACAATATGCTCCTGAGCCACTGGATCAACAATCTCCACATTCTCCTCAATCAGGGAAAGAGAACCCCGCGTATTAAAAGATCTCACATTTACATGAGATAAAATGAGAGTATCACCGACTGGATGGGAACCTGGCTCCATGGTATCTCACCATGCATGCTGTAATGTATGAGTGGGCCATCTTGATCTCCTGCAATCTGGAGTAGGTGAGGACATGTCCATACTCAATCTCACCTCAGCTCCCTTTGAATCCGACTCATCTCAAATCTCTGAATCAGTCTCTGGAACAAGAACCTCTACATTCTCCTTGATCATTGAAGGACAATCCCATGAACTAGAAGATCTCTCACAGTCATCAAACATCACATCTCGACTCACCACAATCTTGCTACTGTAAGCTGTAAAAGTATATTATTGTATCCATCACAAGATGTAATCACAACATCTTGAATCCTGGAATCAGTCACTGATTCCATAATAGGTTCTGAACCTATATCCATGGTGTTACCCTGTATGTAGCAGGGGTATTTGGAGGATAATTCTCTTATAATTTTTATCACAACTGACAGGTTTACAGTTTGGTAGGGCTATGGATGGACTAGGTCCATGGATGATGGTTCATACCTCATATGTTGATGATAGCCTGGTGATGTAAAGATGTGGAAAATATGATGAGTTTTGTGCACAGAACTTGCAGCAGTAAAAGGGAGTGCAAACCTATTATTTCAGATTCTGAGCAATCTAAGTACCTCCTGAGTTTCAAAATAAATTTTCAGAACTGGTTTTAGTTCTTTCTGCAGATCTGTGGAGAAGAACAACAGTGCAACTTGCAGGCAATTTGGGGCAGGCAGACATTGTGGAGAAATGGGTCACCTTCTAGTCCTCTCCGGGATAGTAAACAGAATAGAAAACAGTGCTACACCATTGGTTAAAGGGATAGCAGGGCTTTGTGTAAGGTAATATCATTGACTGTTTCCAGAGGTTGCAAGACTGCAGAACAGAGGCTCTGAAGAGTCACACCTGTGCACAGCAACGGTGGCTAGTTCAAATGCCTGAATGAGTATGCATGTCCTTAACCCATTTACACTCATGCAAACAGTAAACAACAATTATGATCAGCGATCAGGGGTCTATTATTAGCACTGCAAGTCACATGGAGGACACATGCATCTAACTCAGCAGTTTACTTTCAGGATCATGGATTCGTGAGCAGTTAACTATCAGGATCATGGATTCGTGAGCAGCCCTGTGCAGTGGAAGAAAGCATTCAGATCTGGATACTCCTAAGCATCAGATCAGCCATTGGATACTGTTATCACCTAAGCTGTAGTTACCCCTATGGATGGATCCAGTCATGGATGGCAATAGGGAAGGGCAACTCAAAAGGTGCAACCACGATCACCTCGACCTCCAATATATGGTTGTCACGCCAGTCGAGGCAACCTTCGCTTTATGTTATCTAGCCCAGACAACAAAGGGGGAGACCCGATCTACTCCCGACAGGAGAGATCAGAACCAAGACACCAAATCAGGGTATTTCTAAGTGAAGTTAGGTGTATGGTTTATCCTAGACCTAAAGATGAAGTCACAAGCCAAGTGAGGGGTTCAATAGGTATAGCTTTGGTTCATGGTTGATGTAAGAGTGACTTAGAATGTTTGAAGTGAGATCTAGGGCTAGTGTACTAGTTCAATGTCAGAAGATCCAATGCCTTGGGAACTGTGTCCAATGCAGGGTAGTTAAGGATTGTATTGGGGCTAACTAGTACAGACGACAAGCTTGACCATGATACATGACAGCTTCAAGGGTTTAGTTCACTATGCATTAGTCAAACCACAAGTCAATCCAACAATCTAGGAAAGTTGAATTAACTTGGAGAGAAACTAGTGCCTTGGGAATTGGGAAATGGAGTCAAAGTAGGTTTGACTTGTGGTTTAGGACTCCTAGTACTTGGGACAAGTGGGCAATGGAGGTCTTGATGGATGAATGTGTCTAGATCTAGGTTTGACCCAAGTGGACCACAATCCCTTAAAACAAGGAATGCAATCCCCAAGGCAAGATTTGACAAAGTGACAGTCTAGACCTAGGTTTTGAATTATTCCGGTTCTGAATCTCCAAAAATCTCAAGTACCCAGTTCCTGGAAGTGAGTCAACTCACTTCTCCAAGGTGGTGCGACTTTGCCCAAGGAGGCTTAAAAGTAGGGTTAGGTGGGTCAAAACAAGTCGGATGGCATCCAAACTTTAGATCCGGGTAGATCGGTCAGGTAGGAGTATGGATCTGTAATTTCGTGGCAATCCAACGGTTAGATCTTAGTAGATCTGAGTTTAAGTGTTCCAAGTGGTCCAAAATGAGGATTAACTCCCTTAAAATGTGGAATAGGGCCCACAAGGTGAATTTCAAGAAAGTAACAACCTGGGTGTATGTTATTGGATGTGTAGATGATGAATCACGTGGAATCTCATACACCCGCCACCTAGATCTAGGTCAACTTGCTCAATCAGTGAAGTGCGCCTTGCTTGGGAGAAGCTAAGTTGGCATGGGAGAGGGATCAAACGGAAGCCAATCCTCACCAAACTATAGATCCGGGATGCCGTGGATGCTATAGAGGTGGGTTTTCAATATTATGCCCAACAACCCACTAGATCTAAGTAGATCTGAGAAAATGTAAAATGGGGTTTTGAAGTATTTAGGGTTTTTTTAAATATTTTAGACAATTGGATAGATCATGGAGATAGAACTTACCTTGAGATCATACCTGAGTGGTGTGGATGAGATGCCTTGATGTTGAGGAAGATTCCCGCAGAGATCAAATGAGAGATTGTTGATTTTGCTTGCCAAGATGATGCCCTAGCCCACAAGTGCGCCTTCCTCTACCTGTCAAACCAAGGAATGAAGATTCAATCAGTAAGATCAAGTATGGAAGAAATACAAGAGAAATGCAAATAGTAACATGAAATAGAAGGTCCTGGGACAGTAATACTCCCTGTTACCAACGAAGAGCTCCAAAGAAGAAGTAGGGAGAGTCTTCCCCTACCAATATCTCCTCCAAGCAAATCGGCCTCCACCTGTAGATGCAAAATCGTGGTACAAAATATATGGCAAACAATATCTCCAATAACTCAGTGCAAAGGAAGAACCAACGAACGAACACCAAAAACATTCACCACAACACTGGAGATAGATGCAATAATAATTTTCTATTCCAATAATCCAGAGCCAAAAGTCCCCTTTACAATGAGAGGCTCTCTCCTTTAAATAGGAAGGAGAGGCACCAAAACCCTAACCACTTTTTGAATGAGTGGCTAAGATTAAAAGATACAAATGTCTAATCAATGGTTGAGATGAGCTCAACAATAAAATACATGGATCACTAATAAAATATAATGTAAGTGGACAAAATCGCCCTATAAGAGGGGAATCCCACCAAATCATGATGACAAAATATCATAAGAGGCTTATGGTGGGTCCAAGGGGTAATTTTATCCCTCCTTGGTCAATCCCCATAGCACAATAACCAAAAAATAATCATGAATGTACCAAATCGTGCCTCCATAGTGAAGTCGTGGTCCTCAAAAGACCTCAAAAAATCCACAGAAAGTGCCATAAGTGATGGATGCGGGCCTCGATGAAGCTGAAACTGCTGGAGAAGGTGTGGAAGGTCCCGATCTATCATCACTGATCATCCCATGCCATAACTTTGCCTCAGTAGCCCAAATCGATTTCCTCAATAGCCATTTCTACCAATCCTGAAATGCCTCGGGAAGCGTGAAACTGCCCCAAACAGCCTCCTGGAGTGCTGGCGCTGTCAAGGTGAGGGCACCAATGTGTCCGGAAGGGGGGTAATATGGTAAAAACAAGTGGCTGGACCACCCCCTCCATCATCAGCGCCCTAGGTCAACCGGATAAAAATCACATCTGCTCCGACAGGGCCTCCGACAAACCAAAACTGCACTAGGACAGCCTACTGAGGCTAAATCATCACTGTAAGTGCCCGGAACTGAAAACAAACTGTCCCATTGGACTCAGAAGGTCCAAATCCATCCAAGATGTGTACTCATACACCATATGAATCTCTGCATGATCAAAATAAATATCCAATATACCGGATCAAGGCTAATAATAATGTGCTGTACATATACAAACACTGCTGTAACCCCAGAGTCATCATCATAACCCTGTAGCTGCTGCATAGAGTCATCATGTATGTATACATAGACCATATATCATCTATCCATATCATCATAAGGTCCAACATCTCATGTCCCATGGTCCTCCATGGTCAAACTAGGTCTAACCAAGACCAAATATAACTCAGATCATCATCAATAGCTGTTGCAAACTGTCAAGGTTAATATATGCTCTACAACTTATTCAAATAACAATTATAACAAAGAGTAATCATGATTGGCGATCTAAATCCAAATATATAGTGTCGTTAATTATTATTATTACTCAGACTAGACTTTCAGGATCATACTCACTTCATAGTTGTGATCAATTTGCTAGTGAAGGGTGAAGGCTTAAATTAACTAGCTAGGCTAAGGGATGACTTAACTGTCTTGACTTTGTGACACTTTGGCAAGGGAAAGGGAATACACCATAGTATATACTGAATGAGCAATAACACAGGGAATGGCGGTGTCTCACAAATGGATGAGTTGTTTAAAGAGGGTTTATTCACCTTCACAGATGCGCACAATCCATAATACAAATAAGGCCAGCAATTGTTTAGATATAGCATTTAAGTTCCATTGCTTTTTTGGGCCTGAAGTTTCCATAGCCTTGATCTATGTGTGTTTACAAACACATTGCATAGATTTACACTTTTTCTTTAGGCTTTTTGCTGCAGGTGTGTTTTTAAGGCACTTGTTTACCTGAGCACTTCTAGGTGTGTCATGGATAGCTTGTTTACCTAGGTATTTATTTTCCACAAGATATAACATTTTATTTTTATGGCCATTTTCATTTGGCACGCCTTTCATTCATGTGTGTTTAAAAACACATTGCATGAATGGGCTTTTCATACAAGATATAGCATTTCATTTTCCAGATTTTGTATTGATGGCAGCACTAAAAGTTTCAGGTTTAGCCAACACAACTTTAGTGACTGGGGGGAATTCCAAGGAACTCCAACTCACCATAGGTAAGTTTTGTCACCAACTCAGAGCCGAGACACAATAAACAGGGAAGCTCATCTAATACAGAGGCTACAGTGGGGAAAAGTCCTCCATGCCACTAGTCAAGTAGTAAGTCAGGGTGATAATCTAAAAGGTAGGCCATGGATGGATGAAGACAATGAATAATGGAGCCAACACTAGCAAGCCAAGGTATGGTGGAATGATCACCTCTATTCTCCCTAAGGAGGGTAAAACCAATGAGTATGAATAGTGAACTTCTAAGTCTGAGTAGGGACAATGTAATATATATAATAGATCGACCAGGTCCAAATATCTATATGATCGCCAGATCATGACACTGAGTGCTAAGACATGCTATAAGAATAAGTATAAAAGCAATCTAACCATAACACTATGATATACCTGCTGAGTCATATACCTGAATGCACATCAACCTGTACCATCCTCTGTCCTCTGAGACTGCTGCTGTAACTCTGGGCACTACTGTCTGCTCTGTACCAATGATATAATGGCTACATCGGTCATCTCTCTGAGTGTCCTGAAACTCAGTCATGG
Source organism: Larix kaempferi (assembly GCA_027924585.1). NCBI lineage: Eukaryota > Viridiplantae > Streptophyta > Pinopsida > Pinales > Pinaceae > Larix > Larix kaempferi. The sequence goes on along the minus strand of BSBM01000788.1, from coordinate 1,220,009 downwards.
CATGGGGAATACAACTGCTGTCCACAATCTGATAGTGATCCAATATAGATGCTCGTCTCGGTATCTCAAATGCAAGGGAACTGGCTGAATAGTGTACTGGAATGAGAAAAATAATGTATGGTAGCCCGGCTACTATATATGTGATAACATCTGGCTCCGGCTGGGACAAGTGCTCTGCTGAAATGAGCGCTTGAGAACCTCAGAATCTTTGGTCCTCGAACTCTGCTACTCGAATCCACGATCCAGCACTCTACCATTTTGCTTCCAGCTTTTATTTTTTGCAACCTATTTTCTGCATTCACAAACATCAAAAATACCTCATGCCGCATGTGTGGGAAAAATGTAAAACCAACTGAAATGAAATCTATTCTATGTCAGACATATAAATGCATGAAATATAAATGCAGAAAGTAAATTAAACTACTAGCATAATTTGCAAAATTTGAAATTTATTGTGCAGGAAAAGAAAAAGTGACAGGTACTTAGTTAAACTAGAAGCTTACAAAGGAGCTTAGAGACTAAGAAAGTGCCAGACTCAATGGCTGAAAAGACTAACTACTGCCTAAGTAGGCTTATTTGGTTTCCTACCTACCCTAATCTAATCAGTCATCACAAATGTTAGGTAAAATCATAAATCCAGTGCAACCATTCATCAAATAGGCTAATGATTCTTATTTGATTTTTGATAATAGAACAAGTCAAGATTGGGCTAAAGATCAACAAATTTAAGGGCACAGTCTTCTTGATTTGTTCATAAATTGAAAAATGGTTTGAATGATGCAATATGAAATTATGCCAAGGAGAAGAATGATTGATGCAAACATCCTCCATCAAAGAACTGATAGGATCATAAAATTTATACAAGTTAAACTCAGAGATGGATAGAAGCAAGCTTTTGCCTTAGATGCCTGCAAATCTGATGAAAATATTCAGACGGCAGTCACATATCCCGACATGATCATAAAGTCATCTTTGAAACAGGATTTGGAATTTGGGAAGCTGCAAAATGGATTTGCTAAAATACACAAATAAGGAGACGATCCAGTCGCTTAGGATTTGTGGTCATGATTCGCACTTAGATCGACTGAGGGGTTGTATTTTGAACACTATCGCAGTGTTGTTCCTGTAGCAGATTTGGGCAGATGTTGGCGAGAGTGAACACTGTCAATGTAAATCATCCACATGCAAACTCGTCCATAATCATATTTTGAGCAGGTAGAACAATCATGAATGATCTCTGGCGTTAAGAGCCCTAAACGTTGACAGAGCGATCGAATCCAGCAACCTTCGATGGGATAATGACTCTGAACTTTAAGTGTACGTCGATTTTTGGGCAGGTGTGCACCGTTCATGCTCTTATTGAGAGTCATCGTGATGATTTTGTGGACGTGAAATGGTGAACCGATGGCGGTTTGCTCGATATGGTGGATACAAAGTCATTTTTTTTTGCATTTTATCGTGGATCATGGCACGTCTTCCTTTTTTTGTGGTTGATTATTTGGAGATGGCTCGATCTCATGGTTTGAGGCGTTTGACCTAGTTTGTTTATTCATACCTCTTAACATACTTTATGGAGGACTTGATTCGTGGACCCTCTTTCAAGCGTTTTCAAGTGGGCCAATTTTAAAATCATTCTATATATTTAAAAGGTTGGTAAAGTTGGTGCTTTGTGTTGATTTTTCCTAAGCAGCATCGAGAGCCTTTCTCTTAGGAGAATGGGGACATCTGGTCAAGGACCAAGATGTGGAACCAGTCTAGCACTGGAGGAACTCAACCTTGAGTTGAGTAGCCATTCTATTGAATGGGGACATCTGGTCAAGGACCAGGATGTGGAACCAGTCCAGCATTGGGGGAACTCAGCCTAGAGCTGAGTGGCCATTCTTTGAATGGAGGCACCTGGTCAATTACCAGGAAGATGAACCAGTCTAGTACTGGGGGACTCAGCCTAGGGTTGAGAGCCATTCTCCGGGACAATGGAGGCGCTTGGTCAGTTACCAAGTATTTGACCTTGAGTCAAATGATGTAGCCTAGGGCTGAGGCACTTGGTCAGTTACTGGGACATCACTATAAGTCCTAGACCGGGTTTGGGCATGTGAGGCACTCCTACCCTCGATCTGTGGGCTTTGTGACCTTCTCCAAGGATTAGCTACCCTTGGTTAAGACACCTAGTACCCGATCTTTGTGGCACATGAAGTGTGAGATAAAAGCATTAGTAATTCTCTCTATTTATGATGATGTACTTTGAGTGGGGATGAAGGACCCCAATGACCATTTGTTTTGACCACAAGGCACTTGAAGAAGGCTAAAGGTAAAAGTAAAAAATACATAAGGACCCTTAGACCACAAAGGAGTCAAAGTAAAAGTACAAAAAGACCTTTAGTACCACTAAAGGTAAAAGTAAAAAAGATAAAAGAATAAAATATTATTATTTTTTTCTTTTGAGTTTTGGTCCACATTCAAGTGATTCAAAGGCTATAAAAGAAGATCAACTTCATTTCATTTTACACACGCTTATCATCCAATAGCTGCTCCATGGAAGATTTTTTCGCTGGTTTTGAAAGGGAGAGAAGATTTCTGTTTTGTTTATGCCCTAGCATGGAGGCTTTTCTAGCTAGGGCATCTTCATCATTCCTCTACAACCAACAACGGTAACTCTAAGCATGCTAGGGCTTGACTTCTATCAGTCTCAGCCATCAAATCCAAGCTAGGGTTTGACCCTAGCTTACTCCATCTTCACGGCAGCCTTCGGATCAGTCACGAGCAGCCCTTTCTTAGCTCGAGCACCCTCAGGTAGGCTTCGGGTAGGAGAACAGGTTAATGGGAATCCTATCTGTACCCTCGGGCAGCTGCACTGAACCCTTGAGCAGTAGTAAACCCTCACGGGCAGCCTGGTAGCAGACTGCTACCACTTCCGGGCAGCAGTACAGTGGCTCGAGTAGGCTCGGGCAGCCTCAAGAAGACTCGGGCAGTCCTCAGTCAAACAGAACAGGGCTCGGGCAGCAGAACAGTGAATCCGGGCAGCAAGAAAAGGTTTTAGGCAGCAGTAGAAAAAGTCTGGGCAGCAAAAAAAGAATTCCGGGTAGTTTGGGCAACAGAAAAAGAAATCCGGGCAGTAGAAAAAGACAAATCTGGGCAGTTGCCCTAATCTGAAATTTTCTTTGTTTTTATCTTCTTGTGAAAATTGAAATTGTTCATCTCAGAATTATGAGATTGAAAACTCAGTCATCTCATTCAAGGGATGAATTACTAATGCTTTTGGGGGTTTTGTCCTTTAAAGGTTTCCCTGTGAAAAACATCTTGTGTTCATTGTGTTGATGTATGTTTATCTACTGCACTTGTCCTATTGTTATCTATGTTACAGTCTGCAAAATTTAAAGAATATGTGCAAATGCTAAAATTCAACACTTTGGTCAAAGGGAGTTTTTTGACACGAGCATCTACTTTTAAGACAAACTTTATGGACCTTCATGTGTTTAGGGGTTTATAATATTAAGAGGATAAAAGTGGACCTAACCTTTTTTAGAAAGGTTTGTTGAGGAGTATTTGGGCCAAAAGGACCTTTGGTATCTTTGCAATGTACTTGTCGTTTGACCACCTTTTATATTTTACCACCTTTTATAATATTAAGAGGATAAAACTGGACCTAACCTTTTTTAGAAATGTTTGTTGAGGAGTATTTGGGCCAAAAGGACCTTTGGTATCTTTGTAATGTACTTGTCGTTTGACCACCTTTTATATTTTACCACCTTTTATATTTTATTAAAGGTTTGTTAGGATGTTGCATAGTTACATATATCTGTGATATATCACCAATAACGCGATATATTGTGTTATCAAATCTTCGGTGATGTATTGCCACCAAAAAATCATGATATTTTTCGATATTTTAATGTGTCGCGATACATTCAATAAAGCGTGACATTTTCAGTATATAACACGAGTCGATGGAATATATCACAGCCTGTGGTGAAAAACACGCCAAATTTTGAGATTGAAGCCGTGGATTTAGGGTTTTTAGGTTCACTTTGCATTGTTGAGGAAGGGTGAATAGCTCCAAGGAGTTTTGTGACGGTTTCCATCGAGAGAACATGGGGAAATCCAAGGTTTTCTTTGCCATTAGTGGAGCATTTGTGGAGTGGGGATTCACCAGTCACCACAATCCATAATAATGGGTAATATTAAATTCTTTGAGTAACAGTGACATTCTCCTTATCTTTCATTTTCTATCCTTTTACATAAACTTTTAATGTTACCATTAATTGTTTCAGGATGTTTGAGAGTGGTTCCAACTTCATCGCACTTCATATGCAAAAAATAGAATTTTAGATCCCATTCATAATTCAATAGACTTAATAGTTTTCAGGATTTTTGGATTGCAACATTTCCACTAGATTCTATCATGTATGAGGGTATGGGATTGGCATTTAATGAAGCACATCAACTCCTCTATGTACCTTGATGTTGATGGTGTTGACTGTTGAACTCTTTTGTCACGACCTTAATAAAAATGTACCCTTCACTCAAGAAAAATCGCTTATTAAGCATGGGAAGCTTTTTCTACCTTATTTTGATGATTGGATTAAGAAGTTTCATCAAAATTGTAGAGTGTTGGCTAATGTCCTTTGAAGATCAACTTCAATATTGGAATTAGAGGCAAGGGCTAGAGCCTAGAGGAGGGGGGCATATGGTGCTATTGATGAATAGGATCCCAATATAGGCAATGATTTTTATGATATGCAGTTATGGGAGGTGTTGCCGCCTGGTTCCACACCTGGGAAAATGCAGCAAAAGTCTTCAAGCTGCTGGTGTGGCCTTGGGGGCAAGTCAGAGTCAAGTGCTGTCACTTGGGACTCGACTCCTCCGTCTAGGCTTTCCTAGCGAAGCCAAGGGGGGTAGACCCTAAAAAATTAAAAGAAACTAAAGCCTCTAATCTAGGAGTTAGAAAAAATACTTTTGCAACCAAGACAGACAACATATACTTTTTTCAAATAAAAAACATCATTTATCATTTACTCCTATTTAGAATAATCATCATTCAACTGCATACTAGTCAATCAATATAAAATGAAATTTGCATCAAGACCAGTGCCTTGTTACGGAGTCAAATAACAAATGCATAAACAGAAAAAGTAAATGTTGTGGAGTGTTCTTGGTTTATTTTAAAATTTAATGTGATGGTGATCTTTTTTATTAAGGCAGGTGGGTTCCCGATATACGCAAGGTACGGGGGAACATGTCCGGAAATTTGAAGCGTGGCTTCCCTCTCAGGCTTTAGGCTGGATCGGAGTCTCGAGGAGGTGTTCAGATGCTATACCAACGAGGGCAAGCCTAACGGTTTCCAAGAGGTCGCTATCCAGTTTCATCCCAAGCCTTCTGGGAAATTTGCCCACGACAACAAATTGCGTGTTGTGCCGGATTTTCACAAAAAGGGTTTTTTATTGGGGTGGTGTTAAGTCCTATTACTAGTCATCCACTCCTTTCTGGTGTGTACCAACTGGATCAGACTAAGCTGCAAGTTGGCCACAGAGCATACGGGAGAAGACCTTGGTATATTTTTATAAAATTTTAAGAACCCAAATTTTATCTTTTTATAACCCCAAGAGTCTCTTTTCAGGCATGTATTTCGGGCAAGCCCTCATACAAAACCCTACTTCGGGAAAGCAAGGGGGGCGTTATGAGTTTGTAAAAAAAATGTGAAAAGCTAGGTTGTGAGTGAACTTGTGGCCCGCCAGTGGAACGGACCAACAAGGTTTATTTTAATCCTAATTTATTTTATTTAATGCCGGAAAACAAAGAAATAAACTACTCTAACATTCACGCCATGAAAATGAGACGACACAGGCCACCCCTGGGGGGATGGGGTATGGGCGCTGGCTAGCCCACTTGCTCTCGTTTAAAAATGTTTACAATGATATAGAGAAGTGCCCCAAGTCTACTTAATGTGACTTGGTGGCTTACAAAATTATAGAAAAAATATGACCGGTTTTGAAAAAATATGGAAATTTGTATTCCGGATCGCCTGGATGCTCGAAATTTTGCCAGCACTTCCTCCTACCTGCTCATCTTTTGCTGCAAACCAGCAAGCAATAATTAGTACAAGATGCCCAAAAACACTTTAAGAGTGTCTTTGGAACACCTCCTAAAAAACCCAAAATTTTCTAAGTTAAAAACTAAGTAAAAATGACGAAAAATAACCAAGTAAAACAAGCTATGGAGCTTGTCTACTTGGGATCTTTGCTAGCCCTTTAATGGCTGCAAATTTCAAGCTCTAGGACAGCCAAATATATCTTTTATATCAGCACTACAACTACCCAACAAGACTTAAAAAAGATATGACGATTTTACTTGCAAGTCCTTTGAAAAGTAGATGCTAAATGAAGGAAAGTCTAACAGTTAAATATATAAGCTTTATGACTGTCTAAACTAATCCTTTATGAAAATATTTCTGATCTAATTGAAATACAATATGAGCATATGAATCAGAAAACTTTCAAATACAAGTAACCAGTAACCAGAAAATTTTGATTTTGAATTAAGTTGAGAGAGAGATGAAGCAAATCTTGGTTGAAATCCGAAGCTTTGAAGGTTGTGTTTGTGATATTCCAAGGGACTGCATCTGCAAGCAAAGTTAGAAGGGAGGAAACAAACAAGATCCACCTACTTCCAGCTGAGATAACCTGCACATCACACACTTTGCAAACAAGGATCAAGTGTAGACATATATTTAAAAGAAATCAGTGCTGCATACTCATAAACAAATGAAAACATACAAACATGATCTCTTAATAAACATATATCAATAAGCCAAGACAATAAACAAATTGAATTTACTTATCTCATAAATTGTTACCAATCACCCAATGAGTACAATTGATGCAATAAAATATCAAAGCTTATGCACGGGTTACCTCCATTAGACAAGCCAAAGATGGTTCATCCACTCACACACAACACCACAAACTTGACCTCCAAAGTCTTCTTTATTCAAATTCAAAATGATATGAGTAATACAACGATAATTTTTGTGCTCCAATTCTCACTCTAGAAAATGGAGTGGGCAGCCATGCTTAAATAGCCAAAGATGGAGAGAAATGGGTGGAATGAGTGGCATAAATCGTGGAGAAAATGGGGCTGCCCACTCCCATGTAATGGGCTGCCAAAATCAGCCCCAAATCAGCTAAAAATCAGCCATGTGACAGCCCATAAACATAGCTGCAAATTCCATGATTAAAGGGGCCCAATTTTGGGAAATATGCCCCCCTCAAATGGGGAAGTAATCCCACTAATATAGCTGCCCGGAATCTTTCCAAAATCAGCTCTTACAACTCCTAAAACATAGCTGAAAAAATCAGTCCATAAATCACTCCCAAAATTTAATATTTTTATGAGTCATTTTTTCACTTTTTTTATTTTTTCATGACTTTTTTGGGGTTTTTGGGTTTTTTGGCCATAGGTAAAAATTTAAGCACCCAAACATTAGGAAAAGTGGGTTTAGAGGTTAAGGGGGTGCTCTGAGTTAGAAAACGAGCACCCCTAAGGCAAAAAATACCTCCAGACGCTCCTTATAGGCCAATTACAAATTTTTTAATTGAACCATTAAAAAATGGCCCAATTTACGGAAAAAATAAAACTTGCCGAAAATTAAAAACAACCTAGGGGGACTTAGCACATGTCCATATGACTCAAAATTAACGCCTAGCATGTTCATATACATTGACCCATAGACTTTAACAATCCCCTAAGGCCCGTCAGCCTCCCCAGGCATTCCAGCTTTGGAGGAGCAGGAGAAAAACCCATTAATTATGTTATGCACTAATGCAAGACATAATAGATAGGTGAAAAAAATCCTTGGAATACCTGACTTAGCCAAAAAGTCCTAGGGAACCAAGTCTTTTACAAAACACCATGCTAGTACGTTTTGTTACAAACCCCGCAGGGCCATGGACATGTGGAAAATTTTAAAAATGGGGGCCTTTAAAAGGCCAGCTGGATATCAAATCACCAAAAATGAACATGTATCATGTTCCACTCTGCCCGCTCGCTTGATAATCCAACCAAGTACAACTTAGTTGGCAACAGGAGGCGACAACTCACATTGGCTTCCACCTCAGCCTCATTACCTTCCACCTTAGCCTCATTACCTTCCACCATAGCCCAAGCTGTTGGAGCTTACAATTTGACCCCGGGCTCATGTAGAGCACCTATAGGACCACCTATTGCTTCCAGAGGAAGAGTGTAGCCCCTTTCCTGTAAAAGGGGTAGAGGGGATCAATGATTCTTATTATTTATTGTTGCACTATGTAGTATCTAGATGCATCACGAGTCATGATGATTCATCTCATGAGGTATATTTATTCTGATCATTTCATGTGATTTTCTATCATTATATCATGAACATATTTCAATGTTTTCAATTTATTGTTGATATGTGATCATGATCCACCATTTGAAATCTTATGCATTTTATATTAGTTGTATTTTCATTTGTGGAGTGGGGATTCACCAATCACCACAATCCATAATAATGGGTAATATTATACGGTAATATTAAATTCTTTAAGTAACAATGACATTCTCCTTATCTTTCATTTTCTATCCTTTTACTTTAACTTTTAACGTTACCATTAATTGTTTCAGGATGTTTGAGAGTGGTTCCAACCTCACCGGACTTCATATGCAAAAAAAAGAATTTTAGATCCCATTCAGAATTCAATAGACTTAATAGTTTTCGGGAATTCAGGATTGCAACATTTCCACTAGATTCTATCATGTATGAGGGTATGGGATTGGCATTTAATCAAGCACATCAACTCCTCTATGTACCTTGATGTTGGTGGTGTTGACTGTTGAAATCTTTTGTCACGACCTTAGTAAAAATGTACCCTTCACTTAAGCAAAATCACTTATTAAGCATGGGAAGCTTTTTCTACCTTATTTTAATGATTGGATTAAGAATTTTCATCAAAATTGTAGTGTGTTGGCTAATGTCCTTTGAGGATCAACTTCGATATTGGAGGTAGAGGCAAGGGCTAGAGCCTAGAGGAGGGGGCATAGGGTGCTATTGATGAATAGGATCCCAATATAGGCAATGATTTTTATGAAATGCAGTCATGGGAGGCGACAACTCACATTGGCTTCCACCTCAGCCTCATTACCTTCTACCATAGCCCAAGCATTTGGAGCTTCCAATTTGACCCCAGGCTCATCTAGAGCACCTATAGGACCACCTATTGCTTCTAGAGGAAGAGTAGTGTCCCTTGCCTGGAAAAGGGGTAGAGGGGATCGATGATTCTTATTATTTATCGTTGTACTATGTAGTATCTATATGCATCATGAGTCATGATGATTCATCTCATGAGATACATTTATTCTGATAATTTCATGTGATTTTCTATCATTCTATCATGAACATATTTCAATGTTTTCAATTTATTGTTGATATGTGATCATGATCCACCATTTGAAATCTTATGCTTTTTATATTAGTTGTATTTTCATTTGTGGACTGGGGATTCACCAATCACCACAATCCATAATAATGGGTAATATTAAATGGTAATATTAAATTCTTTGAGTAACGGTGACATTCTCCTTATATTTCATTTTCTATCCTTTTACTTAAACTTTTAATGTTACCATTAATTGTTTCAGGATGTTTGAGAGTTGTTCCAACCTCATCGGACTTCATATGCAGAAAATAGAATTTTAGATCCCATTCAGAATTCAATAGACTTAATAGTTTTCGAGATTTCAGGATTGCAACATTTCCACTAGATTCTATCATGTATGAGGGTATGGGCTTGGCATTTAATCGAGCACATCAACTCCTCTATGTACCTTGATGTTGGTGGTGCTAACTATTGAACTCTTTCGTCATGACCTTAATAAAAATGTACCCTTCACTCAAGCAAAATCACTTATTAAAGCATGAGAAGCTTTCTATACCTTATTTTAATGATTGGATTAAGAAGTTTCATTAAAATTGTAGAGTGTTGGCTAATGTCCTTTGATGATAAACTTCGATATTGGAGGTAGAGGCAAGGGCTAGAGCCTAGAGGAATAGGATGCTAATATAGGCAATGATTTTTATGATATGCAGTTATGGGAGGTGACAACTCACATTGGCTTCCACCTCAGCCTCATTACCTTCCACCATAGCCCAAGCAGTTGGAGCTTCCAATTTGACCCCAAGCTCATCTAGAGCACCTATAGGACCACCTATTGCTTCTAGAGGAAGAGTGGTGCCCCTTGCTTGTAAAAAGGGTAGAGGGGATCACCTTTGATTCTTATTATTTATTGTTGTACTATGTAGTATCTAGATGCATCATGAGTCATGATGATTCATCTCATGAGTTACATTTAATTCGATCATTTCATGTGATTTTCTATCATTCTATCATGAACATATTTCAATGTTTTCAATTTATTGTTGATATGTGATCATGATCCACCATTTGAAATCTTATGCATTTTATATTAGTTGTATTTGTTAGAGTTTTTACTTTAATTCAATATTATCTAGGATCTTTAACTGAAATAATAACAAGCACAACAAAACACAATAGACACAATAATATTCCTCTAGGAAACCATAAAGGAGAAAACCTCATTCCTCAAAGATAGATTTGTCACTAATACAATATCAAGCCAAAAGTGGAAAACCCAAAATATGTCTGTTGCAGCTTCTCTCTTTCTCCACCAACGAACTTGTCTTCTCTCTCCTGCTATGCGAACTTGTGTGAGTGAGTAGTGTGTCCAAATGAGAGAGCAAGGCGAGAGCAAGGCTCTTTATTTATACTTTACTTTTGACTTGACCTTTTACCTAACTAGGTCCGCCTCACTATAACTGACTGGGCCGACTTCTCTAGGAAGACTCAATAACCCTTTTACATTTGACTCTGGGGGATCTATTGCCCCGACTTACAATGGAGGTTTTACCTCAATGACTTTGCATGACCAAACATAATAATGACATACCCGACCGGAGGAAAAACATCTCCGTCGGAGGTACAAATAAAATACAATAATAATATCAATATAAAATACAAGTGAATATCTTCCAAAGTTACATTTACATCAACACTCCCTCTTATCTAGGAAGGTATTCTCTTGCCACAATCATCATCACCTTGGACACAATTCTGGACAACGTGTCATCATCGCTGGATCATCTTCAATGTTGGAACATCATCATCAACACAGGATAATCATCGTTGCTATTGCAACAATCTTCATTCTGTTGATCATTGATTAGTGACATCTCTTGAATCTATCTGTCATAGGAAGTTCTACAAGGCCAGCCCTTTTTCATGCTGGATGTAGGCCTAGCCCTCATGTAGGTCTTCATCATCTCTGCAAGCAATCCATCAAGTAGGTACATGAAAGAACAAGGTTCCTTAATAATAGAATAACCAGTATAAGTAACGTAAGAAAGCCATAAATGACTTGTAGTAAAGTAAAAGATGTAATATATGATGGATGATAATGGTTACATAGTTTGGGGCTTTTATATGCCCGTCATGTACCTTTTCGACAAAAGGTCATGAGTATTGATATTTGTTTAATTAATAAATTAATATTAATAGTTAATATTAATTTATTATTATTTTTTTATTAAGGTCATGACTATTGATATTTGTTTAATTAATAAATTAATATTAATTTATTATTATTTTGTTGTTACATTGCCTTCCCCTTAAGGGAAGCTTTGTCCTCAAAGCTTCATTGACAACAATGTCTGATTTTGTTTGAAATGTCATCTCTGGAATCCTTTGCGACACTTGATGAAATAAGACGATACGAGTTCCGGATTCCCAAGGAGAATTGTTGCATCGTATCTGTTGTGGTCCATCCCAGATCTATTTTTATCGGAGCTCTGAGATCATTTTGTGGGACGGGTCGTTTCAATTGTTGCTTAGTATGTCGATCTTTTCGCCTGTCAACGTAATTCTTCTGTGAGTGCTCGTTTTGGCCCTTTCGTTGGTCAAAATGGCGATTATAATTGGGATGTCTGTAAGGCGTATGTGTTGTTTGTTTTTCTTTCTTTTGAACTGCGGCGAGGATTGCCTTCACTTCCTCGACTTGATTTTCGGATGCATCTTCCTGGATTTGCGCTTCTTGGTTCTCCAGTAGATTGTTATGATTCTGAATATTTTTTATTCTTTCATCTTGTGACTTTTTGTCAATTTCTAACTTCTTGATTTGATTCTCTAGTTCCTGATTACGATTCTTTAGACACTGGTTTTCTTCTTGTTTTTCCAGTATTCTTCCTTCGAGGTCTTCACCGGAGTGTTCCCTCTTGCTATTGTTTTTCAATTTTTTAATCTTTGTAATTAGTGTTTTGTTATGATTTCGTAGTCGAAAAATTTCTTCGGTATTGCTTGATAACACCTTGTTGACTTTTATCAATTCCAACTTATGTGTCTTCTTACTGTCGTCATACTGCTGTTGGAGTTTTTCTTTTTGTTGTTGTTGATAACGCAACTCTGTTTCTTGATTTTTTAAATTTTCATGTACTTACGCCAATTTGTCTTCTTTGTCCATGACGATTTTGTTAAGACAACTAATTTCCTCTTTTAAGTCGACACTATTTCCATACGGATATTCTTCGACTTTGTTTGGTTTTTTTATCTGGTCTTCAAGTTTTTGAATGATACCTTCCAGATGTGAAATTTTTTTGTCCTTATCTGATAATTTTTTTGTGAGGTTTTCTCTACCGTCTTCCAATGATCGAATTCGTAATTCTGAGGTAATAATCTATTCTTTTTGAAAACCATTAATTTGTTCCTGATTGTTGAACCGGAGTTGTAGAACACTATTAGCTAGTTCACACTTTTCTAGCTGGGCCGACACTATTTGTAACTGTGATTGCGATTGTGAGTGACCTAGATCGTCCCTCATAATAAAACATTTATCACATATTGGACAGGGTCGATCATAATTTTTAAAGGCTCTCGGATATTGGAATTCCATTTCGCAATAAGGACACTTAGTCCAAAATTTGAATTTATATATGTCTTCCATAATTCTTCCACAATTGGTGTAAGTGACTACTTTAATATCTTCTGAGACTTTGATTTTTTTTTTTTTTTGACTCGTTCGAAGGTGAAAGGTCTCGACTTCCGATGATACTTGGTCTTCCTTTGATGTTTGACTCTTCGATGATTGCCGATTTTCCTTGATTTTTGGCTTCCTTCCCCTTTTTATAAAATAATTGTAATTAATTACAATTATTTAATAATATTAATTATTACTAACAATAATAATAAATACTATAATTTTTTGTGAATAGAAGGGGTATAGAGTTTTGAAACAATACAATATATATTATTATAAATAATAATAATAATATTGTAATTTTTGTTTGACTAAAAATAAGAAGTATTATATTTAAATACTTTAATTATAAAGGTGGAGTAATAAGTTTCTAATAAAATTAAAATATTATGTAATAATACTAATATTATTATAATAATATATAAAACTAAGAGTTGGTTTGATAAAACCAAGGGCTCACAAAACCATGTGCACTGTCATAAAACCATGTGCGGTTTCATGAATGTTATTTTACTTCTTGTTCTTACTTATTTTCTCTTCTTCTTCTTTTTTATCCTCTTTTATTTTTACTTCTTTTTTTCACTATCTTCTTTTCTTTTTCTTTTTATTTTCTTGTTTCTTTTTTATTTTTCTTTTAATTTTTTTACTTTTGTCTTTTTCTTTCTTCTCTTTTGTTTTTTTACTTTTTTGGAGTTGGAGAATGGATTTTTGGCCAAGGGCCACTCTATGGTCAAAAACCAATTGACGGGAGAAATTCCCAATAATAGCCAATGGCTAGAATTGCCCAAGAAGGGGCTCTGATACCACTGAAAGAACAAGGTTCCTTAATAATAGAATAACCAATATAAGTAACGTAAGAAAGCCATAAATGACTTGTAGTAAAATAAAAGATGTAATATATGATGGATGATAATGGTTACATAGTTTGGGGCTTTTATATGCCTGTCATGTACCTTTTTGACAAAAGGTCATGAGTATTGATATTTGTTTAATTAATAAATTAATATTAATAGTTAATATTAATTTATTATTATTTTGTTGTTAAGGTCATGACTATTGATATTTGTTTAATTAATAAATTAATATTAATTTATTATTATTTTGTTGTTACAGTACAGCCTAGGACCAATCATTACATTGCCACTGCAATCACCCGTGTCTCCTACTATCGCCTCATCGTATCGATATCATCTCATCATCACACAGAGCACAGTCCAGATGCACATCTCATATCCAACAGAGCACCTGCGTTTCCCACCTAATGGGTACAGCCCAGGAGCACCCCAGGTGCATTACGTCTCTCAACGGTCAGCCCGTGTCTACCAGCATGGGAGGACAATCGGGAGCACCCCAGGTGCATTACGTCCCAAGGATAACCTATGCCTACCACCATGCGAGATCCTGCCTAGGCACACACAGTGTCTTATGACCTGTGGACCTCTCAACGTCTCCAGTATGGGAGGATAGTCAGGAGCATCCCAGATGCATTACGTCCCAAGGACCACCTACGCCTACCACCATACGATAACCAATCCTTACATCTTACCAACATGGGAGGACAATCAGGATCATCCCAGATGCATTACGTCCCAAGGACCACCTACGCCTACCACCATGCGAGAATGGCTCTAGTGCATCTGCGTCTTCCAGTCTCATCACTCCCTCTTAGGAGGAACCTCGATCTGGATAACACCAAGCTTCTCTCTGAAGTACTCGAACTTCACTCTGGCTAACGACTTGGTCAACACATCGGCTATCTGCTCATCTGTCGCCACATACTGGAGCTTCACTGCTCCTCTTTGCACCATATCCCTAATATAGTGGTACTTGATCTCAATGTGTTTCGACTTGTCATGGAACACTGGGTTCTCGAACAACTTCACACAACTCTAGTTGTCACAGAAGATACAAGTCGCCTCTAATTGGAGATCAAACAAATTTGATAGTAGCTTCCTAAGCCATACTGCCTCACAACTAGCTGAACAAGCTGCAGCATACTCTTCCTATCTGCGACATCTCGAAGTGCTCTTTTTATCTGCGACACTTCTTGCCCAATACGAATCAACATAACCCTGCAGGTTAATCTTTTGATTCGCCTCATACTTGAGCCCATAGTCAACTGTACCCTTTAGGTACCTCAATACATGCTTTGCAGTAATCAGGTGAACATGTCTCGAATCCGTCAGGAACTGGCTCAAGGTGTTCACAACAAAGCATATGTCTGGTCTTGTGTTCGTCAGGTACATCAATGAACCAATCATCTGACGATACATCGGGGCATCAACTGACTCTGATGAAGCATCACACATTAGCTTCAAGTTCGATGCCATGGGTGTGGCCATAGCTTTGTAGTCCATCATTCTGAACCTCTTTAGAATCCCCATTGCATACTTCCCTTGTCCAAGGAAGATTCCATCCGCATTTTGCCACACCCTCCATGCTTAAGAAATAGTGCATCATACCCAGGTCTTTCATCTCGAACTCTTCGGCAAGCCTCCTCTTCACATCTGCAATGAGCTCATCCTCACCTTTCCGAAACAGGTCATCTAGATACATACAACAAAAGTATCACTGGAATTTCGGCTTCAACCTTGAAGTAAAGGTTGGAATCCACGTTACTCTTAGTAAAGCCCAAGCTCATCAAGAAGTTGTCCATCCTGGGTGCCTGCTTCAATCCGTACAAGGCTTTCTTCAATTTGCACACATGAGTCTTCCTTTCATGTGCCTCAAATCCCAGTGGCTGCTCCATGTACACTTCCTCTTCTACAACACCATTCAAGAATGTTGTCTTGACGTCCATCTGGTGTACCTTCCATTTCATTACTGCAGCCAATTCCAGTATAGATCTGATGGAAGTGTATCTTGCTACAGGTGCAAATGTCTCCTCGTAGTCTATGCCTTCTTTCTGGGAGAAGCCACGTGCCACAAATCTTGCGTTGTGTTTCTCAATGCTACCATCTGTAGGATGCTTGATCTTGTAGATCCACTTCGAAGTCACAACAGATTTCCCTTCTGGTCTCAGACCTATCTTCCAGACATCATTCTTCATAATCGACTGGTACTCCTCGATCATGGCATCCTTCCATTCTTTCTTCTCTGTTGCTTCCTCATAGTTGGAAGGTTCTTTGTCAATGATGTCACACAACAGGGTCACATAGTTGGACTATGGTCTAGGTGTCTTGGTTTCTCTATGCATCCTGTTATCACACAACTTGTAGTTGCCCCTAGAGGTATCCCATCCGGGACGGTAGAGGAGATGGGCAGCTAAAGAGGTGACCCAAGAGATGCCACGGTTCCCAATGCAATGCGGGAGTCACGTCAACCGAGGCACTCTTCGCTTTAGGTCAAGGTGTAACTAGACCAAGGGGGAGACCCTATACCCCAATCACAGTTGATTGGACCCGAACAAAGGTTTCTAAGGGTAGGTAAATGATGAGTTACGGAAACCAATGCAAGGCTAAGTGGACCTAAGAGTTAAGGAATGGTTGAAGGTGGTGTAATGGATAGTTAGTGTTTCAACCTATGTATGGTTTAGGCCACATGATGGGGTATGATTACTAGGTATAGTACCATGTGTTTTCACAAGTGGGTCTTGTTTTCTTGGGAAGCGTGAAATGGTTCTAGGTGGACCCACAAGGTGAAGTTAGGTATGAGGTTGGTACTATAGATTAGGTATAGGCTAGATCTATAAGTTGGAGTTGGTTCTAGGAGTACCCATATGCTAGATCTAGGGTTTGACACTAATCCCAAAGAGTGCGACTTGCTTGGTGATGGACTAGTGCCTTGTTAAGTGGGCTAATGGAGTCAAGAAGGATGTCAAAGTGTAGATCGGGACACCTAGAAGCCAAGTCAAGTGGTTTGAATGAGATCCAATGGTTAGATCTTACTAGATCTAGGTTTGTTAGGTGAGGACCAAAAGTGGACCACAATCCCTTAAAACAAGGAATGCAATCCCCAAGGCGGATCTTGACAAACAGACAGTATAGACCTAGGTTTCAAGGCATGGGCATTCCAAATCCACGAAAATCTCCAACACCCACTTCCTAGAAGTGGACCAACTCAAAACTTCAAGGGGGTGCGACTTGCTCAAGGAAGGGCAAAAGATGGGTTTGGTGGACCAAATCAAGTCCAATGGCCACCAAACTATAGATCCAAGTGGCTAGTACCCCGATCTATGTATCTTCAAAATTTCAAGTGAATCAAATGGCTAGATCTTAGTAGATCTAAGTTTTAAGGTACCAAGAAGATCAAAAGGGGGTTTCAACCCCTTAAAACATGGAAAGATGTCCACAAGGTAGTTTTCACCAAAGTAAGGATATGGGTTTAGGTTATCAAGTGTCTAGAATGCAAATCAAGTGAGATCTCACCTACCCATGTGCTAGATCTAGCCCAACAAGCCTCTCTCTAGGAAGTGCGATTTGGGTCAAGGAGGGCTTTTTGCCTTGAAAAGTGGGTCAATTCTTAGCCAATCACCACCAAACTATAGATCCAACTAGGGATGGATGCTATAGAGGTGGGTTTTCAATATCTCTTCAAGAACAATGCTAGATCTAAGTAGATCTGAAAAATACCAAAAACAAGGGTTTTAATTTGATTAGGGTTTTTGTGATCTAGAAATTATGGAAGATTCAAGGAAGAGAAGATCATACCTCTTGGAGCATACCTGGATGAAGAGATGAATGCTAGTTGAGACAAGGATTACTTTGCCAAAGATCAAATGGAGAATTGTTGAAGCCCTCTTGCCAAATCGATTTTTCCAAGCCACATGTAATTCCTTCTAACCTGTCAAGCCAAGGAGCAAAGCATCAATCAGTTTAACAAATTGAAGGTAGATACAAGCAAGAGAGAGAGAAACATAGAATAGTTGACACAAAGGCAAAACTACTCCCTGTCAAACCCAAAACGATTTCTTCCAAGCTTGAAGGGCAAGCCTCCCCACCAATTCGCACTTGTCAAAATCGTCCTCTTCACCTGCAAATAAAGTATGGCAAATATGCAAGATAGCTACAATAGATCCTCCAGTGCAATGGACAATAGCATTTACAATCGAAACAACCAACATCCACTCCAATCCAAGCATGTACTCCAAAAGATAGAAATTTTATTCCAAGAGCCAAGAGCCAAAAATCTCTAGATGATTTTACAATGAGAGGCTCCCTCCTTAAATAGGATGGGGAGAGAGTACAATCCTAACCACTTTTTACATGAGTGGCTAAGATTAAAAGATCTCAAGATCTAATCAATGGCTAACAATAAATCATAACAATATATCACATGGATCACCCACATAATGATAGCGCCCCCACTAAAAAGGTACAATATGGGGTGACGTCATCCACAAGAGAAAATATAAGCATCAAAATCCACCTCATGGTGACTAGGACATAACAATATAAGCTCATGGTGGGGCTAGGAGGTTTTAATCCTTACTAGCTCATCCCCAAGGCACAATAAAAATAATAAAATATGTCCAATATAATAAAAATGACCAAAACTGTCCTCAAAATCCATGACAGTCAAGCAGTAAATGTCCTCCTGTGATCAATCTGGGCATACCCACATGGTGAAAACTGGCTGGAAGGTAGTGATGCCGCCCTGGAAGACCTCTGTGAAAACCAAATGCCAAAACCTTGCCTCAATTGCCCAAATCGATTTCCTCAGTGACCACTTTTTCCCATTTTTTAACTGCCTCGGGAACTGTGAAAGTGCCAAAACTGCCTCCTAGGGTGCTAGCGCTGTCCATCTGAGCCCACCAGGCTCTCCGGAAGGGGGGATAAATGGTAATAACAAGTGGCTGGACCACCCCCTTCATCATCAGCGCCCTAGGTGAACTGGCCTCTCGGGGCCCCTGCTGCTCAGGCTGGGAAATCAGCCCCCAATCTGGTCAACAAGTGTAAAACTGCATCAATCACTGTCAGAAGTGCCCGGAACTGAAAGATAAGTGTCTCAATGGATCCAGAAGACCCAAATCCACTAGGAATGAGTACTCATACACCCTGGGTTGCCCTAATGGGCCTGCTGTAGGGTCCACCATATATGGACAATGTATAGTCTGCTGATTTGAAGTAATAATAAACCTGCTGAACCGGATCAAACATCATCTGCATCATATGTCCATCATATGATATCATCATCAAACATGTGGGCCCACAAATCATCATCAATAATCATCCATACATGGTCCACATCATCACGGATCCCAAGAATATATAATCAAGGATAAATCACATCAGTAGACTAAGACAATGCTTCTCTAATCATTCCCACGGCTAAGCTCAAAGTATACATTCCATTCAGTGGCATTAATCAAGTTAACACATTCCGTTGTTATATAAAATTACTTGCACAATAGTTCAAATGACAAACTCACCCATTGGACATGGTCAAACTGCTAGTGAAGGATGAAGGCTAGGAGCAAGGTTGGGCCAAGGGTTTGACTTTTCTAACTTAACTCAAAAATACTTTGGACTGGGAGAAGGGGGAAGCTACAAACTCTGTGCTGGACAAAAAGAACACGGGGGATGGCTGTGTCTCACAAATGGATAAGTTGTTTAGAGAGTGCTTATTCAACTTAGGCATCATGTCTACATCAAGTTGATCCAGGTTCATTAGGATCATTCAATTTTATTTCCATGGCCTTTTTGGCCTACATAACCCTTCGGATTTCAGATGTGCTGAGAAGCACAACTAGTTGCAGCTTGCATCCAGGGCATGTTTTTCATATATTTATACAAGGTCAGCAATTGTTTAGATATAACTTTTAAGAACCATTGCTTTTTGGACCTTTCTTATACTCTTCGAGGAGTATTTTTAGCTTTTCACTGCTTTTGCCCTTTTTTTTGTTTCCATGGGCGAATTTTTAGTTTCCATAGGTAGAACATGAGCTTTCAGTTTTAGCCAACAACATCTCAAGTGACTAGGGGGAGTTCGAGCCAATGCCAAACATCGGGACAACCGACCAGAATGATTTAGGCCTACAATCCAACTCACAAAAGGCAAGTTCTGTCACCAACTCAGAGCCGAGACACTGAATAACAGGGATGCGGTCCAAACACAGAGGTAGAAAAATGGGGAAGTCCTCAGTATCAGAAAGTCAAATGAGACAAGTCAGGGTTTAAAGTCAAACAGGAAGGTCATGTATGGATGGAGACAAGTGAATATGGAGCCTACACTAGCAGACAACTGGTGTCGGGAAAGACCATATCTATGTAAGGTGAAAAACCAGTGAGTTTTGTTAAATGACCTAAATGTGCAAGCAATTGTCCATTTTATGATTTACAGTTCATTTTAAATAGTTTGCCACATCAGGAATAATATACCAAGCACATGCCATGATCATGACTAAATCAACAAGATAATAATCCACAGTCAGTGAGAACATATCCATAAATCATACAACATCATAATAATAATCATCAAGTATCATCTGAAACACTGCTGTAGTACATCTCTAGGCACTGAACTGAAACTGTAATGGGCTAAGTGGTCACATCAGTCATCAAATCTGAACTATCAAGGATCAGCCTTGACACAAGGTCATACATAAATCTGAGTCATGCACTGCTCTGATCATGAGTGATCCAAGATATATAGCCATGCTCTGGAAAAATGTAGGCTCTGGAATGTGCAGATATCTGCTGTACAAGAATAGTAGCCCTGCTACTATGGTGTGATAACACATCCCATCTGGAGCGCCATACTTCTCTGCATCTTGTTAGATTATGGTAACTTCGGGATGTCCTCCATGGTTTAGATGCCTTAATGGAGGTACATTAGCTGCATAGGCATCAGGATGGAGTAGAGAGTGAGATGCACTCTACTCAGTGGCATGAGCCTAGTGGGGGCTGCATGCGGAGCTTCAGGGGAGATTGACCTTTGCATGCATGAGTTTTGCATGACCTGTCAGCATTCAGTGACTGCATGCAAAAGTGACCTTTTGCATGCATGCATGCATGCAACGTGACTTTTGCATGCACCGGGAATTAGGGTTTTGGCAAACCTAATTCATTGGTGAGATTATTTATAGAGGCAAGGGGTCCCCAGATGAGGTTACTCAGTTGTATCATCAGAGAGAGATACTGCCAAAGTGAGGAGGACGAATTTGTCCATGTGGGGTGACTTTCTGAGATAGAGAGGAGTTGCTGCAGGAGCTAGGAAGGTCAGATCTGAGCTAGATCAGTGACCTTCAGTTCCAGAGAGGCTAGTTACCCGTTCCTGTGAGCTGAAAGAGCTCAAACAGTGAGTTTAGTGTGGAGATTGGAGGAGGTCGAGTTCTGTTGGAGGAGGACGTTTTTCCTGAGGAGGAGAAGCTCATTGGGAGCTCGATTGACCGATTAGGAGTCCGAGACTTCCAGGATAGCCTTGCCTCGAGATTTGAGGAAGGTTAGGGATGATCGGAGCTCAGATCTGTTGAGATCCGGAGCAGTATGAGCATTTGACATCCAGAGGGGAGGGCGCACTTGTGCATGCAGAGAGGGCCGATTTCATCAGTCTTCAGAGCGAGCAGATCAGAGCAGAGAGATCTAGAGAGGACAGATCTATCAGAGTGACCGTCAGAACACTCAGATCCACTTTGACAGTTAGGGCATACCTCGTCAGTGCATGCATCAGCTGGATGCATGCAAGTTAGAGTTTGTCCTGTTCAGAGAGGGATTGAGCTACCGGCTGAGGTCATTCTGTATTGTACTGTCTTTTACTATATGCTCTGGGCTCGAGAGAGAAGATAGCCCTCTAGTTAGCTGGTTTTTCTCGAAAGGGTTCCAGGGTACATCTGTTGTCTATTGTGGTTGATTGCATTTATATGTTGTTGGTAGATGCAGATCTAGTGATTTGAGTTTATGTTTTAGTATTGACATTGAGATTCATATCACTTGAGGTCTCAGATTGATCCAGAGGGAGTAGTGATCTCTGGATCAAATATTTACACATCTTGTATTGCCTATCGTACCCATGCTGGTCTCCTCTTGTGGGAGTTCTTCTCACGAGGTGGATCTACAGGTTCTTGTGGTTCTTCCATGTCGCGGTCTTCATGATCTTCTGGAACTACTTCTTCCATCACTGAATCTCTAATCCTGGGAACTTCAGGTTCTTCAATATCTTCAATAGGTAGTTTTCTTGATTTGTTGTATGCTGAGTCTTCGTCGAATGTCACATCTCTGCTGATGTTGATCTTCTTGAATCTTGGGAAGTATATTCAGTAGGCTTTTGAAGTTTCGCTGTATCCTACGAATATTCCCTTCTTTCCTGAGGGATCTAGCTTCGTCCTCTTCTCCTTCGGAATGTGTATGTACACTGGGCAGCCAAATATTCTGAGATGGCTGACTTCTGGTTTCTCACTAGAGAAAGCTTCTTCTGGAGTCTTGTTATTTAGTACTCGTTGAGGAGTACGGTTCTGTACATACACCGCTGTCCTCGCAGCTTCTGCCCATAAATGCATCAGAAGATCTTGGTCATGTAGCATTGCTTTCGTTGCTTCCATTATCGTTTTGTTCTTTCGTTCTGCAACACCATTCTGTTGAGGATTGTAGGGAGTGCTCAACTCCCTGTTAATCCCAAAATCTCTGCAAAGATTCTTGAATTCTTCCGAGGTGAATTCTCCCCCATTATTTGATCGAATGGTCTTGATCTTCTTCTGTGTGTGATTCTCGACCAAGGCTTTGAATTCCTTGAACTCGCTAAATACCTCATCTTTACTTTTCAAGAAGTAAATCCAAGTCTTACGAGAAAAGTCATCTATAAATGAAACATAATAAACATACCCGCTAAATGAGTTGGATGACATGGGACCGCATACATCAGAGTGGATTATCTCCAATATTCCTTTCGCTTTGCTTTCACTGTTGGGAAATGCCTTCTTCACATTCTTTCCTTGCACACATCCCTTGCAATTGCCTTCATGTTTGGTTTCAATTTTTGGAAGTCCTGAAACTGCATTGCTTGCAATAGGTAGTGCTCTATAGTGCACATGTGAAAGCCTTCTATGCCATAGTTCACTTGGTTCCATGGAGTCATGAACCAATGCTTGTTCAGGTTGGCCCTTCAACTTGTACAAACCTCCCTCTTGCTCTCCAATCATAGTTGCATCATCTATTGTATTTCCTCTTGGCCACATAGGACTTGGCCATCTACAAATGCAACCCTCATTCCCTTAGCATCTAGTGCTGATATGGAACATATAATACGTCTTTCATCTTCAGAGATTTGCTGGAGTCTAGCTTGTAGGAAGCTTCTCCACTTCCTTTTATGGGGTATTGGTAATCATCCCCAAGTTTCAATTTATGAGGTGACTCATGTTCAGATAGATTGACGAATGATTCTTTGTATCCCGTCATGTGCTTGGAAGCTCCACTACAAGCCAATCATTGCTCCCATGTGTAACAGTGCTCGTGAGTGTTGAGATCAGGACATATTCTTCATCACTTGAAGAATCATCTCTTTCTTCTTCTCTGGTTCTTTTCTTGCAAGTTCATCATCTTCCGCAGTGTGAGCATGATGTCTCTTCTTGTTTGTCTTCTTGTTGGAGCCTATGTTTCTGGGACAATCTCTAGAGTAGTGTCCCTTCTCATCACATGCATAACATCTAATGTTGGATAGATCTCTTCTGGGTTTTCTTTGTATATCGTAGTTCTCCCTCTTGTTTTGATGGTGGTTCTCCCTCTTGTTGTGATGATCAAGCTCCCTCTTGTTGTGGTTTCTTCTAGCGTGAACTGTGAGAGCTTGGTCATCATTCGCTCCCATCTTCTCTTCTCGTGCCACAAGTCGAGCTTCTTCTTGAGTACACTCTTCTCATAGTTTGTTGAATGTGATCAACTTCTTCCTGGCACATATTCCTTGAATGAATGAGTCCCATGATCTTGGGAGACCATTCAAAGTGTTCATAACGATCTCTCCTTATTCTACCTTTTCCTTAACTGCCTCAAGTTGCTCTTGATCTGTGAGACCCTTGTGAAATTGGATTATATGGTCTCTGAGTTCAGGATCTTTATGTTCTTGAGCTGGTTCCTTAATGTCATCTTTCGATTGATGTTCTTCCGTTCGAATAGCCTTGTTAACGCATCGAACATCTCCTTGGGTGTCTTCAAGGATGACACATGTGGGATGAGATGATCCTTAATGGAGTCAGCAATATTTCTCTTGGCTTTAACCAAGTTCTTCTTATGGATAGCCTTAGCCTCATCTCCCTCTGGTGTTGGAACCTCTTCATTCACATACTTGTCCAAATCATTTTCTTCAAGGATAAGAGCAATCCTATACTTCCATGCTCGGAAGTTATCAACTCCCTCAAGCTTGGTATGGTGAGACATATTGAATGAGTACCTAAAATGGAAATAGCAAAGATTTAGATCTTACCAATTTGAGATGCCCAACCTGGTTCTGGAGCTGGTTGGCCTAGGGTTTGCCAGAGAAACCCTAATTTTTCGAAGTTGGAATCTTGAACTTCTGATTGGACTGGAAGATGCACCTCCTCAAGGCGAGTTGTCCAATGTATTCCTTTTTCCAAATTGATGGAGGAAAACCCCAAAAGCTTCATGCCCTAGTTTTCTCCCAGCACTAGTGTCTGGGTCAAAACCGAGAATTCTCGGAATCTGATTCTGCTTCCTCCAAAAGATGCGCCCTCCTAGGGCGAGTTAGCCTAGCCTCCTTTTCTTGATGATCCGTGGAGAGAAGACCTCAAACTTGGAAACCCTAGTTTCCCGCTTCTGCACAATGCCTTCTTTTCAGGTAAGCTCTGATACCATGTTAGAGTTTGTACTTTAATTCAATATTATCTAGGATCTTTAGCTGAAAGAATAACAAGCAACTTCCTCAAAGATAGATTTGTCACTAATACAATATCAAGCCAAAAGTGGAAAACCCAAAATATGTCTTCTGCAGCTTCTCTCTTTCTCCACCAGCGAACTTGTCTTCTCTCTCTTGCTATGCGAACTTGTGTGAGTGAGTAGTGTGTCCAAATGAGAGAGCAAGGCCCTCTATTTATACTTTAATTTTGACCTAAATAATGTTGAATATGGTTGTCATTGATAACAAGCCATCAATGACAAAGGAGCAACAAGGTTGATGACATGGCAAACATGACAGACAAAGGAGTAACTAGGTTGATGACATGGTGGGCATCTGAAGGATAGCAAGAGATTTCATGACATGGCGGGCATTTGAAGGACAACAAGGCATTTCTATGAAGCTTGCGGGCATTCTATAGAGCATCATGCGGGCATATAAAAGGCACTTGCGGGTATCTCTAGGAGCCCATTGCGGGCATCCTCTACAATGCTTGAGGGCATTTTCTATCAAGCAGCTTGCAGGCATTTCTAAGGAATAATGCGGGCATCTGTGAGAGCCCTTGCAGGCATCTCTTGGAACAGCTTGTGGGCATTTGAAGGACAACAAGGCATTTCTATGAAGCTTGCGGGCATTCTATAGAGCATCATGCAGGCATATAAAGGCACTTGCGGGTATCTCTAGGAGCCCATTGCGGGCATCCTCTACAATGCTTGAGGGCATTTTCTATCAAGCAGCTTGCAGGCATTTTCTATCAAGCAGCTTGCAGGCATTTTCTATCAAGCAGCTTGCAGGCATTTCTAAGGAATAATGCGGGCATCTGTGAGAGCCCTTGCAGGCATCTCTTGGAACAGCTTGCGGGCATTCTATCAAGCCCTTGCGGACATTTTCCAAGACCTCATTTGGGCATCTTCTAAGGCCCCTTGCGGGTATTTCATTGGAGCTATGTGGGCAAGTGAAAAGGCCCCTTGCGGGCATTTCATTGGAGCTATGTGGGAAAGTGAAAAGGCCCCTTGCGAGCATTTCATTTGAGCTATGCGGGCAAGTGAAAAGGCCCTTGCGGGCATATGATGGACCAACCCGCGGGCATAATTTAAGGGCACTCCTAAGAGCCCTTGCAGGCATATATAGGAGTAGCTTGTGGGCATTTTGGTAGGACAGTCCTTGATAATATGGAAAAGAAAGGAAATATAAAAAGTCAAGGATAATTTAGTCGGCTGCACAAAATAATAAAAAATGTAAAGTATATTCATTAGGTCGACCTCCAGAATTTATGAAAGAGTGTATAAATACACAAGTTGAGAGGATCTTTAGGTATGCATTTTGACATGGAGATTCAGGGGTGATCTGAGGCTAAAGAGAGGATGTGCGAACCTGTGGAGCAGTTTGGGCAATCACAATAGATGTGAAGTCTTTAATTGTTATCTTTGTAAATGTCGGGGATCATCAGTACAACAGCTTGAAGAATTGGGTTGACACTTTGTTAAACTATAATTCGGATAAACAATGAGTAAGGTAGCTCGTGGAATGTGTTTGAAGAATTGAAAAAGAATCCTTGTTTGGGAGGAAGGGTGGAGCAAGGGAATAACCTATGTATATGTTCAGGTTGTAGCCTGAATTTATTATCTCAGTTGGAGCTGAAGATAATTCTTGTTAAGGTTGAAACCTTCAAATAACCAGTTGCAGCTGGTACATGTAATCTGTGTTGAAGCACATATCTTCAATGTAATTTTATCATTTATAAATATATTCAGATTTTATTGGTGTTCTTACATTTGTATCAATTGGTAAACTTTGGATTTATTATTGAAGGATTCTGTGTATTAGATCAGGTCAAATTTTTAAACTGGTACAAACTCACAATATTGATTCACCCCTCCCTCTCAACATTGTATGTGAAGACAACTACAATCTCTCTTAGTGCATTGAGATAACAAGGACAATCAACATCTCATGAGAAATCACCACAAGAACACAAGTATGGAGCTGCAAGTCGTTTTCACTCTATTCCAAATGGTAAGATTTCCAAGAAGTTGTACAAAATGAGAGAGCTTCTCTTTAAATAGAGAAAACCCATACAAAAACGCTTCCCACCAAGATGAAGGGCTGAGATTCAATCTCACCATCACCAAAACGAATGGCTGAGATCGAATGAGCTAGAGAGGGGAGGCGAGTTACCCTATTGTGCCCATGTGGAGAGTGAGGGACCAAGGTGGGGTCCATATAACAAGTGAGGGGGTGTTTAAGGGGTGGCTTTAGGCTGTTTTAACTCCTTAGACCCCTTGCCCAAAGTTTCATTACATAATATTTCCAAAATATGAAGTTTTGCTTGCCCAAAAACGCCCAAGTGGGGGAAAATTCACCCCATATGCATAGCTGGGCTGAATGGAGGGCCCCACACCAAATAATGCATGTCCAAACTATGTAAAAATGCTAATAAGAGACCCTTTTACCTTTACACAACATTGCACTTACCATGTCAAAGTTTAACTTAGCCAATTTTGATTTTTCCTTTAATTATTTTGCTGGTTCACATAGCTGAAGATGAAAATTGCCCTTTTGACCCATTTCTTTTGCTCGGATTGACGAGCCATCTGTTCCAATGCGATCGTAGGCCCCAAATGTACCGGGAATGGTCACTAGAGCGACCATGATCCATCATCTATGCCCAATTTGCCCAATTTCAAGCATTTTTAATTAAAGTATGGCCCTATTGGCTATCATTAAATTAAAAATATCATAGATGCTTCACTATTTTGACGATCCAACACTTGGGGGCTTGTATGGGACCCCAATGCATACTAAATAACCAAAATCAAAGTTTTGGTTCCAACTTTTTTCGGGGCCCATTTTTGGCCTAGTCAAGCTAGTTTGACCAAGTCAACTTTGGTAAAAAATGGCAATGACTGAACTGTTATGTCTTTGCATGCACATGGGATGCCAAGGCTCCTTTATTTATGTTAGTACAAAAACTATGAGCATAAAATGACAAACATATGGTGATCATAAATAAACAATATCTCAAAAATGGGCCCAAGGTGAGGTGGGCCCACCACTTCCAACCAAGACTCTACTGCTATGCACACTTACAGATTTGGTCATTGAGCTAGCTTTGGGTGAGGTGGACAACAAGGCTCAAGGATAGGGGAATGACAAAAACCAAGACTGAGTGACCCTTCGGATAAGCGGGGAAAACATGACCCAATGACATAAGTACACCATGAGAAACACAGGGAAGGGCGGTGCCTCACAAATGGGTATAATGCAGGGAAGCCACCACTAGACTCTAACATGCACCTTGCAACTCACATCCGTGCCTGCAACAGACTCCGTGAGGATCTTTTCTAGAGCCGCCATGACTGGGTGTCCGACAAACCGTAACTTGAGACTCTAGGGGACACTTAGAATTAGCTGTCCCTTACTCCATCTCACCTCCCAGTCCTTTTGGACTCGGTGAGGAATAACCATTACTTGCTCAAATAGACATAGCTAGCCTACGTCCGTGTGTGTTGACAAACTCATTCTTGGATTTACATTTCATAGGCTTTATGATCCGTGTGTGTTAAGAAACACATTCTTGGATTTCACGTTTCATACATTTCTCATCAGATAAAACAATGATACACATACTGCAAAGTAATGGGGCAAGTGTGCATGGTTTGTGGACTAATGGGGAGCACCCGTTGATTCTAAACAATCCTATCCTGCATTACAACATCGGGGGCAACCGACAAGAGTAAATCCCAAGTTTGAAAATGCATCTCACACAATACAGAGCCGAGGCACAAAACAACATGATACATGCCATACCATATACCTGCTACTGTAAGTGGATCTGAAGGCTAATCTCTGCTATGTGTGGGCAGGTAGTAGTGAACCAGATCTGAACTGTGCTGCTTTCATCAAAATATGGCTAAGTTATCCCTCTCAATGGGATCGTGCAAAGGTGAGAAAGGAAGAGGGACTCTGTACAGCTGCTCAGTAGTACATTTGGACCATCAAAATACATAATGTCCCCTCTGTAATCTCTGCTCATCTCTGCTCTGGTCGAAAAAAAAATCTGGAGTATGGTCCCTGACCAGACAATCTGCAGCATGGTAGCTCCAACTAACATGGATGTGATAACATTTGGCTGCAGCTGGGACAAGTGCTTTAAGGGAGAGAGTGCTTGAGAACCCCAGAATCTTTGGTCCACAGCACCCCTCTCATCATCATCAAAGTGCATGCACGTACATGCTATCTACATCATCATCATGTGTATGTACCTGTACCTGTAAAATGTAGACGCTATACCAATCTCTGCAGACCGCTCGTCAGGATATGCAATATATATATAATTCAGCAGAAAAATAGACAAAATGGCAATGCTGAAAATGAAAAATGACAGAAATGAATTGTACTCTAATAGCTCAACAATGACAACATCGTAAATTTTATTGTGCCGAGTAAAGAAGGTGAAAAAGGTGAAAAGTGAAGAAAAAGAAGGCTAGTCTAGATAACCAAAGAAAAGGAAAAGCGTGCCAAAGGTAAGAAAAACAAAAGACCAAAACAAAGGGACAATAGGCCATCAAGAAAAGGTGAAACAATCAAGGTGAGAGACAACCGGCCGTTGCTCCCGAGAGCTTATTTGCCACAAAAAGGGACACGGATCACGTGATCAAGGTAAATCTCCCCGGGTGGACCCGGGAACATATCCCCGTAAGTGATGACCACTGATCGGAACGGAGAAAAGGTGCCCATCCTCAGTGGACAGATAATACATGTGGCGCTCACAGAGCTCCACTCTGAAAGGATCGACTGAAAGACCCCTATGATGACTAGCCATGTGATGATAGACGTGGTTTGGCAAGACAACCTGGTCTCTAGTGGTGAACGCTCTTCTGTTGAACGACAGGGGGTCCACTTCTATATCCCAAAAAACTTACACATCGGTGTTCCCCCTATCATCAGGATGGTGGTCCCTACGACTGACATGTGTAAAAAATCTCGGGGAACCTTGATACGAACCGTTACACCAAAACCTCGAGGTGTTAGTGAAGGCCGCCCACTAGGATCTTAACATCCCACCACGCTTCCGCAGTCCAGACTCTGGGCTGGATGTGCGCTCGTACGGTGGTGTCCCCTTTGTGCCGTACGAGCCCCGGGCGAACACTGCAATGCCGACGTTGCCACCTGCTCTGTGACTTGAACCTGGGTGGAGGCTCTGATACCAAATGATACGAACCGTTACACCAAAACCTTGAGGTGTTAGTGAAGGCCGCCCACTAGGATCTTAACAAACCTCCATCTAAAGGGATAACAAGCTCACCAATTAACACCTCCCGGGTCACCTCTCTCGGTGGGGCATGGGTATCACGGGGACCAAAGGGCTCAGGATGGATAACATCTCGTTGGATCTCTCCAATGGTCCAGAAATCACGAGGTTGGGGAGACAACCTTCTAGTGATTGGATCGACGAAAGGCGGGGAACGTGCGTGGGTGCTACATCCTTCTCCTGATGGGATAGGAATCTCGGCCGGGAGAAGGAAACTAGGAAAACCAGTCGGGTGAGGTGAGGGAGGTGGTGTGTCGATAGGTGCGGGCTCAAATTCACCGACGATGTTAATGGTAAGGGAAAACTCCTGAAAGGTGGTCTGGTTTGAAAATTCATTCTCCAACTCGGGGAGATCCTGAGAAGGGGATTCTTCCCACTAGTATCGCGGGGAAAGGCCTATAGCCTGTCTGGCAAGGTTGTCATCTACAGAGGCCAGGATCTCAGTGAGGGTTCGGAAACTCCTCTTCTTAGGGGGAGGGATCCCTCTCACCTCCCAATCCTCTAAAGGGCGTGGGATATCGTCAGCTCAGCAGGGTCTTCTTCCTGGGGGTCTCTCCCTCTAGGAAGGGGCACTTCAGGAGTGGTCATCCTAGTCTCGACTGGCGGAGAATTCCCCGCCTCTTCATCTGTCCGAGTGAAACGGTTGCGCTCATCCAAAGATAACTGATCCAGCATATCTGGGGTGTCTGAACAGTGAGGGTAACCCCTAGAGGTGCCCTCGTGCGTCTCAGTAGGATCATGCCCCTCAGGAGGTGGGTTCAGCTCGCTCATAAGGTCTTCATGGACAAGCTAGTGGATACACTCTTCATTAGAATCATCCTCAGATGAGTGCATTCCAGGGCTAGAGAGCCATCGGTCGAACTGGTGCCTGGATCTGGCCTGGTCATCAAAATCCTCCCGGTCATCACCAAAGGCCATGTAAATCCCATCAGGGGGTAGGCTCACACTCTCCGTAGGTCCTCCTAAGGCCCTCCTCCATGCCTTCAATGTTCCCTTTGTAAAATGGCTCCCGGTAAACTCTCACCAACACTCCGTTAGGGTCGGGGATGGAGGCATAGGATAAGTCCATCTGGAGGTGCCCTCCTAACCCAACAACCCACTTTCTTGACAGAAGCATGCCATAAACAGGGGGAAGGTCGATGACTACCACATCCGTGAGTGTGGAGATATCCAGACATGAGAAGAGGTCAGCCTTCAAAGTCTTGATCAAGCTGTAGGTTGGAACTTGTCTAGAATTGATCCCATACACGTTCCCATAAGGGCGTGTCACCTCGAGACCTAGGGCCTTCATGATGCGCAGTGGCATGACATTCATGGAGGCTCCCGAGTCAAGCATGCAGTTGTGTAGCAACATGTCTTGGATACAAAGAGTAAGATAAAATGGTTGGTGCCCCCCATTCTTTCTCTCATAGATAGTAGTGTGAATGTTGATCGGGGGGTCCTCCGTATCCTTCTTGTTCTCGCAAGAAACATTAGGGCCTTCAGGGACACTCGTGGAGGTAGTGGGTAAATCCCTCTGCATAGGAATACTGTCAAGGAAATCTGGAATCTGATCACGGACTGAAGGGAGCTTCACAAGCTCAGAAACAGGGAGACTTTTCATAATCTGTGCCAACTCCTTTTCCAACTCAATCCCATTCCCAAAGACCTCGTCAGATGTGTGAAGTCTAATGTCAAGGTCAGACTGAGTGGTCTCACGCCTCTCCATGAAAGGTGCCGGTCTCGGCTCATCCCTACGTTGTCGGTAGATTCTAGTCCTCATACACAGGGTGAACCGAAAGACACAAGGGGCCTTCATCACTCATGGTTTCTTCCTCTTCTTCTTCCTCGTCTTCGATGAGGATCCTCCCAAGTCCAATTCAAAGGTTATGTCATCAATAAAGTTTATCTTTTCAAGGTGTTCCTTAGGTTCAGTGAACTGACACTCGGATGGAGGGTGCTCATCATCACATTTGTCACACCAGTTTGTCATCACATTCGGAGGTACAATAAAATAGAATAATAATATCAATATAAAATACAAGTGAATATCTTCCGAAGTTACATATATATCAACAGTATTTTCATATTTATGTAGCAACATGTTTGTTTGGTTATTGTTGCTTTAGATGTTAAAAAATGAAAAAAATGGTTATTTTTGTATTTTTTGGGGGTTTCATGACATTTGTCGATATTTTTCGATATTTTTGCCGATATTGCCAATAAGTTACATTCTGGACCCTAGGCGATATATTCGTCGACACGATATATGTAACTTTGGGATGTTAGTTAGAGATGTAGTGGAGTTGGTTATTTCGCTCCACCCTAGGTTAGATCTAGGAAATTTTTTTTTTTTTGTAAAGTGGGAAGAGGCTACGACCTATAGAAGGGTTGGCCTTTTCACTCACTTGGCATGGTTGGATTGTGAGATCTCTCTCATTTTTGGAGCTTCATTGTCATATCTTTCATGGAGTATATTGAAGTTTAAGTATCTTCTTCTCTTTGGTTTCAACTGGGTGGATTTAATTAAGTAATTTTGTGAGTTCTTATCATTGTCAAGTTTATTTGCTTATTCCTTTGAAAATTAGTGCTGCTATGTGGTTAATCATATGCTAGTTTATGTTGCATGTCTGAGATATTTGGCATCTTAGGAGGGGTATCTGGAAAGTGACATATGTTGGGGTATGAGATAAACAAGTAATGGAAAGTGTATGTGAATGCCACCTTTCCTTGATAGAATTTTATAAAGTAAATCAATTGCTTTCATAGAAGCTTTGTCATGCCATTTGTAGGGGTTTTTATCAGGAACATATGAACAAGGCATAAGGGGGAATCATCTGTAGAATCCATATGCTCCGGGGATTGGCACTAGTCTTCAAAGTCCTCCCATCACCCATCAAACTATACTATGAAGACCTCGAGTTTTTCTCTTGCTACCTTTCCTTGATAGAATTTTATAGAGTAAATTAATTGTTTTCATAGAAGCTTTGTCATGCCATATGTAGGGGTTTTTATTAGGAACATATGAACAAGGCATAAGGGGGAATCATCGGTAGACTCCATATGCTTCGGGGATTGGCACTAGTCTTCAAAGTCCTCCCATGACCCATCAAACTATACTATGAAGACCTTGAGTTTTGCTAGTGCTAACTCTTTGTATCACCTTTGATCCCTAGCAATGCTATGGAAGCACCCCTCAAGTTGGAGAAGAGCCAACCATAAGTGTAGAGAGGTAGTTATCGAGGTGATAATGGGTAAAACCTCTAGGTTGCAATTGGGCTAGCTTGTTCATTGGGGCTTTAATCACACATGCCAGTTCAAGCTGTAACACATGGCATCCCACCATACATGCTCTACATGTGCCTTAAAACTAGAAGGATCATCCAACCTCTCACGGGAATGTACAAGTGCTACTAGATTAGCAAATAACGTATAAAGGTCACCCTTTCTCACCCCTTTATCCAAAGAACTTAAACTAGCTAGGCTACAATCATCGCTGGTGCACTACTGCCAAATAAACTATCCACTATACATCTTATCATATAAGGCACCAAAAGAAGATGCTTCTTTAAACCAAGAACAAACAAAACAAAATTCAACTCAAGAACATTAGTTAAAGGCATTTGAAATGAAATGGATATAACTCCTCTCACAGGGTAAGTAGCATCATCAACAAGCTCCACAACGTTCCCCCCTCCTGCTCTTGAAATTTGTTGAATAATAATCTATCATGTGCTAAGATACCATACATGTCCTTTAGGCTTGAAGTGTCCTATATCCGCATGTAGGACACAGACACGTCTTGACACGGTGTCAGACACATTTTTTAGACGTGTCCTATTTCAAGACATGTACAAAACACGTGCTTGACATCGTGTTAGGATGTCTCCCGTTTTGTGCAAACCGTGTCCCGAAAACTGGACACACCTAACCCAAAAAACGGCTTGAGAGTGATAAAAAAACAATTTTACCCTCGTTCATTCACATTTTTCAGAGAGGCTTGAGCTCTGAGAGGGTTTTTTTTTGCTGGTGAAGAGCATTAGAAGGTTTTCCAAGGGATTGCAAGTGACTTGAGGGTGGATTTTAGTGAGAGCATTGCAAGTTTTCTAGCAGGCAGCAAGAAGATTGTCTCAATTAGCAAGGGTAGCTAGTAAAGGGAAAAGGAGAGGGAGCAATATCCTAGTTGGCGTCTTCCCTTCTCCCTCCAAATCCAAGCTTGAGTTTATCTAATGTTGCTAGTGCTCCATTTGTTGCTAGTGGAGGTGTTGGTGTTGTATGTAACCTTGTATTAGCAAGATAATAGGCCCAAGAGAAGAAATACTCCTTGTGGAAGCATGTAAAAAGGAAATCAAGGCCTGGGGCAAAGCTGGGTGGGGGAGGGAATGTGATTTGGAATTGTAATTTCTGTAAGAATGAGTTCAAGAGCACCTATTACCGGGTTAAGGGCCATTTGTTGGGCCTTCCTTGTGGGCTTGCTGCATGTAAAGTAGTGACCGTTACCCAACAAAGGGAGATGGAAAGAAGGATGAAGTTGGCTTGGGGAAGGTGGCAACAAGAAGTAAGAAACAAAAAAAATGAGGATCTTCCATTCTTGAGGAAACCCTCTAGCACTAGAAGATATGGGTGTGGGGTTGATATTCAACCAACAAGACAGAGGCCAACTCCAAGCGGTCCAGTGGACATGATTTTCCAACAAGAGAGGCGAGATGAGATGGACCTTATATTTCATTCAATGTTGCACGATCACCATTGTTTATTGAGATGTATCTAGGTCTAGTTGAACGAGTTCCAACTTGTTATGTGCCTCTTGGTTCAGAGAAGCTTAGAACCACATTGTTGGCTAAGGCAAGGATGGAAGTGCATAAAATCTTAGAGCCAATTAAATCAACATGGGCCTCATCTGGTGTCCGTATTGTTTCTAATGGATGCACTGATACAATGTGCCATTAACTCATCAATTTCATGGTGTCTTCCCTAAATGGACCAGTGTTCTTGAAAGCGGTGGATGCGCTTGGGAAATACAAGGATGCACAATATATGGGTGAGTTGTTCATCATGTTAATTTTTCGATAATTGCATTCAAACATTATCTAGGATCCTACTAAGCGAATAACAAGCACATCATAACAATCATAAACACAAGAGACACAGAGTTTCCTCGGGGATAACCAAGAAGGTGAAAAACCCTGCAACTTCCTCAGAGATAGAATAAGCCCCAATATAAAGATCACAATGATCATTCCCCAAAAGATAGATGACTCCGGCAGCTACTCCTCCTCCACTTGTGCGCACTCCTCTCTCTCAACTATGCGAGTTGGATGAGTGAGTGAATGAATAGAATGAGAGACATTCACTCTCTATTTATACACAACTTAACCTGCCTTTAAATCTAACAGGGCCGACTTCCTAAGGAAGCCTAATAACCCAACCACATGACTCATACAAGGCCAACCCCACACTGGTGTTCTAATAACCCATCAAATATAAGATGCGATACTTGCGACACTTGCGATAGTTACAAATACAATTGACGACACTTTTGATTGGAGGAATAATACATATCCATCATGAATATAATAAAGTACAAGTGTAATACATAGAAGAATATCTTCTGAAGTTACAAATACATCAACACTCCCTCTTAACTAGGAAGGTATTCTCTAGACACAGGTCATCACATATCACCACAAGTCTTCAATTCTGGAGTTGGATCATGGAGCATCATCATCACTACAGCTGTACTCGTCATCTCGATCATTGGTGCTATCTCTCAATTCTTCTCGTCATAGGAAGTTCTATAGACCCAGCGCTTTTTCATGCTGGTTGTAGGCCTAGCCTCATGTAGGTCTTCAACATCTATGGCCATCCTGTGGAATGTGCGTCAACAAAACCTTGAAAGAGCATCCCAGGACTTTTACGAGCACACAGCTCAACCCATCGGATCTCCCAGGATCTTTTACATGTGACCACCACAAAACCTCGAAAGAGAATCCAAGCTCAAACTATCGGATCTCCCAGGATCTTTTACATGTGACCACCACAAAACCTCGAAAGAGCATCCGAGCTCAAACTATCGGATCTCCCAGGATCTTTTACATGTGACCACCACAAAACCTCGAAATGTTGATGTATATGTAACTTCAGAATGTATTTCACTTATATATTTATTGTACTCCTATAGAGATGTATTATTCCTCTATATGGAAGTGTCGTCATTTGTATTGAAAAGTGTCGCAAGTGTGTTAACTTTCCGATGGGTTATTAGACCACCTTGTAAGGGGTCGGCCCAATATAATGTAATATGAAGTTATTGTACCTAGCTAGACAAGTCGGCCCTATAAGGTTATTGGGCAAATAGGACAAGTATAAATAGAGATCGAGAGATCTCTATTTGGATCACTTCAGAATTCACACTTCCTTCACTCGGAAAGTGGCGCACATGTGAGGAGGAGGATCAGCTGCTAAGAGGAGTCTATCTCTTGTACTTTGGTTGAGGAAGGAAATACTGTGATACTACTTCTATATGTGGATGACCTGTTTGTAACAGGAGATGACAGATTGATTGCCGATACAAAGAGGAAGCTTGCTGCCGAGTTCGATATGAAGGACTTGGGGATGATGCACTATTTTCTAGGTATGGAGGTGTGGCAGAGTGTAGATGGGATCTTCCTTGGACAAGGGAAGTATACAGTAGATATCCTGAAGAGGTTCAGGATGATGGATTGCAAGGCCATGGCCACACCTATGGCATCGAACCTGAAGCTTCTATGTGATGCTTCATCTGAGCCGGTTGATGTCTCTATGTATCGTCAGATGATTGGGTCCTTGATGTACATGACGAACATGAGACCAGATATTTGCTTTGCGGTGAACACATTGAGCCAGTTCCTGACGGATCTGAGGAGTGTTCACCTGGTTGCTGTAAAGCATATTCTGAGGTACCTGAAGGGTACAGTTGATTATGGGCTCAAGTATGAAGTGAATCAAAAGTTTAACCTGCAGGGTTATGTTGATTCAGATTGGGCAGGCAGTGCTGCAGATAGGAAGAGCACATCTGGGTGCTGCTTCAGTATGGGATCAGGTGTGATCTCTTGGTTTAGCGGGAAGCAGTCCTGCGTAGCACTGAGTACAGCCGAGGCAGAGTATGTTGCAGCCTGTTCGGCTAGTTGTGAGGCAGTATGGCTTCGGAAGCTACTGTTAGAATTATTTGATCTCCCGCTGGAGACTACTGGTATCTTTTGTGACAACCAGAGTTGTGTGAAGCTGTTTGAGAACCCGGTGTTCCACGACAAGTCGAAGCACATTGAGATCAAATATCACTATATCAGGGATATGGTGCAGAAAGGAGTAGTGAAGCTCCTGTATGTTGCGACGGATGAGTAGATTGCAGATGTACTGACGAAGCCACTAGCCAGAGTGAAGTTCGAGTACTTCAGAGAGAGGCTTGGTGTTCTTCAGATTGACGACACTTCGAGGAAGAAGTGATGGAGACATTTGCTGAAGCCATTCCAAGCATGTTGGAAGGAGGATCCTTCACATGGCTGTGGATGTAAGCACTGGATGATGAGCATTTGGATGATGCTCCAGTTACTGCTCTGTATGCATCATGTTGGATGCTGGATATGATCAGTTGGATCATTTATATGCATGTATGTACGCATCATGTTGATGCTGGATATGATCAGGTAGATCATGTATTTGTATATGTATCAGGTGGATACTTGTATGATCAGTGTGATCATGTACTTATGTATGTATCAGGTGGATACTTGTATGATCACTGTGATCATGTACTTATGTATGTATCAGGTGGATACTTGTATGATCAGTGTGATCATGTACTTATGTATATCAGATGGATGCATTGTATGATCAGGTGGATCATGTATGATATGTATCAGGTAGATACTGTGTATGCATCAGATGGATATATTGTTTGATCAGGGTGATCACAGATGACGAGATTCAGGATGTTGCTCCAGATGATATGCATCAGGTTGATGCTATGATGATCGAGATGATCACAGATGACGAGCTTCAGGATGTCGCTCCAGATGATACGCATCAGGTTGATGCTATGATGATGATCAGGTTGATCATGTGATGATGTACATCAGGATGATGTATGGTGAGTATCGGTTTGATACTCTGTGGCCGTGGACAGGTTGTGCAGGTAGCATAGAAAAGATCCTGGGAGATCCTATAGTCTGTGCTAGGATGCTCTTTCGAGGTTTTGCTACAGGTAGCATAGAAAAGATCCTTTAAAAACCGGACAGGTAGAGTAGTGTGCTCATAACATCCTGGGTTGCTCTATCGAGATCCTATAGTCTGCGCTAGGATGCTCTGAGTAGGTTTTGCTACAGTTTCGCATAGAAAAGATCCTTTAAAAACCGGACAGGTAGAGCAGTGTTCTCGTAACATCCTGGGTTTCTCTATTGAGATCCTGTAGTCTACGCTAGGATGCTCTGAGTAGGTTTTGTGAAAGTTCACATAGAAAAGATCCTTTAAAATCCGGACAGGTATAGCGGTGTGCTTGTAACATCTTGGGATGCTCTATCGAGATCTAGACAGGTAGAGCTGTGTGCTCGTAACATCCTGGGATGCTCTGAGTAGGTTTTGTGAAGGTCAACATGTAAAAGAACCTATAGTTCGCGCTAGGTTTTGTTGACGCACGTAATCAGTCCTGGGATCCATAGTATGGCCATTGATGATGAAGACCTGCAGGTGGTGGGACTACATCCAACATGAAAAAGGGCTGGCTCTATAGAACTTCCTATGATGAGTAGATTCAGAGATTGGTTGAGATAGCAGCAGCAGTGACGATGACGACAATGCATCGATGATGACGATCCAGAGAAGAAGACTTGTGCTAGTAGATCTGTGTCGAGAAATACCTTCCTAGTTAAGAGGGAGTGTTGATGTATATGTAACTTCAGAATGTATTTCACTTATATATTTTTGTACTCCTATAGAGATGTATTATTCCTCTATATGGAAGTGTCATCATTTGTATTGACAAGTGTCGCAAGTGTGTTAACTTGTCGATGGGTTATTAGACCACCTTGTAAGGGGTCGGCCCGATATAATGTAATATGAAGTTATTGTACCCAGCTAGACAAGTCGGCCCCATAAGGTTATTGGACAAACAGGACAAGTATAAATAGAGATCAGGAGATTGCTATTTGGATCACTTCAAAATTCACACTTCCTTCACTTGGAAAGTGGCGCACATGTGAGGAGGAGGATCAGCTGCTAAGAGGAGTCTATCTCTTGTACTTTGGTTGAGCTATTGCTCTATCTATCTCTGAGGAAGTTGTGGGGTTTTTCACCTTAGGGTTTTCCCCACGGAAACTCTGTGTTTATTGTCTCTCATGCTTTTACTTCTTATGATGATTGACATGCTTGTTATGATTGATATGCATTGATATACTGTACATGTTATTCTCTCAGTAAAGATCCTAGAGTATTGTGAATTAATGCTCAAAATTTAACATGAAAGAGCATCCGAGCTCAAACTATCGGATCTCCCAGGATCTTTTCTATGTGGTCAGGCAAAGCCTTAAAAGAGTGTCTTGCAACCTGCAAGATCTCTAAAGAGCATCCCAGGACTTTTACGAGCACATAGCTCAACCTATCAGATCTCCAGGACTGATTACATGCCTCATGTAGCAAAACCTTGAAAGAGCATCCGAGCTCAAACTATCGGATCTCCTAGGATCTTTTCTATGCTACTTATAGCAAAACCTCGAAAGAGTATCCGAGCTCAAACTATCGGATCTCCCAGGATCTTTTCTATGCTACCTGCACAATCTGTCCACGGCCACGGAGTATCATCCTGATACTCATGATCATATTGATCATCATCATATATTACATCATCCTGATGCACATCATCATCACATGATAA
Source organism: Larix kaempferi (assembly GCA_027924585.1). Taxonomy (NCBI): domain Eukaryota; kingdom Viridiplantae; phylum Streptophyta; class Pinopsida; order Pinales; family Pinaceae; genus Larix; species Larix kaempferi. The sequence continues at coordinate 1,179,975 of BSBM01000788.1, read as the reverse complement.
CCCTGATCGTGTACACAGCATCATCCTGATGCATATCATCTGGAGCATCGTCTTAATGCTCATCCCACATGATCATCCAGATCATCATCATAGCATCATCCTGATGCCTATCATCTGGAGGATCATCCTGATGCTCATCACACATGATCATCTTGATCATCATACATAGCAGTAACCGGAGCATCGTCCCGATGCTCATCACACAACCATGGGAAGGATCCTCCTACCACCATGTTTGGAATGGCTCCTGCAAATGTGTCCCATCACTTCTTCCGCGAAGTATCTTCTATTTGAAGAACACCAAGCCTCTCTCTGAAGTACTCAAACTTCACTCTAGCTAGTGGTTTGGTCAACACATCTGCAATCTGCTCATCTGTCGCAACATACTAGAGCTTCATTGCTCCTCTTTGCACCATATCCCTGATATAGTGATATTTGATCTCGATGTGCTTCGACCTGTCATGGAACACCGGGTTCTCTGACAACTTCACACAACTCTGGCTGTCACAATAGATACAGGTAGCATCCAACTGGAGATCAAATAAATCAGACAGTAGCTTCCTTAGCCATACTGCTTCACAACTAGCCGAACAAGCTGTGACATACTCTGCTTCGGCTGTACTCAGTGCTACACAAGATTGCTTCCTGCTAAACCAAGAGATCACACCTGATCCCATACTGAAGCAGCACCCCGAAGTGCTCTTCCTATCTGCAGCACTGCCTGCCCAATCTGAATCAACATAACCCTCCAGGTTAAACTTTTGATTTGCATCATACTTGAGCCCATAATCAATTGTACCCTTCAGGTACCTCAGGATATGCTTTACAACAATCAGGTGAACATGTCTAGGATCTATAAAAAACTGGCTCAAGGTGTTCACCGCAAAGCAAATATGTGGTCTCATGTTCGTCAGGTACATCAAGGACCTGACGATACACCGTAACATCAACCGACTCTGATGAAGCATCACTCAATAGCTTCAGGTTCGGTTCCATAAGTGTGGCCATGGCCTTGCAGTCCATCATCTCGAACTGCTTCAGGATCTCTACTGCATACTTCCCTTGTCCAAGGAAGATTCCATCTGCACTCTGCCACACCTCCATACCTAGAAAGTAATGCATCATGCCCAAGTCCTTCATCTTGAACTCGGTAGCAAGCTTCCTCTTCGTATCGGCAATCAATCTATCCTCACCTGTCACAAACAGGTCATCCACATATAATAGAAGTATCACTGGATTGCCCTCCTCAACCTTGTAGTAAAGGTTGGAATCTACTTTACTCTTGGTAAAGTCCAAACTGGACAGGAAGCTGTCTATCCTGCCGTACCATGTCCTAGGTGCTTGCTTTAAGCCATACAAGGCTTTCTTCAATCTACACACATATGACTCCCTGTCATGTGTCTCAAAACCGAGTGGCTGCTCCACATACACTTCCTCTTCGACTACACCATTCAAGAAAGTTGTCTTGACATCCATTTGGTGTATCTTCCACTTCATCACTGCAGCTAGAGCAAGTACTTTTCTGATGGAAGTGTATCTGGCTACACGTGCAAAAGTTTCTTCATAATCTATCCCCTCTTTCTGAGAGAAGCCACGAGTCGCAAACCTTGCTTTGTATTTCTCTATGCTGCCATCTGCAGCATGCTTGATCTTGTAGATCCACTTGGAAGTCACAACAGACTTCCCATCTGGTCTTGGGACCACATCCCAAACATCATTCTTCATGATCGACTGGTATTCCTTGACCATGGCATCCTTCCATTCTTTCTTTTCCGCTGCTTCTTCATAACTGGAAGGTTCTTTGTTCATAACGTCACAGAGCAAGGCAACATAGATGGTGTGTGATCTTGTCCTTTTCCTTTCTCTGTGTTCTTCCTTTGGAATACCATACCTTTTTGGATCTTGGAGGAGCTCTCTAGCCCATGCAGGTTTCCTCTTGTGAGAGTTCTTCTCACGGGGTGGATCTACAGGTTCTTGTGGATCTTCTATTTCACAATCCACTTTTGGTATTGCTTCATTCATGGTGGTGTCTTGTGTTCTGGGTATCCTTGGTTCTTCATAGTCTTCAACAGGTAGGTGTCTTCCTTGATTTGATGTATGCTGAGTTTTCATCAAAAGTCACATCCCTGCTGATGTCAATCTTCTTGAACCGTGGAAAGTAAATTCTGTATGCCTTCGAGCTTTCACTGTACCCCACAAATATACCCTTCTTTCCTGAAGGATCTAACTTTGTCCTCTTTTCTTTTGGAACATGTCTATATACTGGACAGCCAAATATTCTGAGATGGCTAACTTCTAGTCTCTTACTGGAGAAAAATTCTTCTGGTGTCTTGTTGTCAAGTATCTTGTGTGGTGTTTTGTTTTTGTACATATACTGCTGTTCTTGCTGCTTCTGCACATAGGTGCATGGGTAGATCTTGGTCATGAAGCATTTCTCGTGCTGCTTCCATGATAGTTCTATTCTTCCTTTCTACAACCCCATTTTGTTGTGGATTGTAAGGAGTGGTCAACTCACTCTTAATCCCTGAATCACTGCATAACTTCTTGAAGTCCCCTGAAGTGAATTCTCCGCCATTGTCAGATCTAAAGATCTTGATCTTCTTATCAGTTTGATTTTCTATCAAGGCTTTGAATTCCTTGAACTTATCAAACACTTCATCTTTGTTCTTCAAGAAATAAACCAAAGTCTTCCTAGAGAAATCATCAATGAAAAAAACATAATATACATACCCACTCAGAGAATTGGATGACATTGGTCTGCATACATTGGGGTGGACAATCTCCAAGATTCCTTTTGCTTTGCTTTCACTGCTTGGAAATGCTTTGTTTGTGTTCTTTCCTTTTGCACATCCTTTGCAAACACCTTCATGCTTTGACTGGATTTCAGAAAGACCTTCTACTGCTTTGCTGGCAATTGGTAGTGCTCTATAGTGTACATGAGGAAGCCTTCTATGCCAAAGTTCACTTGGTTCCATGGATTCATGTACCATAGCATGTTCAGGTTGTCCCTTCAATTTGTACAATTCTCCCTCTTGCTCTCCAATCACTACTGCATCATCTATGGTCTTACCTTTTGGCCACATGAGCACTTGGCCATCCACAAATGCAACTCTCATCCCCTTTGCATCTCAAGATGATATGGAGAGAAGATTCTTCTTGAGTCCAAGTACATATAGAACATATTGCATCTTTAAAGACTTCCCAGAGTCTAACTTGTAGGAGGCTTCACCACTTCTTTTTATAGGGTATTGATAGTCATCCCCAAGTTTCACCTTATGAGGTGACTCATGTTCAGATAGATCCATAAGAGATTCTTTGAATCCCGTCATATGTTTAGAAGCCCCACTATCAATGAGCCAATCATTACACCCATGAGTAACAGTACCTGTGAGAGCAGAGATTAGGACATATTCATCGTCACTTGAAGAGTCTTCACTTTCTGCCCTAGATTTCTTTCTGGGAGGTTCATCATCCTCAATAGCATGAGCATGATACCTTTTCTTGTTGTTTTTCTTCTTCTTGTTGAGGTCTTGATTATTCTTAGGACAGTCTGAGGCAAAGTGCCCCTTATCATTACAAGAGAAGCATTTAACGCGAGAGAGATCTTTCTTCTTTTGATAGAAGTGAGGAGATTTCTTTTGATGAGATTTCTCCCTCTTGAACTTACCTTTCTTGGTATGTGCTGTGAGAGCTTGGTCTTCATTTCCCATCTTCTCTTCTTGGGCCACAAGCTTAGCTTCTTCTTGTGAGCATTCCTCCCATAGTCTACTGAAGGAGATCAATTTCTTTCTTGCACAAATACCTTGGATGAAGGAGTCCCATGAACTAGGTAGGCCATTTAATGTGGTCATGACAATTTCTCCATTCTCCACTACTTCATCCACAGCTTCAAGTTGTTCTTTGATTTGAGAGACCTTAGTAAAGTAGGATTGGATGGTCTCTCCATTCTAGAACTTAACCCCTTTCAATTGATTCTGCATAGTCATCTTCCGATTTATATTCTTTCCTTCAAACAACTTGGTCAAAGAGTCAAACATCTCCTTAGGTGTCTGTAGAGAAGACACATGGGGTATGCGATGGTCTTTTATAGAATCAACAATGATTCTCTTGGCCTTGACCAAGTTCTTCTTGTGTAAGGCCTTAGCCTCATCTCCCTCTGGAGTTGGAACCTCTTCTTTATGTAGGTGTCCAAATCATTCTCTTCTAGGATTAACCCAATCCTATACTTCCATGCTCGGAAGTTGTCAGCTCCTTCAAGCTTATCCTCAAGCTTGGTGTGGTGAGACATCTTAATGAGAAACTCAAATGGAAATAAAAGATTTAGGTCTTACCAGTTGATTTGCTGAAAACTGGATCTGGAGCTGGATTAAGGTTTGTCAGAGAAACCCAAAAAATTCAAACTTTGAATTCCAAACTTCTGAATGGATGGAAAGATGCGCCTTGCTGAGCTGATTAAGCTGGTATACTTCAATTTTGAAATCTGCAAAATTTGACCCCTCAAAATTGCCTTTGAAACTTTCGGGTCTTCTGGTCAAAATCCCGAACTAGGGTTTGATAATGCCCGGGGTTCTGCCCAGACAAAAAGTTTGATCTTGTGCTCTAAACTTCGATTTTTCTGAGGAGCATCCAGCCGTGGTCAGAGATTCCAAGAATTTCAACTTTTGCACAAACCCTAATTTTCCACCTTTCCGATCAAAATCCCGAACTAGGGTTTGATGATGCTCGGGGTTCTTCCCAACCAAAAAATTCGATCTTGGTCTCTAAACTTCGATTTTCTTGAGGAGCATCCAGTCGTGGTCTCGGATTCCAAAAATTCCAACTTTCTCCGAAACCCTAATTTCCCGTAGTAGTGACGGGCCAAACACTGAATGTGCTCAGAATTGAATTATGTCTCGACAGAAAGATGCGCCCTTGCAAGGAGAGTCAGCCTAGCCTCTTGCCTTTGATGATCTGAGGAGAGAAACCCAAAGATTAAGAAGCCCTAGCTTCCGCAGCTGCACAATGTCTTCTTCTTAGCACGGCGGCTTTGATACCATGTTAATTTTTCGATAATTGCATTCAAACATTATCTAGGATCCTACTAAGAGAATAACAAGCACAGCATAACAATCATAAGCACAAGAGACACAGAGTTTCCTCGGGAAAAACCAAGAAGGTGAAAAACCCCGCAACTTCCTCAGAGATAGAATAAGCCCCAATACAAAGATCACGATGATCAATCCCCAAAAGATAGATGACTCCAGCAGCTACTCCTCCTCCACTTGTGCGCACTCCTCTCTCTCAACTATGCGAGTTGGATGAGTGAGTGAATGAATAGAATGAGAGACACTCACTCTCTATTTATACACAACTTAACCTGCCTTTAACTCTAACAGGGCCGACTTCCTAAGGAAGCCTAATAACCCAACCACATGACTCATACAAGGCCGACCCCACATTGGTGGTCTAATAACCCATCAAATATAAGTTGCGATACTTGCGACACTTACAATAATACTTGCGACACTTACAAATACAAATGATGACACTTCTAATTGGAGGAATAATACATCTCCATCATGAATATAATAAAGTACAAGTGTAATACATAGAAGAATATCTTCCAAAGTTACAAATACGTCAACACATCAAAGTCATTGAAGATGTTGGTGTTGATTCTGTTGTACAAATCATCACAGATAATGCACTTGTTTGCAAGGTTGCTGGCATGATCGTGGAAGCTAAATATCCATAAGTATTTTGGACACCTTGCATTGTTCATTCTTTGAATTTAGCACAAGATTCATCGAGGGGAAAGGTCATTTTATATATTTGAGTTGTAGACTCATTTATTCTTGCTTTTATTGCTCTTACAAGTATTTTGGACACCTTGCATTGTTCATTCTTTATTTTGGACACATGTATTTTCTCTTGGGCTTGTTGTCTTCCTAATAAAGGGTTATATGGAGCTTGAGCTTCACTAGCATTAGATGGAGCATTAGCAGGAATAGATGAACTTAGGCTTGGAGGAGGAAGAGGAGGGGAGACACTAGATGGGGCATTTCTCCCTTTCTTTTTCCCTTTAGTAGCTGCCCTAGCTGATTGAGACATTCTTCTTGTCGCTTGATGGTAAGATTGCAATCCTCCCAATGAAATCCACCATCAAAAGCACTTGGAAACCCTTGCAAATCCTTCAAATTCTCTTCACCTACAAACACAACCAATCTAACACCTCTCTCTTCACTTGCAAATGACCAACAAAAAAAGAAAAACTAGGTTTCAATCCCCCACAGGCCTCCTTGCGCACTTTTTACGTTTCCTGTTTTTGGGACACGAAATATACAGGTCGAGACACGAGCTAAACACGTGCCTGGCACGTGTATTGGTTGTGTCCATAAAAACTCGTGTCGGGCACGTGATTGGCTTGTGTCCGTGTATGACATGATGACACGGGACACGACAGGGTATGTCAATGTGTTTGGTTTCTTTTACCAAATGTAATAAGCACATGTATACATGCGAATATGCAAAACACCCCCTCCTAGTGACACCAATAGTGTAAGATCACTACATAGTCACTAAGAAGCATCCATATTGCAAGAGAATGAAGCAAATGCATGAAGGTAGCAAGATGACCATTCACCATAGAGAATTGAATCTCCTCCAGCACAAATATTTATCAAATATCCCAATGCCAAGACGAGGAGGCTTCATGAAAATGTAGGCCTTAAGGTCCGTCAAGATGCTCTGAAGGTAACAACTACAATCCAATGTGAAACCAATGTGAAACCTCATACAATATGAGGTGTAACAAGCACGATACTCCAAGCTAAGATCATGTATACTCCATAGGTATCAACCCATAGGTCCTTGTCATGTGTGATGGAAATCATAAGTGCAAGGCCTCAAACAATATGAGGGGTTACCCTGCCATTTTGTTATTGTTGGAAAAACAAAAACATGGCCAATGAATTTATTTAGGTAGACCTGCATAGTATTTAGGACGTTATGTTGATATGTCTGCATAGACCTTTGTCATGTCCCTTTCCGAATGATCACCGAAGGACAACTTATTAGCCTATCCAATTCTTGTAGGCTATAGTCGAAAAAAAAGGAATTAATTAATTATTTAATGTCACATGAGCCAAAAGTACATTATAAAGTGACATTAAGTGATTAATTTATAAAGGGACTTTATAAAGCCACTTTAATTATTTACTTGAGAGGGAAAAGGTTAAAGTGGAGGAAAAAGGGTAAAGTGGTCCAAAAAAGGTAAAATGAGCTTAAATAGGGCAAATTGACCTCTTTTTCTTCATTCGTGAATTATTTTCAAAAAGCGATTTTGGAGAGCTCTTTTAGCTTCTTTCTCTTAGGGATGGAAACCCTAAGAGAAAATATTGATTTCGGTGGTGAAACCATTCACCCTAATTGTAATATCCGAAATTGCTATTTTTCTTTTTTCTGGTACTGTAGATGGCTAGTGGACCTATGTCTCAACAGAATATGAAAGTAAACCCCGATCCATGCATGCATGCAGATCTATGCCCTAGAAAATACTGAAATGCTATAAAGTAGGAGAATTTAATGCATGCACATACCCGTATGTAGAGCTGCTACTGCTGATGATGATGAACCCCGCATGCATGAAGAATGATGGATCAATAAGGAGATAAGGCAAATCGTCCTCCTAGGGATAAGTGTGCCCTCCTCCAAGCTTTGAATGCTACTCAGCTGAAGAAGACCTTGATGAGGTGTGCTAAGTTTATAGTGCCCTTCTGGAGATGATGGAGATTGCATGCATAGGCCTCTGATGGCTTCCAAGCCTAAAACGTGAATATCCCTCCTAAGGAATGTGCCCTCAATGATGCTCACGTCCTCCAATGGTCAAGAATGATGATAACTCCTTCAAGAGTCCGACAAAGAAGCCCTTCTTCCACGGGAAGGGTAATATGGGGGCTCTGAGAAGAATGAGAGCTGCATGCACAAGTTCTGCCCTCTGTATACTCTAATGCGAATAGGAGGCTATCTGGGGAATGCGCCCATGCAAGGAAGAGCGAGCCCTGAATATGATATAAAATAGAATTCCACTGATGCTGAAAGATGATAATACCTGATGATAATAATGTTGAACCTGGATGATCCAACTTGATGATGAACTAGGGCAGATAGCTTTCACTGTCGAAATACACCAGTTAGTTGAGTACAAGCCTCAACCCCAACTTAGCTCGCTGAGCTTCTCCAAATCGAGATTGCAAATCAATAATCAATAATGGTGTCTTCTCCATTCGCTTTATCTTCTTTTATAACATTCAACTGCTTAAATCCCTAATTTCACCCTAATTAGGTCACTTCATCTTCTAATTTGCAGTTGACTTGCATGCAGGTGCCTGGAGACTCAATAAGGTGCATGCATCATCAAATAATGCTCGGATGTCATGCATACAGGTGTCCTTTGGCTCAGATGGCCCCTGTCTATCTAATGATGATATAAAATCTATGCCCTAGATATTCTGATATGGCATAAGTCCTCAGCTGATCCCATGACTGTCAGTGCCCGCTCGAACCTATGGGAATCAAATAGGTTAGCGGGATGGTCCTCCATGCCTAAGCAGAAGAGGACATTATAGTCCTCCCCGCTCGAATTTGCTTGTCCTTGAGCAACTGTAAAGCTGGGTGCTGTAATACCTGTTCTCCCTCCCAAGTGGTCTCCTCCAAAGGCAAATCTCTCCACTGAACCAAGTAGTCTCTGATGACTTGGTTTCTAAGTTTCCGCTCTCGCACCTCTAAGATGCGCTCAGGAATTAGAACCAATTGCCCCTCATCATCAAGAGGGGGTAGCTTGGAAGATGTAACAATCTGCTGACCAACTGCCTTCTTGAGGTTGGAGACATGAAATACGTTGTGAATCTTGCTCTCTAGGGGTAGTTCGAGCTCATATGCTACCTCTCCAACCTTCCTGACTATCCTATATGGAACGTAGAAGCGAGGTTTGAGTTTTTCTGCTCCTTTCTTTTTCAGAGACGACTGACGGTAAGGTTGGAGGCGTAAATAAACGAAGTCCCCTACCTCAAAACTGCGCTCAACCCTGTGCCTGTCTACATATATCTTCTGCTGATTCTGAGCCACCTGTATGTTCTCCCTGAGAATCTTGAGGATATCCTGACCCTCCTAAATCCACCCTTTGGCCTTAGGGGCCCTGCTATCACCGAACATCCTATCTGCAAAAGTGGAAGTATCATACCCGTATAAAGCTCTGAAGGGTGTCATACAAATGGTCATATGGTGGGTGGTGTTGTAACAATGCTCACCCAAGTGCAAGCATTTGATCTATGTCCTCTGCTGCCCTACCACATAATTTCTCAGGTACCCCTCAATCCACTTGTTGACAATTCTGTCTGTCCATCACTCTGCGGATGATAACTGGTGCTCATAGCCAGCTCAGTACCTACTAGCCGGAAAAGCTCCTGCCAAAAAGCTCTTGTGAATTTACTATCCCTGTCACTGACAATAGTCTTGGGTAACCCATGGAGTCGGAATACCTCTCTGAAGAATAGTTCTGCCACCTGTGTTGCTGAATAATCTGAGGAAATAGCAAAGAAGTGAGCAAACTTGGTCAGTCTGTCTACCACTACGTACAAGCAGTCTTTGCCCTGAACCTTGGGCAACCCTGTAATGAAATCCATGGAGATGCTCTCCCATTTCTGCTTGGGAATAGGCAATGGTTGTAACAAATCGGCTGGGTGGGTGTGCTCTATTTTTTTCTGCTGGCCCAAGCTGCACTCTCTCACATGTTGTATCACATCATTCTTGAGGCCCTTCCATGAGAATCTCTCTCTAATCTGTCTGTAGGTCTTGAGAAACCCCTGATGCGCTGCCAAAGGTGAATCATGTGACGCCTCTAAAATCTTCTTCTTGAGAGAAGACTCTGGAACCAAGAAGATTCTGTTTTTGTAATATATGATATCATCAATCACCCGGTACTTGTCATCCTGCAACTGTCCATCCAATAGCTCGCAAGCAAACTTGTCTTTGGAGTATTCAACCAAAAGGTGAGATCTCCAATCTTATGAGATGCTCATAAGGGATAAAGCAGTTGGTCGTCTAGAAAGTGCGTCGGCCACTACATTGTTCTTTCCCTTCACATACTCAATCTCAAAGTCATAGGCTTGAATTTTGCTTACCCATTTCTGCTGCCTCTCGTTTAGCTCTTTTTGCTCAAGGAAGTATTTCAAACTGTTATGATCTGTCTTAACCTTGAATCTGCCACCTACTAAGAACTGTCGGAACTTTGTTAGCGCATGAAGAATGGCTAACATCTCTTTGTCATAAATCAAGTAGTGGCGCTCATAGTCCTTGAGCTTCCTGCTCTCAAATGCAATGGGGTGATTGTTCTGCATCAATACTACTCCAATTCCCTCTCTGGAGGCATCACACTCTAACACAAAGGGTAGAGAAAAGTCTGGTAGAGCTAGTACGGGGCATGAACTCATTACCTTTTTCATCTTTTCAAATGTCTGTCGTGATGTCTCTGACCAACTGAAAGCCCCTTTCTTGGTGAGATCGGTGAGGGGTGTTGTCATTTGTGAAAACCCATTGACGTACCTCTTGTAGTAAGTGCAAAGCCCTAAAAAACCCTTCAGTTCTGTCACATTCTTGGGTGTGGGCCAATCCAGTATGGCTCGAATCTTCTCTAAGTGAACTTGTACCCCGTTGGCACCTATCACATGCCCTAAATACAACATCTCCTGCATGCCGAACTCACAGTTGGACATCTTGGCATAAAGTGACCGCTCTTGTAAAATTCCAAGTATCTCATCCAAATGTTTCAATTGCTCCTCCCAAGTTCTACTGTATATCAATATGTCATCAAAAAATACCAGAAGATACTTGCGTAACTGACCTTTGAAAATATTATTCATGCAAGACTGGAAGGTAGCTGGTGCATTAGTGAGCCCGAATGGCATCACTAGAAACTCATAGTGTCCGTAGTGACAATGAAAGGCTGTCTTTGGAACATCCTGTTCCCTAACCTGAATCTGATGGTAGCCCGAGCGGAGATCAATCTTTGAAAAGTACTTTGCCCCCTGTAGCTCATCCATCAACTCATCAATCCTAGGGATTGGGTACCTGTTCTTGATAGTCTTTTTATTCAGAGCCCTGTAGTCAATACACATGCGTAAGGTACCATCTTTTTTCTTAACTAGCACAACTGAAGATGCAAAAGGACTGGAACTGGGCTTGATGTACCCCAGCTTGAGCAGTTCTTTGATAGTGTTCTCTATCTCATCCTTTTATCTTTTGGGGTGTCTGTAAGGAGTGGTGATAACTGCTTGAGTTCCCTCCTCTAACTCAATGATGTGCTCAAATCCCCTATCAGGAGGTCGACCTGCTGGAAGGTCTCCGAATACTGCCTTGTGCTTCTGCAGTAAGGCCTCTATATCTGCTGGATGTTGTGTGACCTAATCTGGTGGTTTCTTGAAGGTAACCATGCACTCGGTTGCCCACTCGATATCTCCCTGTCAGAGTACCACCTCCATCCTGTGTGATGATACTGCTGTAGGAGGGTAGGTGTTCATCCCTCTCAGAACTACCTTCTATCCCTCTGCTCCCATAAACTCCATCTCCATGGTCTGGTAGTTCGTGGAATACTTCCCTATGGAATAAAGCCACTGAACTCCTAATACCACATGCATTTCAGGTACATCTACTACATAGAATGTCTCTATCACTGTGTAATTCCCAAGTGTTACCTTGAGTTTTGGAATCCGCTGACTACACTCCATGGTGTGACCTGCTGTCGCTACTGAAAATCCATCAAAAGTCTCTGTCTAAATGCCTTTCCTTTTAACCCAAGCAGCGTCAATAAAATTGTCGGAACTCCTGTCATGGTAGCAATGGAACCACCGATGGCTGCCCCTCCTCAGCTGTCTCATGGGTATCCCTCTGTTCCTGCTCCCGATCCTCCTCCTCCTCCCCACTGTCGAAATAGGACTCTATGTAGTAGTAGGCCTTTCCCTTTCCAGAACATCTGTGACCTGACTCCCATGGGTCTCTACAAGTGAAACATAATTTTTTCCTCCTCAGGTCTTGGCGGACATCATTATCCATCCATTCTTTCTTGGGCGACTCTTTCTCGAAAGGTTTCTTTTCTTTATATTTAATCGGAAAGTTGGTTATGGGGGGAACCTACTCTTGGGTATTGTGTCCTGTAAGTCTCTAGTCCGTCTGATGGCATCAGCTAGGGTGGTGGGTCTATAAGACTTGACCCATCCCCGTAAGGACTCTGTGAGAGCCTCAGTAAATAGCATAATCAACCTGCTCTCTGAAATATCTGTCACCATGACTGCCACCCTCTGAAACTCTGAAATGAATGCATCTGCACTACCTGTCTGTTTGAGCTGTGCCAGCTCTCTGAAATGCACCTCAGGGTCCTTCCTATCAAATCGCTCAATGAGCCTCTGTGTGAAATCTGAGTAGGAAGTAATGGTATTGTGACCCAACGTCACCAATCCGTGGTACCACCACTCGTGGGCCTCCCCGTCCAAATGTAATGTAGCCAATTTAATGGCATCTTGTCTCAAGCATGGGGTTGAGCTGGAAATATGTATCCAACTTCTGCACCCAATTCTGAGCTGGGCCACCTCGGGTTCCCTCGAAGGTAGGAATAGTCAGTTTCCCTATGGTCCTCTGTAACTCAAAGTTCTGGTTGAAGGGTCTATTGTAAGCCTTGGGTTTGTTCTTACTCTTGAAGTGGCAAAAGTCAGTAAAAGACATGGCTGACTGGAAGTCATCTCCCAAGGCTCTATATTCTCTCAGATAGGCAGGCATAGACTCTTCGGGTTCTACTTGTGCTAGAGGTACTGCAGATGGGCTGTCCAAGAACTGAGGCATTATAGGTCGAAAGGGTTTGCTGTATAGATGGGGGTGGCTGTGCATATTGGTATGTAAGTGTTCTCCACTACTACTGGTGGACACCCTATCACTATGGGGAAATAGAGGGCTATGTGGAGGGGGTACATTCCTCTTAGTCATCTGTTTAATGGCACTTGCCATTTCTTTTTGGCTAGTGGTGAGTGCATTGATCGCTGAAATGGGACTATTGAAAGCTGTCTTATCATCATCTGCCATTGTTTCTTTGCTTTTATTACTGTCAAACTGATACCCTTTATCTCCCAAATCTATATCCTCTAATTCTTCTTCTCTTCTACCACTATCTCTAAACCTCTGTCTCCGGTAAGTAATATTGTGTGGGTCCTCTAAATTCATTGACTGTTTATATTATGCATGCCCCACAGCTGGCAAGGAACATGCTTTGATACCACTGTAATATCCCAAACTGTTATTTTTCTTTTTTTTTTTCTGGTACTGTAGATGGCTAGTGGACTTATGTCTCAACAGAATATGAAATTAAACCCTGATCCCTGCATGCATGCAGTTGCATGTAGATCTATGCCCTAGAAAATACTGAAATGTTATAAAGTAGGAGAATTTAATGCATGCACATACCCGTATGTAGAGCTGCTATTGCTGTTGCTGATGAACCCCGCATGCATGAAGAATGATGGATCAATAAGGAGATAAGGCAAATTGTCCTCCTAGGGATAAGTGCGCCCTCCTCCAAGCTCTGAATGCTACAAAATAATAAATACTCAGCTGAAGAAGACCCTGATGAGGTGTGCTAGGGTTATAGTGCCCTTCTGGAGATGATGGAGATTACATGCATAGACTTTGATGGCTTCCAAGCCTAAAACGTGAAGATTCCTCCTAAGGAATGCGCCCTCAATGATGCTCACGTCCTCCAATGGTCAAGAATGATGATAACTCCTTCAAGAGTCCGACAAAGAAGCCCTTCTTCCAAGGGAAGGGTAATATCGGGGCTCTGAGAAGAATGAGAGCTGCATGCACAAGTTCTGCCCTCTGTATACTCTAATGTGAATAGGAGGCTATCTGGGGAATGCGCCCATGCAAGGAAGAGCAAGCCCTGAATATGATATAAAATAGAATTCCACTGATGCTAAAAGATGATAATACCTGATGATAATAATGTTGAACCTGGATGATCCAACTTGATGATGAACTAGGGCAGATAGCTTTCACTGCCGAAATACACCAGTTAGCTGAGTACAAGCCTCAACCCCAACTTAGCTCGCTGAGCTTCTCCAAATCGAGATCGCAAATCAATAATCAATAATGGTGTCTTCTCCATTCGCTTTATCTTCTTTTATAACATTCAACTGCTAAAATCCCTAATTTCACCCTAATTAGGTCACTTTATCTTCTAATTTGCAGTTGACTTGCATGCAGGTGCCTGGAGACTCAATAAGGTGCATGCATCATCAAATAATGCTCGGATGTCATGCATGCAGGTGGCCTTTGGCTCAGATGGCCCCTGTCTATCTAATGATGATATAAAATCTATGCCCTAGATATTCTGATATGGCATAAGTCCTCAGCTGATCCCCTGACTATCAGTGCCCGCTCGAACCTATGGGAATCAAATAGGTTAGCAGGATGGTCCTCCATGCCTAAGCAGAAGAGGACATTACACTAATCATTGATCACTCAGATTTTCCATTGAACGCCATCGCTGTAAAAGAATACCAAGTTTCCATTGAAGATTTGTCGAGATTTAGTGTTTTTCGTGCAATTTGGTGAAGGGTTACTCAGGGAGGGGCACTGCTAGTTATAGTCACTATCCATTCTCGTCCACTTTCAAAACTGCTGCTTGGGGACAAGGTCGAGTTAGTGGAGAAGACCCTTGGGGGTGTGTTGCTCTTTCTATTGGCAGTTTGCATAGTGAGGGGGTGCACCATTGGAGGAGGGTGCACTTGTGGCTTAAGAGTGATCTTTGAGAGCAAGAGGGCACAGTACCCTACATCAGTAAAAAGGGCAACAAACTAAGCATCCACCTTTGGCAACTGACTTTGGATCCACCTTCACTTTCTCCATCCATCCGAATCACCCATGATGGTCTTTCCCGACTTGGATTCTGATTTGTGACCTTGAGGATCCCTTTCCCCATTGATCTCTGAGTATGACATGATTCGCTGTCTATTGTGCCTCGGCTCTTTAGTGTGTGAGATGCACTCTCAAACCTGGGATTTGCTCCTATTGGTTGCCCCCGATGTTGCAATGTAGTTAGGATTGTGTAGCCTCACTAGGTGCTCCCCATCGGTCATTGAAGCTTGTATGCTTACCCCCATTACTTTGCAGTATGAGCGCTTTGATTATATCTATTGAGATATGTATGTAGCCCAAAAGGGCCTTGATGTAAAATGAAGAAATGAAGAAATGTAAAGCAAGCCAAAAAGGCTTTTTGTAAATGTAAAATCTAGCCAAAAAAGGGTTAAGTATGAAATTCATTGTAAAATCCATGCAATGTGTTTGTAAACACACATGGACACAGGTCAGCCGTAGTCCCTTAAACCTTACTCAGTAGCCATTGTTCTAGATCTAGGGTTTCATCCACAGGGTATCTTACGTTACATTGCTATATTGAGATCTGGTACCTTATCATCAAGTCTTTTCCACAAGGTTAGGCTAGGGTCTCCCCCTTAGCTCTTTCGGGGCTTGAACTGAAGAGAATCTTGTTCGGTGTGACAACCGATTATTATTTGGGGAGTAGGATCCTCTATAGTCACCTCTTTAGCTACCTGTTCCCTCAACTGTCCTAGATAGGATATCTTTTTGGGTTAGCTACAAGTTGTGTGATAACAGTAACTTCAGAAGATTACAAGTGTAAAATAAAATTTATAACACTGTCAATCCGTCAATACAAACCATTTATTCCATAAATAAACATCCTCTAGGCATGCATTTGATATAAAACTAAAAAACAAAGATCCATCATAAGGCATAATATAAGTGGCAACCAAAACCTTACTCAGTAGCCAATTGTTCTAGATCTAGGGTTTCATCCACAGGGTATCTTACGTTAAATTGCTATATTGAGATCTGGTACCTTATCATCAAGTCTTTCCCACAAGGTTAGGCTAGGGTCTCCCCCTTAGCTCTTTCGGGGCTTGAAGTGAAGAGAATCCTGTTCGGTGTGACAACCGATTATTATTTGGGGAGCAGGATCCTCTATAGTCACCTCTTTAGCTATCTGTTCCCTCGATCGTCCTAGATAGGATATCTTTTTGGGTTAGCTACAAGTTGTGTGATAAAAATGAGTTCAGAAGATTACAAGTGTAAAATAAAATTTATAACACAGTCAATCGGTCAGTACAAACCATATATTCCATAAATAAACATCCTCTAGGCATGCATCTGATATAAAACTAAAAAACAAAGATCCATCATAAGGCATAATATAAGTGGCAACCAACACCTAAGCTCATAAATCTCAAGGGCATCACTACTTTGCAACACTACCCTGCTCAACAAAATTGATCCAACTCTGATATGCTCTGGCAGAAATGAGGGTATAGCTCCCCATACAATTGGTGGTATAACAATAACTTTGGAGACGACTTTATTGGGCCCAGATTTAATCAATCTTTGAAATATCATTTTTTGGATTAACTTTGTTTAGTAAGTCATTCATGCATGACCCATATCCCATGAGCATTAACCATAATGAGCAATTTCTCATTAGCTTGGATTGTCCACTTAACACTCATCACATCAGGCAATGCTCACATGGGTGCTTTGTTGACTTTCGTAAAGCATTTGACACAATGCCCATAACTAACCTTTGGAATAGATTACAAGAATTTAAAGCCCCTTTCAAGTTGAGAACCACTACTATAATGTTGTATGAGAAGGTTATTGCCTAGTCTAGGAACTTTGAGGGCTGGTTAGACGAAATTAATTGTAATATAGGAGTCAAGCAAGGTTGTCCTCTGTCCCCTACCTCTTTTGGTATATACATTGACAAGCTAGAGGGTTGTTTGGAAGACGCAGGTTGTGCCGGCGCGAGTTTGGCTATTATAGTCATCAATCTTCTTTTTTATGTTGATGATATTGTACTTATGGCAAGGAGTCCCTATGATCTCAACAAGCAACTAAAAATTCTCAAGGAATTTTGCTCTAGTATGGGTATGACTATTAACACTAACAAAACAAATGTGATGATCATCAAATCCCAAATGATAACTTATTCTAATTTCATGTATGACAACAACTTGGAAGAAGTGACTTCATACAAATATCTCGAAATCGATCTTCATCACAAGCTTAGCTAGAACAATAGCATTAAGTAAAGGATTAATGGAGGATGGAAAGCTTATCATGGACATGAAAATAATTGTAAATCAATATAACTTTGGCTTTGGCATAAGAAGAAACTTCTCATTAAGACTCTCGTCACTCCCGTTATCTTATATGGATGTGAAGTTTGGAGTTACAACATCTCTAGAGAACCATGGAGAAGGATAGAGAAAATCCAAAAGCACTTTTGAACATACAATCTCAAATTTAAAGGCAATACACCCTATCATATCCTCCTCATAGAAGCGAGTCTTTGCCACATTGAGAGTCTATGACTAAGTACCTAATTTACATGAACAAGATAAACAACATGGGAGACAAAAGGCTTCCTAAGATTGCTTTATAGTTTATACTCTAGCCAAAACAACCAACAACTTAAGTGAGGTTGGCATAAAGATGCCATGTCTTGGCTAAATCATTTTGGAGTCGGGGAAGAGGTCACTCTACAAAATAGTGATAATATTAAAAATATTTTTACATCTAAATTTAAGGAGAAGTTGTGGTGCAATAAAGAATTAGTTGATAAAAGAAAATTAAGATATTATTTAGGAGGTGATCAACCCTAATCTCGAAGATTAAAAGTATCTCTTTGCTTTAACTAGTATAAAGATGAAAATCAACATTGCTAAAATAAGAACAAACTCTTATGAGCTCCATAGTGAAATAGAGCATTGAGAATTCTTAAAACGTCGTGAGATGAAAGAATTTGCCATCTTTGTGATACTTAAAAGGGTTGAAGATGAAAATCACTTTCTCATAGAATGCCCCACGTACACCCACATTAGTGTGCAATTTCAAAATATTTGCTACGATACTGACCTTTCATACCTTTTAAGTCATCGTAACTATGGTGATTTTGGATTGCTTCTCTTGTAGCTTTTCTAGCACAGAGATAATTTTTTAAAGAAAACAAAGTGATTCCTTACCTTTTTTAAGGTCCGGTAGACCAAACTTGGTCTTAGTGGATGTTAATAACCATCATCATCGTCATCAAAAGTGGGATTGACACTAGCGAAATGAACTGCATAACATCAATCATCAACTGCAGATATAGACACACACTACCTCCAAAGCTTCTACTAAAATAATGCTCACCATTAAAATTAGCAAAGACCATCTTGATAGTCATTTTGCATTGTGCTAGGATGAATTTGAAGTGGGCATGAAGATAAAATAGATGTCATACAGGCATGTGCCATTCTTCAAGTTCTATCATTATTCTCTTCATTGAACAGCATAATTCTTGTTCAGTTTGTCAGTATGAGATGCTGATGGATGATGCAGAGTATGATCAGGCTTGGTCTTGTGAGCAAAGTTTTCAGTGGGCTCTAAATTCGGGGAGCATATCATGTGAACAAGGTGGAAATCTTGTTGGGTTTTATTTACAAGATGTGCGCAGACCTAGGTTTATAATGGGGCATCAAATAACCATAAATGAACCACTTTAGATTGAGATCAGATCCGATAACATCATGATTGATACTAGTGCACCAAATCAAGAAGTTACCAACTTACCCCTATATTTCCTACTAATAAAGCTACATTCAATGGTACTCGTAGAGGAACAAGCAGGAGCTTCTAGGTTTCTCTTACCGGTCCATTTAGGAGTTCGATGTTAACAAGTCAGGTATCTCAAGATGAAACAATTGTTGATTAAGTTGTCATTGATGCCAACAGTGCTTGGTCATTGATGCCAACATGTCTTGGTGCCCCTTGAGGAGCCCCTGAGGGTTAAGTAATTGTCAGTGTCTAAGGAGACCTTTTGATCTTGTCCAAGCCCAAGTTTGAAGCCCTTGGAGCCCTTGGGACAATGACAAAAGCCCTGAACACCCTGTAGAGTGTTTAAGTACCCCAAAGATGTTTTGCGGTTCCCCAGTTGTTTCTTTGTTTCCCAAGTACCACAACTTATGCCCCAGTACGCTACAAAAGTGTTGAAGAAGTTGCAAGAGTCCAAATGAACCTTTCAGTGGTCATTTGTGTTTATTGAGGTCATGGTACTCCAGGAGAAGGTGTAGCAACCCCACAGGTGATGTCATGATGGATCTTGACCCTTGTAGGTCTCTTGGTGTGGTTGAGGTGGTTGAAGAAGCCTATGAAGCCCCTTGCTTGATGAAGAAGCCCTGAAGAAGTCCTTGGACCCACATTTGATGGCTTAATGGTCCTTGTCCCCTTAAAGGTGATGATGTGGTCATTAATGACTTGATGAAGACTTGGAACCCTTGATGAAGATCTTGATGCCCGTGTATCCCTTGTTGGGGTCATGGAACCCTTGGAGATGGTCATTATGCATGAGAAGGTCTGGCACCCACATAAATGGTGGCATGATGACCCTTGGACACTATATGATCATTGATGGTGCATTTGGAAATGATTTGGGTCTTGGAATCCATACATATGGTTGTTTGTAAGCCCATGATTTTTGGAGCCTTTGATATGATAGAATCCTTGGTCATGATTCCCTCATCAGTTGGCGATGGAGTCCTATGTGATGGGCTGAAGTCCATGGAAAGTATCTTGTTTAAATATTATATGATATCCTTGAAAGAGTCCTTGAAACCCTTGCATGCGGTGCCTTGGGTCTTGAACCATGGTGATGTATGGTCCTATTTGTGGTTATATGGCTATTGGGATGTAGATGGAGGTAGATCCCACGGACGTGCCTTGATATGTTGACGAAGACTTTGAAACTCTTGTAGTTAGTGGTATGGTCTTTGGCACCCTCATGTGTGGGGTCTTTGACGTCCTGGACACATTGAATAATTTAAGGGTATTAGACCAAGAATTTGCAAATAAACCCATCATAGGGAGATAGTCCTCGACAAGCCATTTCCATTGATATGTGGAGCATCTTCTAACTCCTTATGGTTGAAGAGATATGAATTTTTGAAGTTGGTGTACCCCACCTTTTTGGGTGAGCCGACCTAACAAAAGAAAATTTAATTATTTGTAATTTTGAATTGCATGTCGGCCCTGTTTGAGGTAATAACTTTCCTCCACGACCTATATAAATAGAATATCAAACATTTCATTTGCTCATCAATAGGAATTTCGCAACTCTTGGAGAAAAGTGCGAAATTTTGTGGAGGAGAAATTTTTGGGCATCTTTACTAAAATTGGCATAACTTTCTCATACAGAATCGGAATTACAAAATTCTTGGCTCGTTGGAAAGCTTGTTACGAGGGCTATGTGATGACATGATCTAAATTTTATTTTGGTTTGTCTATTGTTTCTTGACCTTATGATCTTCAAAAAGGTATGGCTCATGCTTCTGGGTTTCTCTTGTAATGGCACATGTCTCTCATGGATAGAGTTCATCTTTGATATTAGTATGTGAGCCTATATATTGGTATATATATTTGAAGTAATTATGGAGGATATGATGATGATGTTGCATACCTTTATGCTATGATATTATACACTTTATGATGATAATGCATGTGATAATGATGTACACTCTATGAAGTTGATGCACTCCTATACAATATGATGTACATGCATACCATAGTGTGATGATGCTCTCCTATGCATTATGATGTATACTTGATGTTGATGATGCATACACGGTGCACACTGAAGTGACAATTATGCATATTTTATGATGATGATGCATACCCTATGACGATGATGCATACCTATGATTATGATGCATGACGATGCATACCTTATGTTCAATGATACATGCATGAAATATTTACACAGTGGCATATACATATGTACTTAGTAATATTTAAACAGTGGTATGTTCAGTAAAATACACTCAGTGGCATGACAATTAGTACACAGTAATATATGTATGATGAAACACAGTGATAAATGCTCAGTTTGATATGCTCAGTGATGTTTACACAGTGATACTCAGTGATGTATGATGAAAACACAATGTGTGATGATATAGAATTATAAATGATGCAATGACGACAATTGTACAATGATGAATAGTGGTAATTAGGAGTGAGTACATTGGTTCAGTTGAGCAGCATTAGCACAGGCTACTACATGTGCATTTGGTCTGACTCATATTGGCTGAGTTGTATGAGCAGTTGGTTTGACTCAGGTGGACTGAGTCTCGTGTACGGTTGGTTAAACTCAGATTGACTAACTCAGATGATGTGAACAACAACTTGATTGGTACAGCTAGATTGCGCATGTTGACGAGCAGTGTTGCACAGTTATGGTGCAGTGGTTAGTGGATAGTTGATGAGGAGTGGTCAGTTGATGAGCAGTGAAAGTGGTTTTGCAGTGTGGTACAGGTTGTGCAGTGTGGTTTAGATTTTGCAGTGTGATACAGGTTGTGCAGTGTGGTACAGGTTGTGCAGTGTGGTTTAGATTGTGTAGTGTGGTACAAGTGTTGGATAGCAGGTCCGCAGGATCAGTGCAGTTTGTGGTTCAATAGTTCAGTATCTATCTTCATATCAGGGTGGCAGGACAGGGCAAGGAAATATAGGGAGCTAAGGATTCCTTTAGGTTGTAGCCTGTAAACCAGGGGGTTGTAGCCTCCTTCCAGTTGTAGCTGGAGAATTGAAGTCTATGTAACAAAGGGGGTTGTTGCCTCCTTCCAGTTGTTGCTGGTAAATTATTATTATAAAGGCTTCCGTGGTTTTTCCCCCAGGACTTGGGTTTCCACGTAAAAATCTTGTGTACTGTGTTTTGCTATGCTTCCTATGTGATGATGATATGATGATAGGTGATGATGAGCTGTAATAGTTAATAATGCTGATGATATAATGATAATGTGGTAATACATTAATGAATGATGTATTGAAGAAGCAGTTGATGATTGTTAAAGTTGAAAAAGTGATAAAAAGCTATACACACTGTTCACCCCCCCCCTCTCAGTGTGTTCGGTGTGTCCAACAACAATCTCTGGTCTTGTAAACAGCAGGGAAATCATTTCTGAAAGACCAAATGATGGTAATGATGTTCAGGGGAACATCTTAGCTAATACAAGGATAGATGATGATGGTGATACTGTGGTGTTGAAACAAGGGATGGATAATTATATTAATGGTTTATTACTGATGTATCATGTACATGTGTCTATATTTACCCCTATGTTTCGATGGTACTCGTAGAGGAACAAGCAGGAGCTTCCAGGTTTCTCTTACTGGTCCATTTAGGAGTTCCATGTCACCAAGTCAGGTATGTCAAGATGAAACAATCTCTGGTCTTGTAAACAGCAGGGAGATCATTTCTGAAAGACCAAATGATGGTAATGATGTTCAGGGTGACATGTAGAGGAACAAGCAGGAGCTTCCAGGTTTCTCTTACTGGTTTGGTTAGGAGTTCCATGTCAACAAGTCAGGTATCTCAAGATGAAACAATCTCTGGTCTTGTAAACAGCAGGGAGATCATTTCTGAAAGACCAAATGATGGTAATGATGTTCAGGGTAGATGATGATGGTGATACTGTGGTGTTGAAACAAGGGATGGAGAATTAGATTGATGGTTTATTACTGACGTATCATGTATATGTGTCTATGTTTCAACTCTTCTAAGATATGATTTTCAAGTATTTCAAGAATTATTTGTAATGTATGAAATGAGTAGTACTTTAGACATGTTCCTGTTTCTGCTCTGAAAACTTTATCTAGAGTTGGGGCAATTTTACACTGTATTTTATTTTTCTTTGTAGTGGAATGACAGTACTAAGATACAGTGCAATGGTAATAATGGATGAATGATTTGAGTTGTTTACTGTTAGGGGATTTCTCTCCAAATTGTACGTCTCTATAATAATGCTTGTTTTGTTGCAAGATTTTTGAAGCACAGAATTTTAAACAAGACATCAGATTCTCGAGAATGTGGCAATATAATGCAGTCTATTTTTCTGGAGGAACTATATGAACTGAAGGATTTAAAGCATGTTCTTTCATGTCAGGTTAGCTATTATTGGTGGTTGGAAATTGGAACGCTTTCCATTGGCAGTCATAGGTTTATTTCCTTGATACTTGCTTATTTTATTCTTTTTTTATTTTTATTTTTGAAGTATAATGTTATTACATGTCATTTTGTGCTACTCATTACAACTGATCTTTCACAAGATCACATAATATCACTCTCGTACAATTCTTTTGGTGTTTATTTTGCAGGGAAAGTCAAGGTATAACAATGACTCAAATTGTAGTTGCATTTTGTTCCCTGCTTTGCGATAATTTGCTGCCATGCAATCCATAAAAAGATGTCAATATATTTCTCCTTCTTCCTTACAAAGAACACTTCTTGAAGGCGTGACTTTGGGTATAGAAGAGTATAACCAGCACTGATTTCAGTTTACACTCAGAATTTCAGGGGGCTGGACTGAGATAATAAGTTGTGATGAATTTCTCCAACCGTGTATTTGCCTATCTTAATTGGTTTCCTCCAAATCAAAACATCCTCTCTATCTTCAGCTTCCAGCTACCATGTCTTGATTATATTGGATATCTTCCTAGTCATCTTTCTCTTTCTATTTCCATTTCCTTATTGCTTGTTCCTGCAAACAAAAGACCACAACCACTGTGGGTAAGTTGAGTGAAGTTATAAAACTGTATTTGAAGTGGACAAGGTGCTGTAGGAATTTGACCTCAGTACATTAAACTTTTAGGAAGTTGGTCAGGAAGAGGTGCTATTTCGTTTTGGTTAAAGTGAGGAAAACAGAGTTCATTAATTGGAAAAGGACCTTGTCTTGGACAATCCAAACCTAATCTCTATTAGTGTAATATAAATTAATGATGATGCCAGTACTTTTTGATGCAGTGTTTGATGTGTTCTGAATGTTGAAAGATGATGTCCATTGATCATCTTTGCTCTACTGTAGGAAACTCTAATTCAATATGGGTATGTGCTTCTTGTGATAAGATTATTGGATTGCTTGACCCAACAAATTGACCATGATAGCGCACTGTTAGCTATGCATTTGGCCATCGAGGTTTGCAATCCTTGTTTTCGTCTTGGGTTCAACAACCTGGGAGCTTTTGCAACTATAAACCATCTGTGGCTTTAGGTAAGACCACTATTTATTTACAATATTTGACTGTCATAAAACTCATATAACTATTTTCCCTACCTGCTATAACTACCAAAAAGCTATGGAGTGTCATCAAGTTAAAGGAAAGTACTTGATTGCATGAAGTTTGGAATCTACTGGAACTCTATCAGCCATAATACTCGTAAGTTCTCCAGATATGTAGGCATAGGCATAAATGTGCAAATCCCACAAATTTTGTTTAAACCTAGATGAGACATCTACAATGGACCAAAAGTCCCATAGGTTGCTCAATAAAGTTAAAATGAAGGGGCAAGAGAGAGGAAAAAAGTGGATCCTAGATGAGGGGCACACAACATATATAAATGAAAAGAAGCATGTTGTTCAACTGAAGCAAATCGGGTTTTTCAGAGGCCACTTTATTTTGGATAATGTCTTGGCCATTTGAGAAGGGATGGAATGGGACATATGTGCTGAAGGGTACTAAGACTCGCACTCACCAAGACATTGAGTGACTAATTTTATTTCTTGAATCAGCATCTCAAATAGTACAATAGCTCGAGGCTGAATTACTTTCACGTCTTTTTGTTGAAGAGTATTTTCAACAAGTTATTTTGACAGAATGAGTTGTTCAACTTGCTCACCTTGTGGGTTTTTATTTAGAGTTTACAAGAGAAAGGAGTCAAGGTACTCAAAAGTGCATCTCTAAGTTGGCAAAATGCAATTGCAGATGCTGGTGGCTTTATTGAGCTCTCAAAGATTATTTTACAAGTTGAGTCAAGACCACCATTGATCCATAAATGGTAGCAAGTGTCTGTGTAACCAATTCATCACAATGGATCGTAGATTAACTATTTTTTGTGTTTAATATAATCTGGCAAATGTGTTGTATGTTATCTATTTGCATAAAAAGATAACATAATTTTAAATGAACCACAATTATAACTATAGGAAACAAATTATATAGAGATTTACCTTAGCGAACTTAGGGGGGAACTCCAAGAATGGAATGGCTTTGGATTGTGCTTTATTGCTTTGTTGAATAGAGAGTTTACTAATTACAAGCTCAAAATTTGGCTGAGATCACCATGCACAGAACTTTGACTACTATAGTAAATTCTTGTCTTGGTCTTCGCTTGCAATCATCTTTAGAATTGTAAGATTCACTATGAGACTCTAAGCTAGCATGAGTTCTAATGCAACCTTCTCCAATATGTGTATGTTGTAGCCTTGATGAATTGAATCATGGCACTTTTGAGAAACTGAGAATAATTCTACACCTTCTTTCACAGTTATGTATGTATGTATATTCTCAGTTGAAATATTGTTTATATTGCTTATATTCGAATTATTTCCAAGAAAACTAGAAGATAAATGGTTGATTGTTTGTCGACTTTCGAATATGTAGATTTCATTATCACTTGTCAAAATTCTAAAGTATCACTTTTGGAGGTTTGGGGATATTGGAATTTTGGCTTTGGGATATTGAAATTTGTCTCATCACTCGTGGAATGTTGGCTTTGGGATATTGGGATTTGTCTCATCACTTGTGAAATTTTGGCTCTGGGATATATTAGAATCTGTCTTATCACTTGTGAAATTTTTTCACCATGATATATTAGAATCTATCTTTTTAAATTATGGAATTCTAAGATTCTCACTCAAGTGTAAGTTTGGCATTGAATAAATGAAGTTTCTAATTATTTGAACATGGGATGCCAAAGGTATTGTAAACAAAAGTATGATTGCAAAAGAGATGATATAGAAAAAAGGAATGAGAAAAATTGTGAACCAATGATAACATGAAGATGAAAGCATTGTGGATTCACATGGAGACAAAAAGAAATGAAGTTGGTAGATGTCAATGAACTCATGTTGATTGAAAAAGACAATGTTGATATATATCAACACCATTGGTGAGGAAATAATTCCCTAAATTTTGAATTTCTTGGTTGTTAGATTTGATTTATTTAAGTTTTAAAAATATGTATTATCAGGCAAGAACAACATCTAACCAAGAATAAAATCCAAAGACATTGAACAATTCACAAAAATTAATTGACAATTACAACAACATCCACTTTTGACAAGACAATTTTCTGGAGAATATTTATGCAACTAAAATCAAAGAAACTTATTGCAAAGGTAAATTTTTCGTAACACGAGCTCAAATGTTATGTAGATTCTTAAAGCACAAAGCTCTAAGAGATGTAGTTCAATTATTGGGCATTAAAAGTGGCAAAGAGGCTGAGGTAAATGAGGCATTACAAAAAGGTGACCTTGGCCATTTCCTTGGGAAAAGCAATCTAGAGATGTCAATGATACTTGTAAAACATTAATAATAGGTTCCGTTACAAAGTGAAATCATCAAGTTATTTGATACCGATGACTACACAACTATTTAAAACCTCGAGGAAAACAATATGGAAGCATACAAATTAGGGTTTAATTAAACAAGGATGACAAACTTGCGTGTTGGGCTATTATTTGTCAGTGACCTTACTAAGATAGACTAGTGAAGAATGTGAGGGCTGCAATGCAAGAGTTTTGACATTTTAATTCTTTTGTTTCACCAAATGAAAAGGATATTGTGCGACATTGTATATCAAGAGAGGTATATCAATCTCATGCCAAGCATAGAACACATGTTACTCAAGTGGAATTGGTCCACATTTTAAGGAAAGTAATATTGATGTGAATATTGTCCTTAGCACATTTGTGAAGCTCAAACCATGGTATGCCATGCCCATGAATGTTTTTTGGTACCATGTAGAATTTTAGTTGTATTATGAGACATCTATAGAGTTTGGTATACAACATTGGTCAAATGACCCCTCTCGTTTCAATGTTCATGGAATTTTATCTAATATATTATTTGCATGTGAGAACTATCAATTACTTTATAAAAAAAATGATGTTGGTGGTAGAAAATGCAAATAATCTTTTGACTTCGCTCTTTTTAGTATTAAGTATCTTACTGGTCTTATTGATCCTTGATTGTCAAATATCATCGTGAAGTGAAAAAATGAAAATGCTAAGTACGCTATCATAGATTCAGATGCAATGTCAAAAAAGATTGATTTACTTGAATGCGATATTCTAATGGTAGATTTTATAAATAAGTGTATGAATCAAATATATAGATATATCAAATATTCTCATACAATGCAATGGAAGGAGGAGTTGTAGTTAATGAAATCACATGACTTATTTCCAAAAGGAACAATATTATTAATGTTTGACTTTGTTGAGAAGTATATCTTCATGCATAGAGAGAGATACAAAGTGAGTATTATTATTCAAACTAGGTTTCTATACTTGTGCATATTTTGTATAGACATGTAAAACTTCTTGATGGTTGTGATAACAACACAAATAATTGTGAAGTAGTTCAGGAATATCATATTTACGTTGGTGATGATTATACACATTATAATCTTTTGTTCAACATTGTTTTGATTTACTTTATAAAGACTTGCTTAAATGAGGGGTCATTTTTAAAGAACATTGGATTCGGCTAGATGGTTGTAGTAACTTAGTTTAAATCAGCACACTCATTCTTATGTTTGTGTCGTTTTCATAAGAAAATGAACATCCTTGCACATGTAGTTTCTTTGAGATAGGCATGGAAAATGAGAGCATGATGGTGTTGGGTCTTTTAGTGTTGTTGTGCTCACAACCACCCTCTCCATTTTCTCCTATGAGAAAATGGGGTCCCCTCCTTTTGGATATTGCTTGAAAATATTTTTTCCTCTTCATATTGATGAAACATATGTTTTTCTCACGATAAAAAACTAAGCCTGAAGTGGTAAGAATGGAGGCTCGCCCTTGGAAGACTAAACTTCCAAGCAACATGACGAAACATCCCAAAAATCAGTAAGGAGAAGAGGAAACCTTGGCACAATTTTGGATGTTAGAGTGCTAACACAATGCAGATATACCACCTAAATTGTTGACACGGCCCATCCCAGGAAACTAGCTCTTCATTGTGTCATTGCGTCAACGACTAAAACACCGATAGATTGGCACACTTCGTGAGATCACAATGTAAGTCTGGTTGCCTTTCCCGACTCGGTGGAAGTCTAAAGTTTGTCCCAACACAGTGTTTTCGTAAGGATTAAGTCGTCAACGAGAGTGTCGAGGAGATGACAGACTAGGCCCTTTCTTGAGGTGACAGACGTGAATTCTGACCCCTTACTTAGCCGTGTTCCAAGCTGTTCCAAGCTAGGTGCGAACAAGGCGTTAGTCACCCAGTGTAAAACACATATTCAAAGGGATCCTAACGTCCATAATGAATCTGACCATAGCATTTTTCCTACTTAACGAAATTGCTAGATAATGTACGAATTGAGATTAATTGGTAAGCTTTTTTAATCCATGAGGAGCTTGTGATAGAAATTAGGTAGAATAAACCTAGTTCCTGGTCTTTAGTATTTGAAGAACAATTTTATACATCAGAGAAAGGATGCTCATTATAAATAAACCTTGACGCAAGTGTGGATTGGGACTAGTCAGACTCACGAAATCGTTGGGAAATCACAAGGATTAAGATAAAATGGCGAGCTAGTCTTTAAGAAGCTCCTTTTAGCCCTACGTGAACCCAAGTCAAATTAACCCAATGTCATTTTATATTAAATATAGATTTGAAACACAATCCATTTTAGCCAACTCATTGTTTTAAAACACCATTGCTCACAATTTGGGGGAGTTTGTAGCTCATAAACAATGTTTGTTTAGCTTCATTAGTAAATTTCTTTGTTTGTGCTTTTTTATTCCTCACCATGGATTTAGATTATGACTTTGGTGATTTTCAACAAGCATATATGTCTTATAGGTGGACTTGACTTCAAACCACAACAGTCAAAAGCGTATCATCAGAAGAAGAGACGGGAGAGGAGGAGGATTTGAACCCGTTGATGCAATATGATGATACCAAGAGCAGTATGAAAACATAACTAGTGTATCATTGGGGTTAGATATACCACTTTTTCAAAATAGAAGAATAACATAGCCTTTCTACAAAAGATAAGGATGGTATTCCCTATATCAAAATATCAAAAGATCCACTCTACATAAGGTAGCGGCAAGGTCATATGTTTTCCTTTGCGCATATTGCATATGATAGTTATTGTTGAACACTTATGTTAACAATAGAACCATAAAAAATGCCAACGGTGAAGCCATTGCCTCCTTTCATCCAACAACATTGAACGCTTATTACAAGTTTCTAGTATAAAAAATGAATCTAACATCCGATTGGATCGCTATGCTCAGAATCAATTATGTAGCATTCCCGAAATAGTGTGGGTTAAAGATAAGAGGTCTCAAGCGAGCTATGATGGTATTTACCATATTAAGTTTTTGAAATTACCTTATAGGATCGCTCCAGCTCTCTTGTGCAGGTTATATGGTGAACATGATGCATCACAATTTCCGGTAGGATGGTTACCATTGTTATATCATGTTACCTTACTAGGCACAAGGTTCACTTGGGCATCCATTCTTTCATTGAGCCTATTGGATGCAATCATGAAATCATAGGTTAATCTGGTTAGGAAACAATCTCAGTTTCATACGTCCTCCTACCTGTTAGACATAGTATGTGCCTCAAATAGATTCCCTGGTATGGGATGGAGGTGGGTTCCTTCGGAGCTCCCAATGCATGTATATTGCCAAGTATTATGGGAGCAAAAGTTTGTAGGTTCATACAAGCAAATATGTGAAGAGTTTAATATGCCCTTATACGTTCTCATTCATAAGCAAAAAAACAAATGTGTGTCAAACAAAGCTATTAAAGAAGTTACAAAACTAGGATATTGGTTCCTAGCATAGGGAGGTACATACTTGCATCTATGGGGGTTCAAAAGCATCCTACATACCACCCAAATATGTCACAAAGTCAAGGGTGCAAAGGATTTAATACAAAACTTAAGTTCTTTCCATTTTGGTGAGGAAAAGTTTAGAAAAAATGACAGTAAGAAGAAGGTATTAAACCATTGTTCATCTATAGGGTATAATTGGCCTGGCATAGATGAATTCTTTGCAGAAGACGAGATCGTTAGGCAGGCCAAAACCCTTGACGAGTTAGCTAAAAGACAAAAAAAGAAGGAAAAAGCACTACCAGGGAAGTATGCTTCTTAGGAGGCAAGGAAAGAAAAGAAAGCAAGGGAAGAGGCCAAGAAAGAACAAGCCTGGAGAGTTGAAGAAGATAAAAAATGGCAAGCATATGAGCAAAGATAGGTTGAAGCTCGATGGAAATAAGAAGAAGAGAAAGATTGAGCGGAGACTTGGAAATAGAAAGAACAAGAAGAAGCCCATAAAAGGAAAGAGGAAGAGGAGAGACAACAAGAAAACGAAAAACAGGTGGAAATTCAAAAGAAGATAGAAGGGGAACAAAGACAAGAAGAAGAAGATCGAAGGGGAACAAAGACAACAAGAAGAAGTTGAAATGCAAGACATGGTCGTAGAAACATCCAATGCAAGCATCGCAATGACCCTCATTGGAGGACACTTCCCACTGCAAGAATTAGGCTTGGGCTTGTATACTCACTCAAAATAGTTCATTACAAAAATGGGTAAGCAAAAATCCCGTGAGTTTGATCCTGATAAAGGGAGCACCAATGAAGACCACATTAAGGGTTTTTATTTGGCTCCCAGATCTATGAATGTGGAACACGAAGCTGTGGTCTGCATATTATTCCCTTATATGTTTGAGAACAAAACATCCATGTGGTAGTTTAGACTCCCACCTCAATCAATTACAAGCTAGAATGATTTTGAAAAGATTTTTCTAAATAAATTCGGAGAAGAAAGGACTCTTGCTTTCTTGATGAGAGAATTGTTGAATTTAAAAATGGATAACAAGGATAAAATTAATGATTTTAATCAACATTTTATAAGAATTTTAAATAAATTTCCTACTACCACACAATCTGCTCAGGAAGTCATAGTTGAGCATTACGCTACAACTCTCCATCCCTCAATAGCTTTGTTTGTTAAGAGAGTTGGGATAGTTACCTTAACAGAAAATTTTGAATAAGCCAAGAAAGCCAAACTTGAAATGTCAAGCATTATTAAACATTCAACTGAAAATGATCCTAAGGCTACACCATCGAAATGACCTATGCTTTTGACCAAACCAATTGAAGAAAAACATGTTGATCTTGGAAGCATGGTTAAAATGGTCCAAAAGTTATCTAAGGAAATAGTGGATCTTAAGAATTTTTGGGGGGAGGGGTATTCTAGTAAGAAACCTTTCTGACCTTTTTCAAGAAAAAAGGAAGCACATTGAAACCCCCAAAAAATGAGGCATCTTTAATTTAAATTATTTATGGATGGATCATTTCTATACGTACTATCAGGAGAATTATTCGGAAAAACTTGTCCACGATGGATCAATTCAATGGCGCCGGAAATTAATTAGTTGTTGTATAAGGAGTCACTTGATGAGGAGGGGACCAAGAAGTTGAACAACAAAAGACAAGCGTGTGAAGAATATTCTAAAGAGATTACCATGTTATTGTGGGATTGGGCACCAACTTTGGAAGAAGAAGAAGAAACTCTGATGTAGTTGAGATTCACATTGTGTAGATAGACTTGCGATTTTACACCCTGAGAAGAAAAGGAACTGTAAATAACAAGGCCCTCCCTACTAAGGTTGCTACATACTCTAAGAAAAACAATTACAAATTTCAAGAAAAGAAAGGATAACATTTCCTTGTTTGAGTTGTTTGATGTGCCCTAGCAGAGGAAATGATTGATGGAGGCTTTTGGGATGACTTTATGAGTCACAACCAACCACACAACTAAGAGCAAAGGGGATAAAGAATTTGGTTCTAAGTAATACAAAGAAATCAATGAGGCTAGTATCAGGTATAAGTTTATATCTAAGAATTTTCCCTTTCTTTTGACTTTTGAAATCTATAATTACGATGTGCACAGTTGTTTTGTTGATTTTGGGGCTTCCTCAAATGTAATGCCTTACTCAATTTGCAAGAAGATTATTGGAAAACCAACCCCTTGTCCTTCTCAAATCATATAACTGGATAGAGCTGATGCCAAAGTAATAGGGGAATTGAAATATGTGTTCATCATACTAGCAACAAACTCTGGAGTTTTCCAATTTATTGATATTGCGGTAGTAGATATCCCTGAAGCATACGGGTTGTTGCTTAGTAGATATTGGTCTAAGAAGTTGCAAGGATACTTTTCCACTTATTAGTCTCATTTATAGCTTCCCTACTAGAATCAAATCTGGGTGGACAGAGAATCTCACATGAAAAACATTGTCATAGAGTTAGAAGGACACAATGAACTGGTAAATTTTACTCAATCCATCCTTGGTAACTATTTTTTGGAAACAAAACTAGGTTGTTATTAGGATGAAGAAGCAATTTATGAATTTGACACACAGTTTGATCTCCTTTAATTATCACGAACTGATGGAAATGATTGTAATATAGTAGAGTCAGATACTAACGTATATTCTAACAGTAGTTTAGGTACTAACTTTTGGAATTTATACTTTAATGACTCTAAAACTCATTAAGGTGGAGGGGATAGCTCTGTCCTTGTCGATCCCCAACAACAAAAGACTTACCTTTCCCGAAGATTATAATTTGAGTGTACCAATAACACCAGCAAGTATGAGGCCCTTGTCCAAGGCCTTAGAAAAGTTATCGACCTTCAAGTAAATAATTTTCAAGGGTTTTGGTGACTTTGAAATTGTTGTTAGACAAATTAGAAACACTATACATTGCATGTATCCACACTTGAAAGGGTACCAGGTAGATGCATGGAATTTAATTTCAAATTTTGAAGCTTTCAATATTAATGTTATACCTCGTTCTATGAATGTTGCAGCTGATATTTTAGCTAACACTGCTTCATGCTTGGTTCCATTAAATGACAAATTGCCATTGAATTGTTGTTTATGCCATATGTCCCAAACAACGCTACCAACTAGAGAATATTTAATGACGACCAATAGATCATTGACTTCCACACAAATGGGAATAAGTTTAAAGACTCTTCCATTGATGATCAAGAACATGAGGCCAATTTATGGCGGCCTATGGTTCCTGGTGAATCTATTAAAGGGAATTTTATATCAAAAGGAGTACTTGCATTGGAGAAATCATTTGATTTACAAGAAAAGTTAAAAAAACTAGTAAATGTCAAGACAAATAGTTCTTCTATGCAGTATGAGCTAGTAAACCTTAGCACCCCATAGGATCTAAAGAATGTGAATTTAGGTTTCCGTTGTACTTCTAAAGAAAGGAAGTGTTTCATTCAATGCAACAACCGTATCCGGTTGGATTGTTAATAGTCGAATCTGACTTTCATATTGAATGATAAATAAGAATAATATATTAGATGATGCTGATAAATTACAATAAGATCGCCTTTTATAGGGCTTGATCAAGCATAGTGAAGGGTTACGCCCTTTCACTAGTAACCTAATAATCTATGAATTTATCAATAATAATATTAATTAAATATTCACAGCGTTGCCTTCCCCTTAGGAAAGCTTTGTCCTCAAAGCTTGAGTATTTTCCTAATGTCGTCCTTCATTCAGATTCGGCGTCGGTATTAGAATCGGATGAGATTTCTTGTGCAGAGACTTGCACTTCCTCTCCATTGGTGATTCTGCACTGTATTGTCTGGTTGTTCCTACATTTATGGCCTGGGGTCCAATCATCACCGCATCGACGACATATGTTTTTCTTCTTTTTTCTATTATCAGAGTAACTATTAGATGACTTTGATCTATTTTCCATTTCATAGGCATATGATTGAGGTTTGTGGCATTGATGGTCGGGTGACCAAGTATCTGCACAGTACCTACATTGTGTCTC
This sequence comes from Larix kaempferi, assembly GCA_027924585.1. Classification (NCBI taxonomy): domain Eukaryota; kingdom Viridiplantae; phylum Streptophyta; class Pinopsida; order Pinales; family Pinaceae; genus Larix; species Larix kaempferi. The sequence goes on along the minus strand of BSBM01000788.1, from coordinate 1,145,963 downwards.
TGTTTCTTGTCAATAATGGTTATCGCCTCTTGTTTTTATTCCTTCCAATTTGCGTTCTGCGGCTTTTGCTTTATGTCTTGCTACTTCTACGTTAGGTATGTCATGTAACTTTAACTCTTTTGGAGGTATGGTTTAAGACCTCCTAAATAGGTTTCGAGTCATTGCTTGTCAGACAACCCAAATATTCGTGTCGATAAGGATTCCCACTGATGTGTGAACTCCTCCATGCTTCCAACCTGTTGTAATCTGGTAAGTTTATTGAAAAATTCATCTTGTTTGATTCCTTGAAACCTATTAAAAAAACATTTTTGAACAAGTTCCAGGTGTAGGAAAAATTGTCTCTCTTCCACCATAAGTACCAATTATAGGCATACCCTTCCATATGCATTGATGCATATTGCACTTTCTCCTCGTCAGATTGAATATTGTAAATGTCGAAGTATTCTTCCGCTTTGTTTAGCCAAGCAACGCATTGGTCTTCACTTCCATTTTATTTCGACAACTCTATTTTTGCCTTAGGTGGGTACACTATGTAAGGGTGATATTGATTGCCTTTTGCTTTATGGTTTGATGATGGATCGAAATTACTGGATGATGTAAGTGACATATTTGAACTGCTTCATTGTTGGCAGTGATTTTTAGCTTTTTTATTCTCTACTATCTTACTATCTATTTTGTTGTCTAATAGTGCCTCCATATCTGGAAGTACTTTTGTTTCTATCTCTTGATTAAGCATCTCATTGTTAATCTTTATTTCTTTTTGCAATTCTTCTTGATTCTTGGCAAGTGCTTCCTGTGTGAAAATATGAAATGAGGCATCTAACATGTCTGGACTGCTGACTTGGTCTGTCTTATGCATTAGTCTTTGTAACACCTCCATTAATGTATTATGGTTATGCTTCATGGTGCTCAAGTTCTGGGTTATGGTGTTTATGTTTTGAGTCATAGCACTCATTTTGTCATCCAAGTCTTTTTGTTTTTTGTTCAGGATGTCAAATTTTTCATCTAGCCTTCTTTCTAATACCAGAACAACTTCGTCTTTGATTTCTTTTTTAAGCACTGTATTGTTATTTTTCATCTCTCCCTTCAAGTTTTTTTGGTTAGCGACGAGGGATTTGATGTCCTTCTCCATTTTTTTTATTTGCTCTTTTAGTTCCGCCATGGTTCTTGATCTGGTGTGGGGAGGTGAATATTTGGGCCCAATTTTGGCTTTAGAGGGAGGTGGTGACACTTAATTTTTAAGTGATGGGAAGAGAAAATAATAATAATAATAATAAAAATAATAATACAATAATATAATTATTGTTATTTTTAACTTTTATTATAATTTGAATTATAAAAAAAATGATTAATATAATAATAATAGGTATATTATTATATAATGTTTGATTTTATAAAGAATTAGGGTTTTGATCGTTGAGCTTGGTATGGTCGTCGGAGTTGTAGAGGAAACGTGGAAAGGAGAGCTGGAATCGATGTGGTAGAGAGCGGAAGGGAGTGTTGATGGCTGGAGAAAGCGTGGGCGAGTTGAGGGGATGAGGGAAGGCGTAGTGCATCAGTGGAGTGGGAAGTTGGGGCGGTGGATGGCGGAGGATATGGCAACACGAAGTTGGAGAGTGTTGCAAAAGGGAGTGGTGCAAGTGGAAGGCGGAGTGGCATGGAGGTAGCAGCGACGGTGAAGGGATGGGAGATGCAGTGCGATGGAGTGCGTGGAACAGGGAAGGAGGGAAGCGTTGGACGCAGGTGGAGGAAGGAGGGCGCAGAGATTGAAGAGCAGAGAAGGGAGGGAGGTCGCACAAAAGATATACAGCGTGGAGGTGAGATAATTAGGTTAGTGGAGGGATATTGCTGAGGAGGATGGAAGGTGCAGTTTGGAGAAGGGGTGGTAGGATGGTGTCCGGAGAGTTGGCGGGGATTTTAGGGTGGTGAAGAGTGGGTAGACGGGAGCAGCGGTGTGAAGGGAGGGAGAGAGGATGTGAGGGGGTTGATGGAGCAGGCAGCGGGAGGGATTAGGAAGCGTGGAGTGGAAGTGGTGGAATATGGGGAGATGAGCGAATAAAAAGCTTAAAGGAGCATGGATGCGGAGAGATGAATAAGAGTGAATGAGTGCGGGAGGAATGGAGATGAGATGTGGAGTGGAGCGGAAGCATGTAGAGTGTAGAGTGGAGTTGAAATAATGTGAGCCGAAACTGTGCTCTGATACCAAATGTAGCAACCGTATCTGGTTGGACTGTTAATAGTCAAATCCGACTTTCATATTGAATGATAAATAAGAATAATATATTAGATGATGCTGATAAATTACAATAAGATCGCCTTTTATAGGGATTGATCAAGCATAGTGAAGGGTTACGCCCTTTCACTAGTAACATAATAATCTATTAATTTATAAATAATAATATTAATTAAATATTCACAACATTCAGTTGCTTAAGTAGTACAAAGACGTCTTTGCTTGGACCTATGATGAATTCAAGACATATGATACCTGAATCATTCAACATGTTATTCCAATGAATTCAGGTGTCAAACCATTCCAACAAAATATCATAAAGGTTCACCCAACCCTCGAGCCATCGATTTAGAAAAATTTAAAGAATCTTTTAGATGCCATGATTATTTTTAAGGTTAGACATTCTTCATGGGTAGAAAATCTGGTTCTTGTGCGTAAGAAGTATGGGGAGATCAAATTATGTATAGATTTCATAAATTTGAATAGAGCATATGATAAGGATAACTAGCCTATTCCACCTGTGTAGATTCTGCAAATCATTTTTTGTTTCGAGATGTTTTCCCTGTTAGACGATTTTTATAGTTACAACCAAGTGTTAGTGGCTAAACATGATCTTTTAAAACCCACTTTTAGGACAAAGTGGGGTACTTTCGCCTTTCGAAGGATTCCTTTTGGCCTATTAAATGCTAGAGCCACATTTCAACGAGCCATGGATACTACATTTTGAGGATTGATCGGCCACATTGTTGTTGTGTATCTAGATGATGTCACAATCTTCTCTAAGAACAAAAGGGATCACATTTATCTTCTAAGATAGATTTTTGAAAGATGCAAAAAATATGGAATATTGCTTAATCCAAATAAAATAATATTTGTTATGTCAAAAGGGAAGCTACTAGGACATGTCATATCAAAATAAGGGATATATGTGGATCTTCAATGCATACAAGCAATTGCACAGATATCCATGCCCAACACTAAGAAATCCATGCAATCATTTTTGGGTAAAATAAAAAAAAAAAATCTGCAGGTTTTTATCTGATTTTTCTCAAATAGTTAAACCCCTGCAATAGTTGATCGAGAAAGACGTTGATTTCATATGGACTGCTTAAGAAAATGAAGCATTCTAAAATATTAAAGAACCCATTATGCTACTTTTTAGGCATCCCAAATTTCAAGAAATATTTTTTGATATACACCTTTGCATTTGACCATTCTCTTACAGCAGTGCTCACCCAAAAGGGAGAGTAAGGGGATGAGCATTTGATATCATTTATGAGCACTAGATTGTAAGGGGATGAACTAAACTATCCAAATATTGACAAGCAATATTGCATTGTTTTTAAAGTAGTAAAACAGTTCAGACCCTATATCTTGAAGAACAAGACCAAAATCATTGTGCTACATCCCTTTGCCATTTTACTCTTCGTCCAGAGAGAGCTTGGGGAGCGAAGAGGGATTTGGGTCACAATTATAGAAGAATATGATTTGGAATTTAAACCAACCATTACTGTTAAAGGACAAGGCCTATGCAAGTTACTCATCGAGAATCATGTGGATGAAAAAATAGATGGTTGAGAAAATAAAATATCTCTATGTACCCAAGATACTTAGTATGTTCCTATCGCCACAAACTCTTGGTATCATGATTTACAAAATTAATTGTAGTATGGTACCGCTCTTGAACACCTAAATGCAAAGCCGCGAAGGGCTCTTTGGCTTAAATCATCCCAGTTCTAGATTGTCAATGGCATTCTTTTTTGTATAAGTTATGATTGGGTTTTGTTGAGATGCCTCGAAAAGGATGATGTAGAAAATGTATTGATGGAGTTGCATGATGAACCCATCGGAGGTCATTATGCTGATGAAACCAAAGCACATAAGATCCTTAGGCTGACCATGGTTTTGTCTCATTTCCTCATACTAAAATCGACAATCAGAGTGCAATTGGGACATTCTTGATTCACATCTCATTAAGTTTTGGATTCCTCATCAAGTTAGCCTCATGATTTCCTCTTTAGGGAGCGGTATCATAAGTTGCATTTTCAAACACTATTATAAAGGGATTTCACCCCATCTAATGGAAACCATAACAATGCATTTAAGGTATCTTTCGAGTTATCGAGGAATGTGTGCTAATATTCTAGTCATGTTGACATATTTAGCAAGCGGAAAATTGAGCTGAAATGGAAACCTCAGAGAAATTTCTCAATTATTCTCTAGCGAGCTCCATCTAAACCACACACGCAAGTGGTTTCCTCCCATGATGTTTTCAAGAGGTCAACCCATAGGAGGAGATTGAAACTTGACAATGCATCACAAATCAAAATGACTCTATACGCTATCCCATGCCCTTAAGAGGCTTACCGAATCAACTCCCCCATCCAACCCCTACAAAGAAGAATATCTCGAAAGAGAGCAATAAATTGTGTATGTGCATGATGAAATAAAATGGTGGAATGGGACTAGAGCATTTAGCTGTAAAATGGGTTCAAGAGGTAACTCTGTCGAGGCTATGGATGCTTGCGGGTAGGAGAGCTCTACATGTAGTGTAAGAGATGAAGATCAAACATTTGCACTTGTGAAAATTTGATTCCTTACCCTGTGGTGTCATGCCCAAGTAAAAAACATAAGGAGTAGCTTGTTTAACGAACCTCATATTCCGACTCCTAGAGAATGGTTGTGAAATGTATTTAAGGTTACCTAATATCAACACCATCCCAAGGGTGTAAAAATTATTGTCACATGGACACAAAAAATTATCACACTCATCTCAACAACTTATTTGTACTACTTATATGTACTCAAGTTTCACATGGCAAGAAAATGAATGATATTATGATTCATGCTCTAAGTAAATAAGTGAATATTGGCGGTTATATTAGTGGGATCCATACAACCAGCTAGAAACTATCTAGGTAAAGAATGCACATGTATGGTTCTACTCAGAGATTCTGGTTTCTCTGAGTCTATCGCCTCCTTCTTGCTTTTCGATATTGCTTGAAAATATTGCTTCCTCCTCAGATTGATGAAACAATGGTCTAAAGGATTTGGATTTTTTCATGTTAAAAGACTAAGTCTGAAGTGGTAAGAATCGAGGCTCACCCATGGAATACTAAAACTTCAAAGCAACATAACATGTTATAAAACTTGACGAGAACTCTCAAGAGTTCTTGTTTTTTTAATAGGGTGCATTTAATGGTCATTTTTGCGAAATTCTATGTCACGATATATCTAAAGAGCTGAGGATACCTTGCAAAGAAAGAATGAGCAGAAAATTTGAAGAAGAGTGAAAACTGCAGTAAAAAAGAGCAGAAGAATAATAATGCAGCAGAACTCAGATAGGAGAAGAATAATGTCACATGTTCCAATAATCAGTATAATAAACAATGATGTTACAATGGAGAGAATTTGAATTATGCAAGAGAATTCGAACCCTAGTTGGTCTAGCATAGGGATTATCACCACTGGAGTGCTCCAGAAGACTCAAAGTCAACTGAACTGATCCTAAACTCATCTAATTGAAGTCACAATCAGTTAACTGACTAAGGAGGGCGCAATAGTGAGTCTGTCATGCATGCCAATCAGAAAAGGGCACATGAGGCCACAATCAGTGGCATCCAGAGCTCTAACCCCCCACAAGAGTCAAATAACTCAGGTGGATTGTACCAGAACACTCAATAGGTTCCTATAAAATAGGGAACTGACTGAAGTGGTCCTAAAATGATGCATGCAGGGCTCAGAAGGTGGTAGATGGATCCTGGATGACATATGCACACTACTAGGGGGAAAATGACATCATCAACAACTAGGAAAAATAAATAATGCTAGGTAGGACAAGGATGGAGTATTGAAATATCCTAACAACCCCCCTTAATCCATACTTTTGCATCCTAGGCCCTGCTTACTAAGACCAAAGGTCACCCATACAATCAAATAAATGATAAAAAATAAAAAAATGTCCATGAAGCAAGGAAATGGGGAAAAACCTCATGTGAAAAATACCCCCCCTAAAAAAGAACAATAGTAGGGAACTCAAAGAACCTCCATGCTAAGCAGAGAAGGAAAACACTTTCCTCAGTGAAATCCTTTGAAAAAATATTGGAAAGATGCTCCTCTGTAGGATAGCAATGCGGGTGCTAGATTTGGATCTGCTCCTCTGATGTGCCTCCCACTGTGTAGAAGTTGTATTTTCCAAAACAAGTCTTTCATAAACCCTTCTTGCTACTGGAGCGAATGTCTCATTGTGGTCCAAATCATGAACCTTTGAGTACATTTTGTCAGACAATCGAGATTGTTTCCTGGTTGTAGATCCCCCATGGAAAGTCTCTCCAAGAGATTGTGGATCAAACCCACCATCATACAACAATTCTTTGAGAGAATTGGATCTGCATGACATAGTGCAAGTTTTGCATGATACTGAAATCTGGTGGTTCCATGGTCTGATGGATCCCCAACTATATTCCCAGTAGCTTCAAGGACTTTGTGATCCCATATTGGCCTTGGCCATGGATTGGGAGCATGTGTTGGATCTGGATCTAGATCTGAATCTCCTTGAGCTTTATTCTAAACATCAATATATTGATCCTCATCTTCATTAGAAGAGGTATCACGCTGACCTTCATCAGATTCCAATGGGGTAGGAAGAGGGTATGGAAAAAAATGTGAGAATTCATATGCCTTGGAGGCATGGTTTGCAAACCCTTTCGCTATAATCTTCCCAGTGGAGATCTCTATAATCTCAACTGTGTCAGGACCAAAGACCACTTTCTTCGGTGAACCTGTGTGAGTCATCTGATATACAAACAAAAAAATTTCCAACAAAGAAGGCACAAATAGAACATTCTTGAACTTTCCATGCTCGATATGTATCGTTCCCTTCCCTTCAACAGAGATCTGAGAGTTGTCTATGTTACACCTAAATCTCATCATCATGAGTCCCTTGTTAACTCAATGCCTTGATCCCTGAAGTCTCCCTGATCAAGAAGTCATTTAGATCAAATTGATGCCCTTTGTCCGCAATGTTTAGTTGGGCCAACGCAGGTTTTCTTTGAGAAAGAAGCACCCAACTAGGCTAGGTGCAAGATGCATTCTGGCAGACTGCGCCGGTGGCTCAGGTTGCCTTTGTGCAGCCTGCGCTTCAGGCGCAGGTTTCCCTCATGCAGCTTGCGCCGGGATTGGTTAATTTGGACAAAGGAGGATTTCGAGTGATTTCCAGAACTTGGATGAAGTGGATCCCTATCCCTAACTCCTAGCTTAGTTGTCCTACAGTTCCCTAACCTTAAGGAAGGATCCCTTAGTCCTCTCCCCATGATCCTCAACCTACTCTATCCACTTGGTCCTATAAATACATCTCCTCTCCATTCTAAAGGGAGGAAGTCTATAGCACTTACATGCTGGTGTAATTAACTTAGGTGATCCCTATCCATCTCTTGGGAGGCTTACATTTCCTTTGGAGGCTTTGGTTTGTCTTGTTGGAGGAGGATTGCAGTGTTAAGGCTTGGGTTGTAATCATCTCTCTAGTTTGTATTTCCCACTCTTTATACAGTAATATAAACTCTTTCCATAAATGTCGTTGTGTTGATGATGTTTATAGTTTACTTCCTTAACTGTTTACTTAGATCAGTTAGTGTTTACATATGTTTTACTGCTTGTTTTGTCTCTACATATTTTGACAGGTCTTGCAACTACGGATCTGGCGACCTCCTTGGATCAATAACGAGGAGAAAGATCTACAAATATGAAGGTAAGACATCTAATTACTCGATCTCTAATCTGATCTAGGAAAGTAGCTTGATGTTTTGTTCTTATTTGTTCTAGATTCACATTGAACTAGGGAGATCTAGCTCGCGTCCGCTCGAGTAGATTGTCCAATAACAAATTTGGCGACCATACTAGGGATTACATTGTTTTGATTTCAAGTTTGAATGTGTTATTCTTTGATTTCTTAATGAGCCATTGCTTTGCCTCCTGAGCCTTTTTTCACCATGAGATTCTTTTCTAAGAGTTTGCTAACTTTCTCTGGGTCTGTTTGAACCATTTTCAATCCATTTACTTAGTCATTGTTTGGAGCTTTTTCATTATTTGCATTGGGTTATTCGCCCGACGCATCTGGGTAGTGCATCCAGTGTGTCTGTCTATCCAGAGCGCAATTTCCTTTGAGCATACTGCGCCATTGGCACTTTTGTTGATCTGACAGTCTGCGCCACCGATGCTTTATCCCTGCATACAACCTGCGTTGGGCACTCTGCGCCTAACCACAGCCTGTGTTGAGATTTCAAGCTTGATGCTTGGGTTACTTTTCTCCAAATTTTGGTTTTTGGGTTGATCAACAGACATCTCTGCACTGTACTTTCCAGGAAGAGGCCCTTTTGTTCAACTTTGTTTGCGTTTGGTTTACTTGTGTTGGTTTTTCGGTCCTTTTGGTCAAGTGAGAGTTTGATTGAACTGGCGGGCAATTCCAATCCCCCACGGCCATCCACTCCCTCTTGTATTCCCTGACCACCTCACTGGATCTATCCAGCATGCTAGATCCACTCCTGAACCATCTTTGAGCTTAGTCATTAAGTGTTTGCTTGTATTTGATTGTTTTTGGGTGATTTTTTGTGTCTTTAGGTCATTGGAGTGCTTGTCATGTCTCTTTGAGAATTTCTGAGTGATTAGAGTGCTGCAAGTAGTCTCTTCTTTTCTTCTATTTACAATTGAAAAGCATCATTATTATCAAGTTATGTCTTGTTATATACATTGCAAAGTCAAAAGTGCTTTGTTTTTACCATTTTCAAGTTCATTTGAGAATTGTGGTAAAAATTGTCTTCATGCATTGGAATTCATCATCCATTGATCTTTGGGAAGTTTGAAAAGATAAATTAATTGTTTGTGTTTTTCTCGAATTATGAGTTACTCCTCTTCTTGAAAAATCCAAGTGAAGTCAAATTTTTACAAAGTGATTCCAAGCTTAAAGAAGTTATATGCATTTTTGGTTTTCATGTGCTTTTTAGGCTATCATTGTGAAAATTGAAGAGTTAGTGTGCGCTAAGTAGAAATTCTCCTTTGTCAACATTTGGTTTTATTCTAATTGAAAAAGACAAAAATAAATACTTTGATTGGATTTGATGTGTTGTCAATTTTTATATTTTGCTTGAAAAACGGAAAAGAGTGCTTTCATCATTTTTGGTAGATTTGGGATTTGTTGAAATTTACTGTTTCGTGAGACCATTGGAAAAAAATTTCTCCTTCCCTTACATAGATTTCATCAAAAGAAAAAGTGCATTCTCATGTAGTTAGGGTGCATTATGTTTACATTTATGTACTCACCTCATGCATTCACCTAACCGTCCAGATAAAATTTACCGGTAGAACTAGGTTAAAATTTACTAGTAACTTGTGTGTTAAGTTAGAGACGTGTTCCATCGTCGTAAAACGTGGCAGTTGTCGTTACTTTCCCGCACTGCATCCCCGGGGCACTGTAGTTCTTCCCTGTACCAAACGGTATATTGAAGGCTCTTTCACGTACCTTAGGGTATATCGAAAGGCGCTTCACGTACTCGGTAGTATATAGGAAGGCTCTTGTTTTGGAAGGAGAGGTGAATGATCTTGACAAGTTTTAAAAATTACCAATTTATGTGGTCCATATGGTGAACACTATACTTTTTGGGAAGATTTTAGGGATTAGGAGGTTTTAAAAGGAGAAAACCTTATTCTTGGAGGTGATATGAATTTAACATTATATGTCAGAGAGATTTGTGGTGCTTCGGTAATGTAGGATCCACTGTCTCCTTTTTCCTGTCATTTGTTCAAGGAAGTCAATCTTGTCGACATTGAACCTCCCCAACTTGTTTCAACTTGGAAAAATGATCGTGGAGGGATCGCAGGCATTTCTAAGAGACTGGACATATTTTTAATGGCATAACATTTGGTTATGGAGCTCAAAAAGTATAGATCTTGGGTGGTTTTGGGGGGTTCCTCCGATCACTATCCAATTTTACTATAGATTGAAAAGAAGAATGAAAATCCTACAGGACCCTTTAAGTTCAATCATGATTGGATGTCTAACGAGGGTGATAGTGTGTTATTATTGGAATCTCTTTGACCCCTTGGCTAATGATTATGCTATGCAACAATTTATCAACAATTTAAAGAATGTCAAATAATTAACTGTAGAGTGGAACCGATCTTAGAAGGTCAAAAGGCAGGAAGACTTATTGACTACTGAAAAGGAGATTGCTAAAATGTTTGACGATAATTCAATTGGTTTGTTCGATGACCCATATCTAGAATCCTTGAAGGGTTTGGAGAGTCAGACGAGGGATATCTTAGATAAAGAAGAATCAATGTGGAAACTGAAAAGTAGACTGATCGGTTTGAAGGAAGGTGACAGTAACTCAAAAATTTTCCATAAATTCATTGCAAACATAAAATTTGTCAACCCTATTTGGAAATTAGAAAGGGTATATAGCTCCAAAGCTTCTTGTTGCAAAGATCTGGTAGATGTTGGAAAGGCTCATTTTAGTTCTCTTTTCACTGAACCAAATTCCTCTCACACAGTTGAATAAATGAGATTAGTCAACTCTTTTCCAAGGGTGTTTAATCAAGAGATGAATGACAGTTTCGCAACACTGGTAACTAATGAAGAATTAAAAAATTATCTGCTTCTATATTTCTATGGATGGAGTGTATATTTCTATTTAGGTTTCTATGTTCTGTTGGAAAAACATCTCTGTAGGGTGGTGGAGGAATGGTGGATCTCTGAAATATTTCTTGGAGCAATTGATTCTACATTCGTAGCCCTGATTTTGAAGAAAAATGAACCTAAAACCTTTGAAGAATTCAGACCGATATATCTTTGCAATATTTTATACAATATTATTTTGAAACTCATAGCTAATAGGATCAAAGTGTGTCTTTCCAAATTTCTCTCTAAGGAACAATTTGGTTACATGTTTAATAGGAAGATCCATGATGTGGTACACTCAACCCAAGAGGGTCTCCATTCAATAAAATCAAAGAAACTGCAAACACTTGTAATGAAAATTGACTTGTATAAAGCATATGACAAGGTCAATTGGGTTTTCTTAAGACTAGTATTATGTGTCAGTTGGATTCTTGATTGTGTTTCATCGGCCTCCTTCATAGTTCTCATCAATGGGTCCCCATCTAGGTTCTTTATGACATTGTGTGGGTTGAGGTAAGGATGCCCCTTACCTCCTTTCATGTTTCTCTTAATTGCAAAAGGGTTGAGTAGGCTTATTATTTTTGTGTAGAGGGCATGCTCCTTTAAAGGTATACATGCCACAGTTTCCATTGTGCTTTCACATATACTCTTCATAGATGATGTTCTAATATTTGATGAGGGATCGGTGAGAGAATGGAGAGTTTTCAAAGACATCCTATATACTTTTTGTATGGAAATGTGTATGGAGGTCAACATCAACAAACCTCAAATCCTTTTTGAAGAAGTCTCTCTGGAGGTGGAATTGAAGATTTGTCATCTCTTTCCTTTCTATGTAGAGCAATTGGATTGAGGTTTGAAATATATTGGATTTTATCTAAAACCAAATGATTATCAAGTTTGGGATTGGATGTGGCTCTATAAAATAAATGAGGCTAAGATCTCTTGTTGGTGCTTTATATGGTTGACATTGGGAGGCCATATAGTCTAATAAAGTTGGTCCTAGAAAGCATTCTAGTGTTTTGGATTTCCATAGCACACATTCCTATGAACATTCTAGACAAAATCCAAAAAAAGTGTTATAGTTTTAATGGATTAGTAGCAAGCAAAAATAAGGGATTCCCTTGGTGAAATGGTCAACATTGGCTAGTCCTAAGAAATTCGGTGGATGGGGTTTTAAAAACATGTACCTCTTTCGCAAGGATTTAGTTGCAAAGAACTTATGGAGAATGATGTTTAATAATGGTGAATGGAGAAGACTCATGCAAAAAAGTACCCGAGTGATAACTCTATGGAAGAATGGATCAGACAGGATTGCAAGTCGCTTAAATCTGCATCGGATGTATGGAAGGGAATGGTCAAATCCTTTATTGTGCTTGGTCAGTGAACAACTTGGAAAGTGGGAAGAGGAGGCAAACTCAAAGTTGGCGAGGATCCATGGGTGGGAGTAATAGGAAATTATAAATTATCCAATGGCTTAGTAGCTTATTTGTGTTCCATAGACATCCATATCTTACATATATTGGATTCCAAGGAAATCCAAAGAGATGTTACCTGAATGTGTCTATGCAAATGCTATAAATCTTTAAGGGGCTCAGGCTGAGGAGTGGAAAAATTATGTTACACTACTTGCACTTTATTCCTTTTGGATACAAGATTTGGAAGATGAGTTAAAATGGTCATGGAATAATTCTTCTTGCTCTTTCACTGCTAAAATTGGATGCAAATCGCTAGACTTTACAAAGATGCCCAATGAGGTATGTTGGTGGTGGAATCTTGTTTGGAAGTTGGTTTGTCCCTCGAAAATTCATATCTTTACTTGGCTTGCAATGTATAATAAAATTCTCACATGGGACAATGGTCAAAAACGTTGTTGGCAGGGACCTATCAAGTGCATCGAATGCAAGCAAGAGAGGGAATCGGTGGATCCTATGTTCACAAGTGTTCCTTTTCCTTAGTAGTTTGGAAGGAATTCCTAAGATATTTGAATTGCCCAAGCAATTTGCTACGAGACACTCTATTGCAGTGGATGGAATCTTGGTGTGAATACTTGTTGACTATTAAGTTTAGAGCTCTTCCCATATATTTTATACGGAGTATATGGTTTAACAGGAACAAAATGATTTTTGATGACAAAGAAGGTTCTCCATCTGTCTATAGATGAGTTTATTTGGTGGGGGTCTTGAGTTGTAAACATGAGGAGGAGGAGCTCTGCTAAGGTTTTGCAACCTAATCGGGCTGTATAATAAACCCTATCCTTGTTAAGACTGACGCAGGCGTGGATCTCGATGGGATGTATTGTCACAACACTTGGAATTTGCATGGAGTACCATATAATGGATACCGTAGACTATACGTTGGACCCCTACGAATTTCAATCCATTTTTTACCATTCTGCAACAGTTATTCCGCCCAGCGTTAGCTTAAAATACTTGACATCTGGGACCGGGTCATCCGTGGCAATGACAGCTGGGGACGGTGACCCACAGACGAGACCAAAGGTTTCTGGTTTCTAGTCACGGGAGGAGGAGGTTACTCTAATGCAAGACCTGTCAACGGTCCTCCCACTAGCACCGATGCTCGGGGGAACGTCGTTTACCATATTTGAACCGCCACAGAACATCAGTCTGTGCTTCCCACTGACGGTGGACTCAACCATCACCCATGTGACACCCCTGGAGGAAGGATGGGAACCAAACCTGCCATTCGAGTCGGAACTGTTGGAATGTGGTTGGCCGTTTGTGGAAATATTGGATCAACCATCGCTAACTACTGACGTTGACGAGGTATACAACTCTCAAAGCCCTAAGGGTTTCATAGCATCTTTCCTTCAAAATTTTGATCAATTAGGGTTTCAACCTCCACTACAGAAAGGGTTTGGAATGAACATACCTTCAAACCCTCTGTAACATCCCTCCAAAATTGACCTGTTATTATTATTATTGTAATTATACATTATGTAAATGGTTTGGTGAGGAGCTCAAGGCCAAAGCCCCACCAATGGACCTCGAGCTAGTGTCATGTTTTTAAGTCTTAGTTTAAGCCTAGAAGGTTAAAGGATGGTATTGTGACTAAGCAAAAAGTAACAAAATACTTTAAAGAAAGGAGAGAAGTCAATGGCTAGAAGCCATATGAGTTAAGTTATAGGGCCTTCATAAAACTAAATGCTGCTTTAGTAGAGGGAGCTAAACTACCTATGAACATACTAAGAAACTTCTATTACTACCTTAAACCTTTATTAAAAGGATATATATATATATATAAACACCCTCCTATGAGAGAAGGAGGTAGAATTATTGGATTTGATGTTAAAGTCCACAATATATGTACCTAAGATTATTCAAATTATATACACCTACACATTCCAAAGAGGAGAACTATATATATAGTAATGTATAAAAGCCACCTTTTAGTGAAAACATATTATGCGAATATGTATGCTTGGAATCATGGTGTTACTGGAACAATACAAAAATATATATATATATATATATATATATATATATGAAAAAGTATTTAGTTTTGGTAGTTATATAAACCAAGTCCTATCTATTTTACTTATAGGCAAGTAAACATAAAAGTAACGGTTGTTTTAACGTATCATAAACCTCACACACAAATGAGGATTCTCACATTTATTTTATTATGAATATGTGTGATATGTATATGGAATAATTACATGTAATGGTGATAACTAATATTATACATATGTTTATGTAAACCTATAAACATATGAGTACGGATATGTGTTAAGAAATTATTATAAAAGAAAAGTACTCTTTCTTAAAATAAGATAGAGAACACCTTTATTAATTAGACTATCAGTTAGGAGATTGTTGCGATTTGTCTACTGCGGTCTCCTTAATAAATCCATGACCTTATGGGGAATTCTCCACGATGGGTAGCCTCCATATATCTTATTCTTATTAAAAACGTGATTCGATTTTTAGAGCAACAAGTTGCTACACATTAAATTGCTTCCAAGAAAAGGTTTCAATGGTTCCTCACCACTACGAGAAAATTGTTGTAACTGTCGTGAAGAAGGGGGAGTGGTCCCTTGGAGAGGGAGCCAACTCAACGCATGAGACATGGGCGGTTATGAAAATAGGCCAAGTGTTGGAAACTATTTCACCACGTGTCACCACGTAGGATGCGGGACTCATCCTTCTTATCGAGGATCTTTTGGCACTCTCTCCGGTCTCTTGGGGGGATACAATGTTGAATTCGTTCCGAACCTAGTTCGGTAGTTTGTCTGGGAAATAGGATGGCACGGGATAAGCTGGGGAAGCTCAGCGATAATGGAAGGGAGTTTGCTCTGCAAATGTAGGGCTCAGACGTCGAAGTTCTGCGGTGGTCAAAACTCCGATAGGAGCAAGTAAGCTCCATGTTAAGCTTTTAAATATTTGCATTATTTTCGATGTGTAGTTGTTTTTATACTTCTGCGTTGAAGCAATTTACATCAGCTAGCGGTAGTGTTAACCTCTGTATCATTCGCGTAAAGGGTATTGCAGGATGATCTCTGCATTTGTTTATCAAATAGTTGTATCACCCCATGCTCATCGTATTACAGAGATACAATATGTTTATCTCGTATTAAATTTACAGCCAGTTTCGGTTGATCTTGTCGCACGGGTAGTACCCTTCTTTTATTAGTTACCAATCACGGATTTTTTTTTAGCAGCATGTAAGAGGACCCTAGGGTTATTAAATTTATAACCTGGTTGCTAGCGTCTTCTTAAGGCTAAGCATCTTGATATTTTACTAGTAAATCGTGATCATAATTATTCTATAGAATACATACTTTTGTATTGGAGATGGGGATAAGCCTCTGGAAATCGTGGCTAACGTATGATGCAAATCTCTACTTATTATGTTTCATTCCTATTTCGTATACGATCCTAGTAAGTGAGAAGGGCGTGCCTCTTAATCCTACTGTGACAAATATCAACAGATATAGATATATGAACATATATATATATAGTTTTAGTCTTGGCAATACCTGGTCAATATCCAACAGCTATAAAACCATAATTATATAATAGATAAGTCGCAGTAACTGGTGTGGATGTTGAAATTGGTTAACTTCTGTAATGGGTTAGATTTCTGTTTAGTGCAAATCATGTGGAGCTGTAAGATGTTCCTTGGGCGACTGGCAAGGGTGCTTGTGATAAACGATAGGGTTTGACGTTTGGATTGAATTCACTCAAGGTTGGCTTGCATGGCTTAAACGTGGAAATTTATTGAAGGCCAAACAATTTATTATCCTCCTTAATAATTGCACAGAAGTGAACAGCTTATCTAAACTCGATCCCTCTTTTGTTATGGTTTTCGTCTTAAGTATTTGTGTTGTCTTCGTGTAGTCATTTTATTTGGTTTATAAATGCCACTATTATTTCATAAAGTTGTATCCCCGTATTTGATGAAATGTAGGGATAATATGATAAAGGTAACACTTGGTAGTTATATCAAGATTAGATCTCTGTCCTTTATTTGTATGATGTTAAAAGAATGCCAAGAACACTTAGATCAAATTTAGATCCCTGTCCGCTAGAATTATATCATAGTTCATGCTGTTTATTTATTATGCTAGATAGAAGTAAGAGTAGATATCTGCTAATCGATTAACTAGATCGAATCGTGGAAGATCTCTTTTTCTCATGCTGAAATCTCTGTTGGCTCTCGCCTACTTGACCTTGCTGGAATGGAATTAGAATGGGCCTCTGTCCTTGAATACTGCCGTTGAGTTAGGACGGATCTTTGTCTTCGAATGCTACTATCATCGAATATCCCTGTATGTTGCATAGGTTTGGATGAATCTTTGTTTCTTTTACGAAATACGTTATGGATCTGCTCCTTCGGGTTGTCTGTGTTCTGGAGCTGTTTTCTTAAAGATCAGGAACTAGCTTGAATATGATCTGCATTTATTTAGATCACTAATTATGTGAATGTGTGAGGCTGGGCTGCTACCTTATTTGTCAGGAAAATAGTGGAATGCAAGATTATTACCAATTATATTTTATTAATATCTGCATACCGTCAAATACTTGTGGAAATAGGTATCCTAGGCTTTATATAAATATATAATATATCTGCAGTGGAATGCAATGGCTATGATTCCCGAAGCCGTTGGTTGTTGTTTTATTTTTCCATTGAAATAGTTATGTATATTGTCTCGGCTAGACAATTTGTTGGTCGAAAGGCTGGAGTGAACTAAGTTGAACTATTAACGAACTATGCTAGCTACTAGCGCTAGGAATAGATCTTGGAAATCTCTCGAGGTTAGGATTGAATGTTTTGTAAACGATCTCTAGGAGAGAAGCATCAAGAATGATAGAATTTTGCAAACAACTGAGTTTGCCATTTTGTAATACTTCACTTGTTTTGATAATTATAATAAAATATGCACACACGTTTGTGGACTAGCCCGTGTACGGGTGAACCACGTTAATCTTGGTCTCCTATGTTTTCTTATGGTGTTTCTCAATGTGTCTTATGTATGAATACTTGTTTCTGTCCTTAAAAAAAATGTTTATGGTTACTTTGATGTATATGATTCATATAGAAGGTTGGTTATTGATATAATGCTTCTCTTATGATTATGATTGTGTTGTTACCATTTAGATTTTTTTATTGAAAGAAGTATGTGTTTCTTAAAGGATGTATATGAAGACATAATGAAGTTTGTTTTTCCCGCAAGATTTAAGAAATGGTTAACATCTTAAGTTAAGCATTGATTTAGTTAAAAGTAAAACATCTATCTATTCATGCAAAGATGACGAGAGATAGTACTTGATATACATGAATTTCATTGAGGGGTCTTTTCCTTGATCATTACAATGACATTTATAAACAGTAATAAACATTGCAAAGTTTTAATTATTTATAAGCAATAATTTAAGAAAGTAAACCCACATTTTATATTTCCGCATATATTTTAGTGGCATTTTAGGCACTTAGAAAAGTTTTAAATTTTACGAAATTTTGGGTTCGTGACACCCTCGCATAAATCTTGAGGGTTCCCCTCTGCGGAGGTAGAAAGCAAAGTGCCTTAAAAATTACCAGGAACCTCTAAACCTCATATGTGGAAAAAACATCACAGTTACAAATTCGTTGGATATGGCGGAATCAACGGTTGTAGCACGAGGCAGAGGGAAGTATCCCAGCTTTGAAAGACTGGAAAAATGGGTTACCACAAATTGGACGGAATTTCTGGACTACAAACCAGATATTATGGTCCTTTATCGAGGTTGGTTTGTATTCAAACTCTGGAATAGGGAGGATGTGGATCACGCCTTGCAGAAACACTGGAGTCTAGGAAACTCCCCCATTCTATTCAATAACTGGACACCTGACTTACCCCGGGAATTTTTGAATTGGGACTCCTTCAAGGACATCGGGAATTCTCTCAGAGCTTTTATTGATGTTAATATGTCATATACACAGACAAAGTGGATGTCGGTGGTCAGGATCCTTGCTTCCATAAATGCTCGTGCTGGGCTCAAAGAACAGTTAAACTTCATATGGGGACATGAAACGTGAATACAAAGGCTAGACTATGAAGGTGTGCCCTTTCGTTGCCACTAATGCCATTGTTATGGACACATGGTGAAGCACTATCAGCTAAACTTTAACAAGAATGCAGAAAAATATAGGAAGCGGATGGATGGAAGCGGACCGGAGGTGGAAGAGGGCCTACAAACAGCGGGGAGACTGAATGAACTAATGAGGGAGTTTCCCTCTGATTTGGATACTGCTGATTTTTCTCAGGTACCCACAGACAAAAATGATTTTACGACAACCTCCATCCTCAACATATTGGGGCCATCAGTGACAAAATACCTGAAGCGGATCCAAAATATCAGCCAGCTAACTCAGAAGCACATACCTCTCTGGGTAAGATTGATGCTATTTCTACTCCTTTATCCACTCTAGAATATTCTTTTTTTTCATTATCTTTGGAAAAGAATGGCACTATATCCCCACCCCCATTTTCTACCCCTCCCCTCATCCCCTTGGATCCAATTAATAAGCCCATCCCAGACCCTCTCTTGCCACCAGTTGAATCCACCCCACATGTGGTCTTTGCACTTGGAAAAACCTCCCATACTTCATTGAAAAATGATCCCATATGTTTCCACTTAAGATCCAGGTACATTCCTGTCGTCTCGGTCCCCAACTTCCTTAGGCTCTGGAAGTCTGGAGATTAAAAAGCACGGTTATCTAGCTGGAATGTGGGGATGAAAACACTAAATTTTTCTAGGCTTATGCAAAAGGAAGGAAATGACAAAATACCATCTGGGAGTTAAAAAATGAAAACAATGAGGCCACCACATCCTTTGATGGTCTGGCTTCTCTAGGTACCTCATATTTCAAATCCCTCTTTTCAGAAAACAGAAGAGCTAGCATAGCGGAATTCATTCAACTCTCCCAATATTTCCTAGGACTTGTAACTCACGAAGACAATCTGGACCTCATGGAAGAAGTCACTGAAGAAGAACTCAAAGAAACCCTACATAGCTTTCAAAAAGACAAAATTTATGGGCCAGATGGATGGACTATCAAATTCTTTCTAGCACACTTTGAAGTCATTGGAAGCGATCTCCTACATCTGGTGGAGGAATCAAGGAAAGGGGGGATTGTGAATCCTCCCCTAAGTGCCACTTTTATTGCATTGATTCCAAAATCAGACAAACTAGAATCAATGAATGATTATCGACCAATCTCTCTCTGCAACATCACCTACAAGGTTGTGGCAAATATCATGGAGAAAAGGCTAAAAAGTGTCCTCTCAAAACTCATTTCCAAGGAATAATTCGGTTTCCTGGAAGGCAGACAGATACATGAGGCTATTGGTGTTGCACAAGAAGAATTACACACAAAAAATGAAAGGGATAAAAGGATTTGTTATAAAAATTGATCTATCAAAGGCTTTTGATAGAGCTAGTTGGCTCTATCTAAGACTGCTAATGACACATCTGGGTTTTGACTATGTCTTCATCAAATGGACAATGAGTTGCATCACACCAACTTCTTTTGTTGTACTAATCAATGGATCTCCAACACATTTATTTTGTGCTGAAATAGGTCTCCAACAGGGATGCCCTTTATCCCCCTCCTCTTCCTACTAGTAGCCGAAGGTCTGAGTAGAGATTTATTGGACGCAAAAAGACAGGAATATTTCAAAGTAATTTGCATCACCAACACAGTTAGACTCACACATCTACTTTTTGTAGACAAGATACTCCTCTTCTGTGATGGCACTCAAAGGGATGCAGAACAACTGGATAACATTCTAAAACTATTTCAAGAAGCGACAGGTATGGTCATAAATGATAAAATTCAACCCTCACTCTTTAAAGACTAAACGAGGAGGAAAGGAAAAGGTATGCATCACTCTTCCCTTTTGAAATCATAAATTTGGATGCAGGTCTCAAATACTTGGGCTAATGGATACAAAAAAAGAGATTGGAATTAGCTAATAGCAAAATTAGAAAAAAGATTAATGACCTGGAGCCACCGATGGCTATCTAGAGTTGGAAGATTATTTCTCATCAAATCGGTTTTGGAGACCATATCGGTCTACTGGATATTGCTGGCTTGGATTCCAAAAGGAATTTTGGAAAAAGACAGGAAACTATGCTTTCGCTTTTTGTGGTCTGAGAATTCGGATTCCTATGTTGCTCTGTGGGTAAACTGGGAAATACTTGCAGAACCAAAATATTTGGGTGGATGGGGATTGAAACATGTTCACCTATTTTAAAAATCCCTTGCATCAAAGGTTGTTTGGAGAATCCTCACAACCGAAAACCTATGGACGGAGGTGGTAAAACAAAAATACATAGCTCCTGACTCTCTCATCCAATGGATTAGGAATCCCACAAATCCAAATCAGGAAATCTCGATAATCTAGAAAGCAATACTATCGTCTTTTCCGCTCATTGAATAGGGGCTTGCGTGGAAGGTTGTAACGACTGTCAAGTTGAGCAAGTGAAACTTTTTTTTTTTAAACTTTTCCTTTGTAATATACTATTCAAAAAAAGTGTATGCAATTTTATCCCATAGGACATGTCAGTACAATCGTAACTCTAAAGTAAGTATCATTGAAAATTCTAACCATAGGAATTCTAAATTTTAAAAGACAATGTATTAGATACATGCTACCATACTTCAATAATGAAGAGCATTCCTAAGTAATAATCATGACAATCAATTATAACCTATCTAACTAAGATGCATCTTTGAAATCAATTAAATCCTAATAATTCTTTTATTTAATAAGCACCCATACCTTCAACTTACCCTTAACTCTTCTTTTAATTTAAATGCATTCATGCTAATACGAGCTAATTTTTTTTTTCACATCCCAGCCTTCAATAGTATAAATACCAAAACATATTTATGAAACATTACCGGCTTTCACATTTTACAATTCTGAAGATTACACTATAATGCATTATTATACAACAAGAGCCACAAGGTGGCGATGTCCCCGACATTGCTAGTGGGGGCATTGTCAAGTGTATATGAAATTGTCGTTAATTGATAAAAGCGATTTTTTTGGCGAAAGGATTTTTCTTTTCTTGTATTAAAAGACATTAAATAGAAACATTTATATATATAAAGAATGCATATATATTTGCTCATGGTAAAAGACAAAGATGTTTGCAACAAAAAAGGGAAAAAATCGAAATAATTTAGTTCTTCATTCAACATGATCATGAAAATAGACTTAGTTGGAGAAAAGAGGCAATATTTCTTGTTGACATATATATAAGCAATATTAAAAACAGGTTCAACAATCTTTGCAAAAGAGAAAGAGGTGTTGCTAGTGAAGTTATTCAAAACATAGAGCAACTTGCTGTAGAAGTTTTATATGTAGTACAAAAGGCAAGGAAGACACGATGTCTTCGACAAAAAAAACAAAAACTATAGTCATAGATCTGTTGGAGCTATAGCATATGCAGTCCGCTTGAAAGGTCGGGGGAGGATGTGCTATAGCAAAATCTGCAACACAATTACGAAGCTTATTTCTATGATATTGTGATATAGATTCTGTTCTTGAAAGTTTCCTAGCATTTTTACAAATTTGCTGGGGCTCATTGCCCAAAGAGCTGCCAATCACCTTGAGGGCAAGTGGTAAACCCTTGCTTTGTATTTGAACACCCAAAAATGCTAGCCATATTCAAAATTGCATTTTGCAGTGGCATAATCGGTGCTGTGGCAGAATTGGCAATGTTTTTTTCCTGCACATTGCAAAAAGATAATGAGCAAGTATGTTTGCATGGTTTTTGCAACTGACCGTAAACTGAATTTGCAAGGAGGCTTATCTCTTCTGATTGAAAAACACATTATGTCTCAAACATTGGTATGCTCATTTAAACAAGTATGTAATCATTTCTTATCATTATCAAAACGTTCAACAAGAAATTTATATATTCTCAAAAGAAATAATTGAAAACGTGGAGATCATCAATGTACATGACTCAGTTGTCATTCTTCATTAATACTCTTGAATGCCTATATAATCAGAATCAACAATTTAGCATCCTAGCTGATAGATCTCTCAACCCTGGATCTCTTAACTACTGAGGGATTAAAAACAGGTGTGAACATCTCGTTTTGAAAGGGCCAGTGTTAATATGGATCTATTGTACTAGACACCTGTCTAACAAACTGGCATCCTAGCTGATAGACACTTTCAATTCTCAGAAGAGGTCTTAGATACATGCGATACATCAAACTAGGAAATAAATAGTAACTTGCAAAAGCAAAAGTACCTAAAGATTTCTATTGCCTGCAAGGTTCAAACAAAAGCATTTTAAATCTGTCTTCCTATAAAGAATTGTCAATTGTTAGATATCATATTGTGTGCAAATTACATTAACTAGATTTCATTTCTACATAATGCAGCAGATACAAGAGAGAGTTGGGCAATAAAAGTAAAATGTAGCCATACAAGTTGCAGTAGTTTAATTTAAAAATTATACAGTAACCATAGAAGAAGCAATATCATACAAGTATTTCACATTCAAACAAAACATATACAAAGCTTAAAACAACATACCAAAAATACCATCAAGAAGAATAACAAATGTTACCTTAGCGAATAAATGCTTATGAAGGACATAATTGTCTTCTCCTGGAATATCAATAATAATGCTCAACTGTAATCACAATAAACCAAATCACCTCCTTACTGAGTGAATATTATGCCAATAACATAAACCAAAAAATAGTCCAACTCATGCTTAACCCCACTAAAAATACAACATGAGCTAAAAAGAAGGAATCATCCTCTGGAGAAGAGACATACAAACT
Organism: Larix kaempferi; assembly: GCA_027924585.1. Classification (NCBI taxonomy): domain Eukaryota; kingdom Viridiplantae; phylum Streptophyta; class Pinopsida; order Pinales; family Pinaceae; genus Larix; species Larix kaempferi. The sequence continues at coordinate 1,122,744 of BSBM01000788.1, read as the reverse complement.
GTTCATTAAACTCAACAACAACACTTTCTTTAGACTGCCCCTTTGCAAACACAGTAACAACTACTTCATTTGATTTTTGATAATGTTCATGTCTGCAAAGAAAACAATGAGAATGTTCAAATCATTAGAAAAGGAATACATTTAAAGGAGTCATGCAAAGACAGAAGCTGTGTATTCGTTGCACTGTCTGAAATGCAACATCAATAAGCCTCATTCAATTAACAAAATGGTTATTCAACAAACAGGAAGAGCTCAATAGGTATGTGTCAATAAGGACCCTCTGATTTAATATCCTTCAACAGGAAGACAACAAATGTTTCAATATCCAATGCTTGATAATAGAACACTATATACACATGCATAATTTTTACCCATATCTAGGTTTAGCTTGTTCCAAAGATTCACCAAGATTACTATTATGTGTGCAAGTTGATTGTTCTGACCCTGTGATTGCAAGACCATTATCTAATGGATGCAATATAGAGGCAATAGATCCATTGTTTGCTACAGGAGAAAGTTAGAAACAACCTCTAATTCTTTTTCGTCTAATGCACCTTCTTCTGTATGTTTTCAGATGAACACAAAGATAGACAGTTCAAATACACATCGAAAACCACACAATGTACACTTATACAAACATTTCCAGGAGCCAATAACATTTCCAGCATTTGTTTTGTCTAAAATCAGGCAACAGAATTTGATATTCCAATTGTTAAAAAATAAAAATAAAAGTTGTATGACATAAATCAAAGGTAAGCATGTCTCGAGTTACATTCTATGTTTTACCTTAGCCCAATTAATCTTCCATGGATTGTCAACATCTTGATTCGGCAACAAAAAATCAATGACAGCAGTTTGGTTGATGAGCATTGTTGTCGACAGATGCACACAAAATGGTAACAAGGTAGTAAAACTTCAAATATAATTCCTGCAGTAACTCTAAAAGACATAAAACATAACAAATCATATTGGTCATGATTGAATGCATGACAGGTTAAAACCATTGCTAAGTATCATTTAGAAAATTAACTTGCTCAGCATATGACAGAAAGAAATTACATTCAAAGAAGAGTTACAATTCAACTTTATTTTTGAACAAAACTGAAAGGGCAAAATATTTAACAGAATATTTTAGCCACTAGTTCTTTTCTTGTTGGGCAGATTTGACTGTGTATCTCTATTGATTAAAACATGAAAATTGATAATGAAAGTTAGCAAAAATGGATATCATTAACAGTTTTCTGATGCGTTGACATTTTAAAAGAGCAAAAATGTGCAATTGTAAACTAATTTCTACTTCTACATTTGAAAACTCTAGTATTGAAATCAAGTCTGTACATTTGTCTGATGAGAATATCAAATTGCTACAGCTGCTTTGAATTCTGAATCCTTATTACTGAAACCAAGCTTCCAGATTTCTCTGATAAGAATATCAACAAAAGGGAGTGTGCAAGTTTGGATCTCTTTATTTGTGCATAGAGTTAAAAGAAATGTACTTTGAATACTGAAACTTTTAAAAACTGAAAGCTAAGACATGTGATAGAGAGAGGACCTTGTAACTCAATTAGACAAGTATGCGTTGTAAGATCACGAATATTAACTAGTGTAGGGATTATGAAATGTGTTCACAGAGCAACCTCATGAAATGAAGCTTGAATATTTAATCTCTTAAAGCTACATACTAAAACATATAATAGAGAGATAATCTTGTAACTCAATCAATATTTGCGAAGGAAAGAATTAACAAACGTAAGTAAGGAAGAAAAACTTACCTTTGTTTATTTCTTTTGTCACCAACAAGAACATTGCATTGAATGATATTGTTTCTAAGAGGCCCAACTCTAAACAAGTTCTTCTCCCCATCGGTAGCAAAATCTTTGCCACCTAGTTCAGTATGACTATATATTTCTTTGACTTTATCCATAATTTTTGTACACAAGATTTTACTGGCACATTCTTATTCTTGACCCCCACGTTCAGCAGTTATTTTCACCTGAAATCGAAGGAAGGAAAATTATCATCTGCCTTAGCAAAATCTAATAAATAAGACAGATAAGACAAACAATAGAATGTTGAACTTACTCACATCGTATTGGAACGAGTCCTGGACATTAGTAAAGCTTACTCTGAAGTGATTACAGAGTAATTTAACAGGTTTATCAGCTTGACCTTGCCCACGTCGTTTGCTTAGAACATAATGCGAGACCTCTGGCAGTTTCAGTGCCATTTGAGGAGGCAATGGAGGTGGGGGTGCCGCATTTTCAACTCCCAAAGAAGGACTCAACTGTGGTTCCATTTGAGGAGGAATTTCGGGTGGTGTTGGAAGAATTTCAGTTGACTGAGTATAAGAAGGCTCTCGTCCATCATCCGGGTCTGAAATATTGTTGGTTTCCATTGTAAAACCTGTGTTCAAAGTACATGAAAATTGTGTGATTGACATTCCCAAAAACACATAAAACTTAAAGACTATGGACCATGATCCAGATGATTTGTTTATTTTGGCTAGAAATAAATAAAACATTTTGTATATTAGTTTGGTTAACAAACAACAAAGCCAACAAATACTCATGAGTACAAACCAGCAAACTGAATCAAAATTCTTTAATCATATTCCAACATATCGTCAACTAATCACACCAACCCAAATTTCTTCAATTGCATTCAAATATACTCAAAAGTACAAGTTTTTGACCAATATCCAGATGATTTTACAATTTTAATTATAATGAAAGAAAATTCACCGATTATTACAAAGAAAACTGGTGTCCAGAGAACAGAGCTACTGCTTGGGAGTCGAAAGCAATTTAACATAGAGAAAATTTACTTTTAAGAGGATTTATATCTATTCAATGACTGTTTTCAACACAATTTAAAATCATGATAACATAACCAAGCCAAGTTTTAAATCATCCATAGATTATTTTAAACTCAAACCAAACAGACAACATATACAAATGCAACACACCATTTCAGCACAAACTAGTAATTTGTTTGAAATCTATGTTGCAAAACCTACAACAAACCAAAGCAAGCCCAGCATAAGAAAATTGCTGCAATTAAACCAGTTTTTTAATCGGTTATTGATTCTAAACATGATATCAATATCAATACATGATGAACAATGTAGCAAGTAAGCAAATCATTAAACATTTACAAATATAGAAAAAACCATCATTCGGTTGTAGACAAATAGAATGGTCTGAAAATCATAGAGGAAAACTAACCTCAAGTCAGAGAGCAGTGCTGCTTAAAACGTTTTAACAGTCCTGAGCCAAAACAAACAGAACAGATAAATGATTATTATTGTCACAAGGCCACATATGTATTCAGGCATTGATTCTAGAAATCAAAAACATTTTCAAGAACCAGAAAGATACAAAAGCAAAGCAATTACTGCTAAAATAAAGCTCCTATTATGCTAAAAAATTGAAACCGAGCTCAGATAAAGCTCCAACAAACTAAAATAGTCAAAGCCAACTTAGATAAAGCTCGAAGAAGTTGACACATTCAAATTATGTATCAATAATTCTATATCATTTTATATAGCTCTAACAATTTTATAAGCATGAAAGAGGTAGAGAAAAAAGCAGTTTAGCAATATTTTAACGGAAGTTCTTTCAGTTGCATTAAGTTTATAAATATGTACAAGGTTTTAAAACCACATAAATTTACAAAATGTATAATGAGAACATGGATTTGTTCAAGTCATAGCATATGCACTTTGCATCAAAAGCTAAGAGAAGTCATGCTTTGGCAAAATCTGGAGCAGTGACAACATAAGGCATGTTGCAGTAGCATGCGCAGTTTCTATCATTCCTGCATATGGGCCGTGCATTACTATCAACAATTATGGAAAGAGTATAAAAACAGATATGAAGATAAGATATGTAGCAAATGCTAATTTAAATGAAAATCAAATACTGTTGACTGTTATATTTCTATGCCTTTTTTTTTTCCCATACATTGGCCATTGGAATGGACAAAATATAAAAAAAAAACAATTGCAAGAGCTTTGTGATTATGGAAAGAATATAAAAGCAGATATGAAGATAAGATATGTAGCAAATGCTAATTTAAATGAAAAACAAATACTGTTGACTGTTATATTTCTATGTCTCTTTTTCTTTCCCATACATTGGCCATTGGAATGGACAAAATATAAAGAAAAAAGCAATTGCAAGAGCTTTGTGATTGACAGTAAACCGATGCAAAAGGCAAAAAATCTATTAAAAGTGAACAGGGTTTTGGTACTCTTATACTAGGGATGACTCCTCTGCTTTTATTAGGGTCAGTGCTTTTTGCAATCTTCAAATAAATGAACAGAGTAACAAAAGAGAATTTCAGATACATTAAAATTGAATCTTCGAAAAGCCGTTGAAAGTTATTATTGACTAAACAATAAATAGGACAAGTGACAGGTATATAAGCAATGAACATGATTACAATGCAAGGGTTGTGTGAATGGGAAAAGAAAAATTATTTAATATTGTGTGTATTTTATAAAAAACAGGTTCAAATAAATCATAAAAGAAGTTGCAATAGAGAGTGTTTGAAATCTATTTTGAAATATTGAATCGAAGCTGAAACAATGGGAAAATTGTTCAAAGTGTTTGAACAAAAAGGGAAATTATGATCATACCTTTTGTTCAAAATTTTTTGACTTCAACAATTCTGTTGTTCATTGCCAAAGTGTAAAGCCCTTGTTGCTTCAATTTGCGAAGATTGTAAATGGCTGAGGAAACACTATTGGATTATTGTTCATAAGAAATAGCTAGAACATCGGGACAACATTCTTTTAATTGTGTACCTCGAAGTGTACATTCAATAGTCCCTTCTTCAGTCTCTAGCTTACATTGTAATATATGTTCATAAGTAGTTGGTGTTTCACGATTGCAAAATGTACAAAAAACGGTGCTTTGTATCATTGGCAGTTTACACTGTGTGCAAATGCAGTGGTAGGGTGGTGCAAAAACATTTTTTACTTTCAATGTCCCATATACCTGTTCTATGCAAGTAAACAGAAAACATAAAAAAACATTGCAATGAGCATGTTTTGATACGAAGGCCATGCTAGGAAAAAGAACAGAATCCAATTTATGAAAACATGTTTGCAAATGCAGGTTTTGCAACATGGTGTTTGAAAACATATCATTGTAATGAGTTCTGTTGCTGCTAATTGGAATACTAAATCTGGAACTGTAAAAAAGACATTTTGACAAGTAAAAAGTCTATATTTTCTTTATATCAAAAGCAGAAAACTTTGATGTGAATAATGCAGCAGGATAAACATTTAAGAAAAAATAAAATCTGTTTTCATAACTATGAAACTGCTGAAACTACATATAAAGAACTTGCTTAATTGATAATGAAATGACAAAAAAACATTTCAAGTGACATTACAGGAGACATTGTTCATATCCGACCTGTGTTTTAGCTTCAATTATTGGAAGCAAACTTTGTATTGCGAATTCATCATTTAGGGGATCTATAAATGTTGCTTGTGAAGCCTTCATAAGATGACTTCCTTTTGCACCTGGTCTTACGATATTTTTTATTAGATACAGAGGCGGTTCGTCAAGTGCAAGTTGTTGTTGCACTCGGAGAAAGAATTTTGTATAGCTTTCATTAACCTGAAATTGAACATGAATAACTGAAGAAGAATTAGTGAAGGGGGGATGGGAATAGACAAGTGTTTTTTGTTATGGGTTCTATCTTTTTTTTTTGTATATCCATCTAGCAGAAGACACGGCAAGAAAGAAAAAACATAAAAAATGAATTCAAATATAGTCAAAAAAAATTGTTTAAAGAGAATCCACTTTACAGTTGCATAATCGTTTGTACTTTCACCATCTCTTATGTAGAAGTCCAATTGCTTATTGTTGTATTCACAGGAAACAACTATGACTGCAACAGAACCAATGACATATGTCTCATCTGATGTAACTAGCTCATTGATTGTTGTATCTGGTGGAAGGCAATACATTTTGCATACTTGTTCAATTGTTTCTATGACAGTTGTTGGCAATATCGCTATTGAATTTATTGCATCTCCTCGCTCATATTGACCTTTCTTTTTCAGTTCAAAACCAGAAATTCTGACACTTTTGCCACGCAAAAAGAAATTGCCAAAGCGATTTATCAAACTATCATTAATTGTAACTGTCATTGTCATCAATCCATTTTTGTCAACAAGATCTGCATGCAGAATCTTTGTCTTAACAGGGGAGTTTTGGTTACAATTTTGTGCAGGTCCATAGACAACCAAAACATCCCCCTCAAATACATGCTTATGTGTTGCAGTACATAGTTGTATTATTGATGATGGTTCAACTGCCATTTGCTTTAATCTGTGCACATTTAAAAATATCAAAAAGTGAAAGAACAAATGGATTAGTCTTTGATTGAATGTTGAATTTTGTATCGAATACACTAAAATGAAATTAGTAGAGAAGCTGAAGTAGATGCTTTACTCAAATGTTCGAATTTGTGTTAGGTACAAGATGAAAGAATGTAGTCAAAAATATTGAATGAACAAAGCTGTTGGATAGGAACATTACTTCTTAGGACTATTTGTTGGCTGCAACAGTGTTTCCATTGCAATAGTCTCTGGACCATGTTGTGAAGAAGAAGCATTTCTTTCTGTTGAAGGACTGTCTGATGTCATAGACATAGCTAAATTCTCTCCTTGGTTGAGAATATTGCTTCTGATTAGTTGTTTTTTCGAAATGCTGTATTTTTTTTTTTTCAATTTGCACATCCAATGAAGACTCAGAGCATGTTAAAATATTCAAGAATATATTTCAAATAGAAAAGCATCTTAAAAAAAGACAAAATGTTGTATCAGTTCCTATATGCAAGTTGCAGGTACTGATAAGATACTAGTAAAATGATCTGACCAATATGCATCGGAAATGGTAAATGAAAGCATGTCAATATCTATGTTTGTCCAAAAATGGTCAATCATAGAACCATATTTTGTTGTAGGTATGTTTGTTTTTAACTTTAGACATTTACTCTGCATAAACAATTCCAACCTCCTTTTCGATATTGTTTCTTTGTACATGTCAATGTTAAAGTCACCGGTTATTATGGTTAGCATTTTCTTGTTGTTTTGTAACATAACACAGTCCAAGACATCAATAAGGTTGTTAACAAGATTATTTGGTTTGTTATCAATATTGACAAGCTGGAGAATGTTGTCAGGGAGCGTAATGTAAGTGACAATTGCCTCGACTGATGGCTCGTTGACAAAAGTTGTTTTCATAATAGGAATCTTCTTATTGACAACTGTCAGAAGGCCATGAACTGAATGTGTTGCAATGCAATTTTTTTGGTTTACAAATGCTGCAGTAGTAGGTGGCAAATTCATATGTGTTTCTTGCAAACAAAGAATGTCTGATTGCATCAGTTCAAAGTCATTTGCAACGTCATCAATGTGTGAAAGCAGACTTCGTGTGTTAAGTGAAGAAATGAACATGTGCTTAGTATTTGGAAATGACTTAAGTCCATATTGAAATTGCAAAGAAGCCTGTTTCTCTAATCTATTTAATTCTGCAACTACTTTTGATGAAAAAAAAAAAAAAAAATTGCTGTAATTTGCTTACAAGATAGATACATTCAATGCTTTTTACACGTGACAATGCAGTGTAAACAAGACCATGTTTTGTGACTCCTTTTGGCTCAAATGCCAATTTTTCAAGTGTAAGAGCTTGTGCTCTATGAATTGTTTGAGCACATGCTAATTGAACTGGGAATTGTACTCGGATGTAGTTATTTCTCTTTCCAAGAGAAATTTGTGGTGTAACTCTTTTTATAGGTGTCCAAGTGCATAGGATGGAATCATTGTAAAGGTGCTGCATAGATTCCCGTGCAATTGCTCCAATCTTTGGATCTAAAAATTGAATCCATAAAATGTCTATTGTTGCTTGACTATAATGTTTGAAGATTCCTTCAGCACCATTGACAAGGCCATCTTCAATTGAATAGTTCCCACCTACTATTTCGACAAGCATGTTTTTTTTTAGAGTAATTGTAGATGGCAAATGAATTCTCTTATCTATATTAGCTATGTTATCGATTTGATCAATTTTGGTGTCTTGAGCAGCAATTGTAAATGCTTCTGTATTAACAAGAGTCAACATCTTTGAGTTATGTTGTTGAACATCTTTATTGCAATAATAAAGAAATGGAAACGATGGATCAACTGGTGGTTGTCTGTAGCATTTCCGGTTCAAATATTGTATATCTTCAAATGTTTGTTTTCCTGTTCTGATTCTATTCAAGATCGATATAAAAGTTTCATCTTTTTGCCTGACAATGGTTTTTAATTCATAGTATTGTATGGAGTCATTCCAAAAACTATAAGGGAATTTTTTATTATTGAAACTTGGGAAGTCAAAAATCCAAGAATCATGAACAGGTTCTGCTTGGCAGAAATCGCCGCAAAAGATGACATCTAGATTTCCAAATGGTTTTGTTGGAGTATGCATGATCTCACGAAGACGTTTGTCTATGTTATGTAGCATTCGTGAACCTATCAAAGAAACTTCATCAATTAATAGAACACGTACTTGTTCATAGTCTTTGCTCAAAAGATCTAGTGTGTTTGAACTTAATGGGATCAAGATCGAGGAACCCAAAGGAAGCTTAAAAGCAGAGTGAACAGTAATTCCATCTACATTGTATGCCGCTTTTCCAGTGAATGCAACAATAAGACCTTTTCTTTTCAAGGGGTTGCTACCAAGTTCTTTTTCATAGAAAAAGAAAAGAGCATCATAAAGGGCCTTTGCAGTATGTGTTTTTCCTGTTCCTGCACTTCCCGTAAGGAAGATATGGATTGGTTTTGCAAGATTGTTTTTTTTCCTAGCAATAATTTCTTTCACAATGGACTGTTGCTCATTGTTTAAACTACATCTAATCGCAAAGTATTCATCTTTATCAGGGAGAAATGGTTTTTTAGCTATGCTAAATGTTTTTGGTGTTTCAAATAGTTGATTCTTTCTTCTGTAGATAAGATCATCGCCCATGTCATACTTTTCAACACCATCCAATTTGAGTGCATCATTGGTATCTTTTGCAAAGTCTACAGGTATTTCAAAAAGCGCTTCAACTTTGTCCTTTGCAATGTCAATATCACCCCATTTTGAAATTGATTTTGCCATGATTTTTCCTTCAACATTTGCTATTTGTTCTTTGTGTTTTTCATATGCCTCTGTCCATGTTTGCAGGGGGTGCTCCAAGAAATTGGAAAGATTTTTGTGAGGCACAAAGAGCAATAGCTTTTCACGAGCAAAATTTTCAGGATCTTTTTCTTGATTGTAATGAATGTACCGAATGATAGATTGTTTATTTCTTTTGATTGTTTTTCCATGAACCAAGCAATAGGAAGAAGCATATTCAGCTAAAGATACATGTTGTAGATCTGTCGGGCGTTCAATGTACCTGTCTATTATCGATGGGCAAATGATGTCTTCAGAATCATCATTCTCATTTTCTAGTAGAGATGGTTTTTTAAAACAACAGTTTTTTTATCATCTGGAGCAGTGTTGATAAAAATTGTCATTCTTGAAGATGAATATAGAGGTAACGAAAGCACAATATGTACTGCTTCTCTAATAGACATCTATTGCATGTTCAGAAACGTGTTTCCAAGCCTACGAATTGTTTCTAGCTGATTACAATTGTTTGAAATAGACTCTTCTTTGATTGTTTTCAAAGCCATTGTCATAGGCCTATCTAATTTCGTTATGTATGAGCTTACGTATGTTGCAGTTGCATATGCATCTAAGATGAATTGGGCATCTGTATTTTCTTGCCACAAACTTGGAATTGCTTTTGCAAAACAATTTATCCAAATATCTGAAGGGTGTCTTTTTAATAGCAATGTCGGTTTCTCAATTGTAGAACATACTAGTTCAATGTACTCATCCTTGTTTGAATGTAGTTCTTGCAAGAATGAATCAAATGTCATGTTCTTTGAATATTCTTTAGATTCAAGAGCAAAAGAAAGGAGTTTTTTTTTTTTTTTTTTTTTTTTTTTTTTTTTTTTGTCAGTCAACGCATCCGATTTAGTTTCAAGAGGTTCTAAAACCATTGTAACATCGACAGGGAACATCGGGAATCGAAACCTACATGCAGAGCGTCTATGTTTTTTACATGTTCTTGTATGTCTATGAGTTTGAATTTTGATGAAGTTTGCTTCAAGCAATGAAGAGTCTGTTGAAATATAGCAATCGACAAAAGAACTTATTTCATCATTGCTATTCTTGCCAAAGACAGGTGCATTTTCAATCCAGAGAAGCCCATGTTCATGCTCATTTCCTCTTTGTTGAAATTCAGTTGTAAAGAAAAAGTCAGTTACTTTACCAAAAAGGTATTTGTTTTTCAAGATCAAGGACTTTAACGAATTCATTTTGTTTTTATAGTAACGGCTACAAAGCACATGATGTTTTCTTATCAAATTATCAATAACATCTTCAGTAAGAATTTCATCACAATTTTCTTTGTCTTTTTTCTCTAGCGTGTGCAAAGCATCACACAAAGGTTTCCAAAGATGTTCAGCAGTAGAAAAGCTTACAAAAAAGGTTGGTGGCCCTAGTTGACGTATCATTGCGAAAAGATTTTTTCTCATGTTGTCAAAATAGTCAGGAGATGTTCGGACAGCTTTTAGTGAACGATATGCAATTGGCGATTTCATTATGTTAAGAAGGTTGGCTTTGCATTTTACATCTTTGGCTTTTAGTTTTTTCCCTTTTAACTCCCCTATGCGAATAGATATCCAAGCAGTACTAGAGATTTGACCTATTAACACTTTCACTGCTTTAAAGAATATATTTGTGGGATGTGCTTCAAAATGTGTGCTTTCATGTTGAAGCTCCCACTGGAAAATTTGTTGGTGTCGAAAGCGCTTGTACATATCATTGGAGCGGCTGCATCCAAAGAAAAGTGTAGGGAAATTAAGTTCTTCAGAGAACCGATCTTGGAAAATTCCTAGGGGTCGGTAGTTTTCAGAAGGCGCAAGCTCAATGATTTTGGTGGCCAAATCATCTATTAGATGGGTTTCTCCATATCCATGTACCAATGTTTCTGTGGTTGGTTCTATGAATTGGTCATGTGTATCCTCATCACTTTCTCTTAGCTTTGTAAGAGGTTGATCTAAATCATTTGATTCTGATATTGATATTTCATTAGATTCTTGCTTTGCCAACAATTCATGGAATGCCTTTTCCCAATCTGAATTGATATGTACATTCTCCATTTTGTAAAGATCCATGTCACAAAGAGTTTTCAATGCTTGCATGACAATATTTGGTCGAACATTTCCAGAAACAAATGCATTTTTGTATTCTAGTTTTCGCTTAAGCATAACTGCAATGGTCTTGTCCTCTTCTAGGTTCCTAGGCAATGCTCTTTGTACTTTGTCTAAAGATGCGGGCACATTGATGATTGTTCCTGTCAAGCCTACTTGAGCTCGTTTATAACCTAGTTGCTGAATCTGAGCAAAAGCAATTCTTGGTGACACAAGCCGCTCTTCAAGCGAAGTCAATTTGTCTACATCAGACAATGAAGTGTTGCAACGAATGTTAAGTGGTGTTGCAAACAATGGTGTTTCTGAATTTGAAATATTCTTTTTGCAATATTTGCATATGTAATTGTACAGTGCAATTGAAGAAGGCATGGTATTCCAAGGAAGACATTTCAATGCATAGAAAGTGTCTTCGTTGATATAGCGAACATCCCTTTTAAAGTGAAAGCGTCTACAGACAGAACATGCATGAATAGGGGGCATCTTGAATATTTTTCGAGTATTCTTTAAGTGATTTTTTTGCCTTCTCATATGCCTTTTTCTTTTGAAAGGACTGAAGTGCTTTCAGACGCATTTGTTTTTTAATGGCACGTATGTTTTTGAACGGGGCAATGGATTTTTGCTGTCTCATAATGGAATCTTTCTCCAGGCATTTTTCCATCACAATTGAAATTTTTGGGCCAATGCAAAAGAGTCTTGGTTTTTTTTTTAATGTTTTTTGCATGGAACAAGTTTTCAGACGCATTTGTTTTTTAATGGCACGTATGTTTTTGAACGGGGCAATGGATTTTTGCTATCTCATAATGGAATCTTTCTCCAGGCATTTTTCCATCACAATTGAAATTTCTGGGCCAATGCAAAAGAGTCTTGGTTTTTTTTTAATGTTTTTTGCATGGAACAAGTTTTTTTCCTTTTCTTTGTTTCTATGTTAGAATGTTCTTTGCAAAGGTCAGGAAAATGTTCTTCTTCAATGGCATTGCAAAGAGTTTGATGATGACAATTGTCAATTGTTTTCATCATTGCATTCATAGGAAGATTCCTAGTCATGGCATTTGACAATATTGGAGAATTTTTTTCAATGCTTGTCTGACACAAGGGATGAAAATGCGAATGGCATTTGTCAATTTCATGATGAAGAAGAAAATAGATCTTTGACGATGTATTTGTTGAGAAGAATTGGTTTTCCACTTTGTAAGAGTGTATGTTCAAAAGAAATATGTTGACTTCCAAAACCTCACACAACCATTGAAATGTGAAATGGCCATCATTTACATGGCCAATTGTATAAGGCTCTGCCAAATTCACTACAAAGGTTTTCCAACTAGAAACAAGTTGATTTTCTTGCACTGTCTCAAGATGAATGAATGTTTCTAGACAACGAAAGGCTCTTGCATCATTTGAAAGCATGCATTTGAAAAAAGTTTGCGCTATTGTTTTTCTGAGGCTTGCACTATCAAATGTGTTTGTCAATTTTGAAATTGATTCAAATAACGAGTCACAGCAATGGCCATCAATGCGAGAGATTAATTGGAATCCTTGTTGCAATAGACTTTTTCTTAACCGATGACATTCGAAAAAGATATCTTGACAAGAATCAATAGAAGAAGTATCTGATCGTTCATTGAAAACAACATAGTCGGGTCCTAGCAATTTGTATGAAAGCAAAGGTTCAAAGTGCCCAGCAGCTGGAACGTGATCATGGAATAGAATATTGTAGCAATATCCAACATAGGAAGGGTTGAAATGAAGATATTTCCTTTTGCTTCTCAATGACCATATAGCAACAGGCACATTTAACCAGTTTGCAAACCATTTTATGCAGAAGATATCACCCCAAAGGCCATAAACATTTTTTGCATCCGGTTGAGATGCAGTTTGCGACATTCGTTCCAAGTAAAGATCTCTATTTTCTATCCCATGCAATTGAAACAAGTACGAAGGATCCAATTCCAAATTCAAAGAAGAAATTGCGGCTGGATCGTTTGCAGCTAGACGCAAACGAAAATGGTTTATGGTTGCTTCTCTTATCTCCAAGGATGTGTAGCGAAAATGCAAGAGAATAGCAAAGGCATCAAAAAGACAATCTCCATTTCGGTAATGAAAAGCTTGTAAACGAAACAAATGGTTTGTTGACAAAGCAACATCAATATCATCAAATGCCTGTTGTATAATCGGAACAGATGTTGCTCCTATGGCAGAACATTGATTATGTTCAATGTTCTCCATCAGAAGAAGAAACACAGGAAGAAAAACCTGCATGGCAAATGCAACTTTGGAAATAAGCAAAAATAAGTCACATTGTTTGTGACACTTGCAAGCAATGAACCAAATAGAACAGTGTCTTTTGCATAGCGACTTGCAATGAAAAGTATGTTGGAAAAGAATTCAATAAACATTTTTGTTAGGAATTTATTTTAAATGCAATTTTTCAAAGGCTTTAGATCAGTACCACTTTTAAAAAAAATTCTCATTTTTTGTGAGAACAAATTACGTGTAATAACTCTAGGAATCATCCAAGGATAAGCAAATACACCTGTAAATGCCTGTTTGTAAATGCTTGCCCAATATAGTTATTCACATTTGCACTTTGCAAATGAAATGAAAGAGTTAGAAACCAAGAACAGGTTTTTGTTGCATTATTACATAGTTTTAAATCAGTATTCAATTGTAATGATTATGCAATAATGAGTACTCATTCTTTTGCATGAAGCACTTATATTTTCTGTTTTTCATTATTAAGGCCTATAACTAAGCATTATAGACAACTGCTTTGCAGAAAGAAATTCTTGACAGTAACTAATTTTTGTAGATTTAGCCCTAACGTGAAATGAATAATAAAATCTAATTAATATAGTATTCAGCAATTTAACAAAAAATTTGCAACCAGATTTCGCAAACAGCAAATGAATAAATTATTTATATTATTAAATAACAAAAATTTCAATTTTCAGAGCTCTTTTATTTACTACAAAAAACAAAGACATTTTGCACAAAACCCAAATTTTACTCACACTCAAGCTACACTGAATTTCCTAAATGTTATGTGATTCTGAAATTCCTATATGTTATATGACTCTGAAATGTCTCTATCCTAAAGGATGTCTGTACTTGGGATATGTGTATAGAAATTTAAATATATACATATTTCGACCAATTGCAGCTAACAAATTCAAATGCAGTTTTGGACAAAATTAAAAAGTGTTTTTAGCACATATCATTTTAACTGAAACCATCAAGGTTGAGCGCAAGAAAATTGTGGTAACTACTAAGTGACCTATCCCCAAATCAATGACATCATCAAGGGGATTTCTTAGTCTAGTACACTACTATAGAAGATTTGTTCAAATGCGCACACAAATTGTCGCACTATTAACATCATTATTTAAAAGTGATGCCTTCATATGGGATAAAAAAAGCTAAAGACTATTTTGAAAAGTTGAAAACCTTAGTGACATCCACTCTAGTCTTGACAAATCCAAATGTCAGGAAAACATGCGTCCATGAATACTATGTTTCAGGAACATGCGTAGGAGTTCTGCTCATAAGTCATAAACATCTCATTGCCTTTGAGAGTCAAAAGTTACAACTGAATGAGCATATCAAATCTGCATATGATGGAAAGACGTTGGCAATAACACATGCCTTGGCCAAGTGGAAGCAGTACTTGTTGCGAGATAAATTTCTCGCGGTGTTGCAGTTGGCATATTGATGCGGTATCCAAATTAATGATGATAGTTTAATATCCAAATTATAATAGGTTTTATCATCATAAAAATTATATAAAAATTTAAAAAATAAAAATATAATATATTTATCTGTTTTCTTTTGTATTTATTTTAAAGTTGATTTTATGTGGTTGTTGCTTGTTCCTTACGCAGTGACGTTGGCCTGGTTTCATAAGAATTGTTTGCGCCAAGAATTTTATGTTTTTTGGTTTATTCCATAATTGCAATAAAAACTGTGGTTTAAAAAACACAAAGACTGCGTAATTGGTCATTACCATTTCTTTTCTTCGATAATGACCTAAACTCCCTGAAATGAATGTATGGGGAACGGAATTGCATGTATGTATGTATCTGAACATTTAATGCCAAGAGTGCCAAACTCCCTCCTTCTCGGGTATTTCGTCCAGGTATGGAGTGGGGTCATGATATCACGAGCTGCGTCGGCGCTGGGATTAAATGCTAATACCAGCCTGCAACCCAGGCACCGGATAGGAAATAAATGACATTATATTATATCATTAATTAAATTTACAGATCTCTTTGTATTTATTTTATTTTGCTTCGTTCTTTTTCCATTTCCATTATGCCATGTGGTATGAATGTGATATTTTTAAATGGTTCTTTGGTCTGCTTCGTTTAAGTGGTTTTGCTTTTCGCATGGACCTGTTTTTCAAGTTTTCTCAGAAAATAGATACTATACAGGTTTACTGAATCTAGAAATAGAAACCACTTTCAACCTAAGTATATGTACTTGAGAATAGAAGTCTACCCCAAAACAACAGACCGGGAGCTTAAGAGAGGGGTGCTCATTTTCCATTGGCTTTGCCAACTGCCCATATAAGACAAACGGCATTTCGGGTGCAGTATAAAAGCTGGGTCTTTGGCGAGATACTCCATTGTCTTTGACTGACATCTGCCAAATGAGGTAATGACTAACAAGTATTTCAGTTCCATATGTGGCTCAAGGGGAAACCCTTAGATGCAGTGATGCTGGAATTCACAACCTACCGTTTTATTTAAGGATAAATTCTTGAAACATCCAACCTGAAATGAAATCTATGATAACTTAGCAACAAGATGCTTTGGTTTTGTCTAAAGAAGAAAACGTGGACAGTGTTTGCAACAGAACACTGCTGTAAATTCACAGGAATCCTGTGAATATTTAGAGAGCCCTATATCAGCAAAGTTTGTTATTTTTCAAGAATACTGTTACAAGAAACATGAACGCTAACAAATTCTTAGATGCAGTGATGGTGGTATTGACAACCTGCTGTTTTATTTAAAGAAAAATTGATGAAATATCCAATCTAAAATAGCTTTTTCTTTAGATGAAACCAGATCAGCTTGTTGCTAGGCTACTATAAGCTACATTGGTCAGCTTGAGTATGCTTCAGTGATCTATAGTTTGTCGCAATAATGTAGATGTATACTTTTTTGCGCTGTGTGGACAGGGGTTTGACACGAAGACAAAGGTTAATGGCCCAGAGACATGGCAATAACCATAGTAAAGGGATGAGATCCCGATTGTATGATTCTGACATGTCTACTAACACAGGACATTTGAGCTTGTCTCTCATATAGTATTTTGGTTTGGGTTGGTTTTTAAAAAACTTAAAAATAATAAAAAAAATATTGTGTGTGAGTATTCTTATTGAATACAATGTAGCATATCGATCATAATCTCATATTTATCTATAAGCTTTTTAAAAAAACCATATGCTTAAGAGATAATAATAAACTTCAACATGATGTGTTAAGCAATTCTAAACTCACATAAATATATATATCATCCTCGTACTATATGTGGACTACTTTGTCTTTTCCGAGAGATATAAATCGGATTTTTTTCATAAAACAGAAAACACAAGTCTCAGCTAAAGACAAAATTCCAACAGTTACCCGTCCAAAGAACCCGTCAATGAAATTGCAGAAGACAAAGCTCGTTGCACCAAGAAAGCGCTCTACATGTTCAGACACGAACACCGCAAATTACTCGATCAATGAAGCGCATTCAGACAGCAATACCCACTACCAGAAACCACTCCACCTTCGCTGGACCACCGCAAATAAGCCACAAACAACCACGCCACCGCAAAGAAGCCAACAAAAACAGCCACAACACAAAAGCAAGTCGCACCAAACAGAACGAGCTTGAACACCAGAGAACCTCTAAAATATAGCTTCAACAAACACGCCAGAAGAAATGTCCATAAGCAAGGACAGTGCAACCACATTCGCCAAGGTAAAACTCGGACAGGAGTCTTGAGTCACATCAAAAACGCCATACCGCATTAACACCACGAAACCCTGGACCATACCGCGTCAATACGCCAACTGCAACACCGTTTAAACCCCTGGAACACCTCAACCCGACGCTAGCGAGCACACAACAGAGCTCGACGAAACGGACGATAAATCAACAAAACTGGTGAATAAATAACACAGCAGTCTTGAGTCCCGAGACCACCAACCTCATTTAAACTGGCAAACGTCACCCCGCGCCATACTGCATTAACACCACGGAACCCTGGACCATACCGCATGAATACGCCAACTGCAACACCGTTTAAACCCCTGGAACACCTCAACCCGACGCTACCGAGCGCACAATAGAGCTCGACGAAACGGACGATAAATCGATAAGACTAGTGAATAAATCGCACAGGAGTCTTGAGTCCCGAGACCACCGTCACCCCGCGCCATACTGCATTAACACCACCAAACCCTGGACCATACCGCATGAATACGCCAACTGCAACACCGTTTAAACCCCTGAAACACCTCAACCCGACGCTAACGAGCACACAACAGAGCTCGACGAAAGGGACGATAAATCGAGAAGACTGGTGAATAAATCGCACACAACAGAGCTCGACGAAAGGGACGATAAATCGAGAAGACTGGTGAATAAATCCCACAGGAGTCTTGAGTCCCGAGACCACCAACTGCATTAAGACCACGAAACCATGGACCAACACGTGTTGCATGAATACCCCAACTGCAACACGTTTAAACCCCTGCAACACCTCAACCCGACGCCAGCGAGCGCACAACAGAGCTCGACGAAAGGCACGATAAATGGACAAGACTGGTGAATAAATCGCACAGGAGTCTTCAGTCCCGAGACCATTTAAACCTCATTTAAACTACAACACGTTTAAACCTCAACCGGACGCCAGCGGGCGCACAACAGAGCTCGACGAAAGGCACGATAAATGGACAAGACTAGTGAATAAATCGCACAGGAGTCTTCAGTCCCGATACCATTTAAACCGGCAAACGTCACCCCGCCGCCGGGGCCTGGGGCACACAGCCCCAGGCCAACGTCACTGCGTACGGATCAAACCACAACCACGTAAAATGAAGTTTTAAAAAATCAAAAATATACAAAAAATATAAACTTTAACAAAAACTTTGCAATTTCATATCCGCGATTTTTGCCACCCCAACTAATACCACCCAACTCAAAACTATATGTCGGGAACATAATAAAAGTCCTCATATTAAAAACACTACTACGCATGGAATAATGCATCACTAATCACTCCACCTTTCAATACATCGAACAAAACAACATGATGTGGGACATTAATATACGAATCGACTTCCCCGATTGCAACACTAGTAGTTACAGTATAATGTATTATAATGCTAACCAATCGATGACTGGGCATACACATATCGATCACGAAATCGATGACTGGGCATACACATATCGATGACTGGGTAATTACATTGCACCAATACAGGATCGGATTTGATCAGACTAGATGGAAAAGGTTAACTCATTGAATGTCAACTCTGTTGACAGGTCTCCCAAGAGAGAATCACACACAAGTTGGTTCATAAGGGATCATTAAATTAGTTTGCATACACCGAGGATACCTGCATGGGATAGATTCATCCACGGTGACAGGTCAAGTCGCATTATACTCAACCCTATTTTATTTTTGAAGGTCAAGTCGCATTATACTGCTAATCTGGAACGTATTTCAAGTTTTGAATCAAAACCACAGGGAATCTGAAAACAGAGATACAGTTCATAAATTGAATTTCTGGAAGTCTCATCAATGGCTCAACATTAAAAACCAAACACCAAGATCCAAGTGCGAACTGCTTGAGTTTTGAAAATCACACAACAAAATTTGGATTCAGAATGCTATATGGATTTGAAACTAAAACGCTAAATATGTAGTTCAATGCTATGAATTAAAAATCTTAAACGCCAAGGTGCAGGCTCAGATTATTGTGAATTCGAATCTAGATAAACGCCAATGCTGGGAGTTCAAGCTATGAACTTTAAAATCATAAACGCTAAATTTCAGACTCATAATGTTGTGAATTCGAAATTAAATAAACGTCAATTTAGGATTTCAATACTATGAACCTTTAAAATAAAGAAACTCCAAGATTAGGCTCAGAAGGTTATGGTTTCGAATCTAAATAAGCACACATTCTGGATTTCCATACTATGAACCTTTTAAAATAAAAAAAACGCCAAGTATTAGCTCGTGTAGTTCTCTATCAAGAAGATCTCGGCTATTTGCAGAAATAGAATGCTGAGATTATAATTTTCTCGGCTATTTGCAGAAATAGAATGCTGAGATTAAATTATAGGATCTCGGCTATTTTCTAATTTTATTTCTTTTCTTTTTCTTTTTCTTTTTAAAATAAAAAAATATATATATATATATTTTATTCAAAAAGATATTTTTTAATTTTACAATCTCCTTTCTCAAGAATAAAATATAACCATGATGATGATAAAAAATAATTTTATTATTAAATTTTTTACAGTCTTCACATGTATATTATTCTTAATTATGCGTGCAT
The DNA here is from genome assembly GCA_027924585.1 of Larix kaempferi. Taxonomy (NCBI): domain Eukaryota; kingdom Viridiplantae; phylum Streptophyta; class Pinopsida; order Pinales; family Pinaceae; genus Larix; species Larix kaempferi. The sequence goes on along the minus strand of BSBM01000788.1, from coordinate 1,102,881 downwards.
GAATACTTTTCTTTTTTCATTTTTCTTTTGTCTAGGTACCTCTTCGGCGGGCCTTTCTGATAGTTTCTTTCTTTCTTCTTATTGGGAGTACTGCGCAGCAATCGGAAATATTTACCGCGACCTTCCAACTACGCTTTCTTGGAGACTAAGGGTTGTTGAGGGATAAGGTCCTCCTTATCGTGCGCCCCTCAACTCTGTAAAATTAGTCACAGCAAATCTAATGAACAAGTAAATCAATCACAACAGATGAACATAGAAAATATGGTGCAAAACTGTGCAAAACATGCAGCAGTGCTCAATATCCCAATAAGGGTGAATGATTACAATATATAACTGTCTCAATGACTAAGCAATTCGAATTGCCTAAGTAGGTCATTCGAATCACTGAATGGAGTAGCTTGACTCCAACTAGGAGTCCTCATCATCAATCGGTGGTGGTCATCAATGCACAAGAACCAGTCATCCAGGTGTCAATCTGAGTCTAACTGAGTGTGTCATGTGTAACTGAAGTGTGTAGCACTGTTTAAGGGAAGGAGGCTCAGTGGGGGCGCATGGGAGGCTAACTGAAGTCAGAACAAGTCATCTAGTCAATCTGGAGGTCCAACGGAAGTGAAACAATCAGTCGGGAGTGAAACTAGCCTCAAATCAGGGAGAATCGGAGCTAACTGAGTGTAACTGAAGTGGAACTGCAGTGGTAGGTGAACAAGTGCGCCCTTCTCTGGCAGTAGGTGAGAAGTGGGCGCCTTTCAGCCTAGGAGGGCTAAAACTCTGAAGTAATTGGCTCCCGAGTGCTAGAATAAGGTGGCTAAGGTGCTGGAGGCATCAAACTGGTGACTGGGATGCATGCAAGTGCATGCAGGTGCATGCAAACCCTAGAATTTGCATGCAAACCCTAATTGCATGCAAGATCCTGAAAAAGATGATGTGGATATCCGAACACCCCCCCTCAAGCTAGACTATGATGTGCAAAAAATAATGTGGGGCCCTGGTAACTAAGACCAAAGGTCACCCCAATACAATAATCCAAAAAATGCTGAAAATAAAGTAAGTGAGGAAAGAGGGAAAACCCAGTGGGAAGAAAGCCCCCCCTCAAGCTAAAGCATAATAATGAATCAATCTGTCTCCACCATGATGGAACTCACCCCCAACAGTGAACGGAGGTAAGAGAACTTCTTCTCAGTGAAGCTCTTGGTGAAGATGTCTGCAATTTGCTCATCAGTAGTGCAATATTGCAGAATGATGGTGCGGTCATGCACCAACTGTCGAATGTAATGCATATGAATCTCAATGTGTTTGGTCCTCTGCCGCTGAACTGGATCTGTGGAGACCTTGATAGCACTTTGATTGTCACAAAATAGGACAGTCGAAGTAGTGCCACCAAAACCAAACTCGGAAAGAATACCCTGCAACCAAACTGCCTGAATGCAGGCATTGACTGCCCCTCGATACTCTGCCTCTGTTGAAGAAAGTCCAATGGCTGCTTGCTTTTTGCTGGACCAGTAAATAGCACCATGACCAATCATGAAAACATAACCGGAAGTGGACTTCCAATCAATGCTATCACCTGCCCAATCTGAATCAGTAAAACCAATGAAATCAAGCTCAGAATCTGCAGCATAATGTATGCCAAAATGTCTCGTACCTTGCACATACTGCAAGATCCGCTTGGCTGCTCGCCAATGAAGCTCATGTGGCTGCTGCATATATCTTGACACGGCACTCACGGAATATGAGATATCTGGCCGTGAGTGTGTCAAATAAAGTAGTGAACCAATCAACTGTCGATACATACTGCAATCTGCAAGCGGTGTAGAATCTCCCTCCTCAAGACTGATTCCTGAGAGGAATGGGAATGGGGCTGCCTTACATTCAGCCATATTAAACTTCAATAACAGGTCAGAAGCATATTTTTGCTGAGATATAGTGATCCCATCAAAATTTTGAGCTATCTCCAAGCCCAAAAAGTGACTCAGCAAGCCCAAATCGCTCATGTCAAAAGCTAGATTTAAGGCAGATTTTAGCTTGTTTATTGAAGTAAGTGTGCTACCAGTAATGAGAAGATCATCAACATAAAGTACAATAACCAACAAATTACCTTTAACTCGCTGAAGATACACATTCGGATCAGATTTGCACCTTTGGAAATTCTGAGAAAGAAGGAAGGAGTCCATCTTTGCGTACCAAGCTCTTGGGGCCTGTTTTAACCCGTACAAAGATTTCTTCAATCTGCAAACCAATGATGGATCTGATGTATAACCCTCTGGTTGCTGCATATATACCTCTTCAGCAAGGTCTCCATGTAAAAATGCACTCTTCACATCCATGTGGTGCACCTCCCAGTGCTTGGATGCGGAAATAGCTAAAACAAGGCAGATGGAATCCATCTTTGCAACCGGTGCAAAAGTCTCAGTGTAGTCCACTCCTTAGACTTGGGAGAAACCTTTTGCCACCAACCTTGCTTTATATTTGCTGATAGTGCCATCAGCAGCAACTTTAGTACGGTAGACCCATTTACACTTCATTAATTTTCTTCCAGGTGGAAGAGAAACTAGCTCCCATGTGTTGTTCTTTTGAAGAGAACTGTACTCTTCATCCATGGCACTTTTCCATCTCAGATCTCGATGAGCAGAATAGTATGATGTAGGATCTGAACCAGCCATCAAATAAAAAATCTCAGGAAGAAATGGATCAGCAATAGAAAGATCCATACCTGCTCTTTGAAAGTCTCCTCTTGTTCGTCTCGGATCAACAAGATTTCCAAGATTCGAACCAGCAGATTGTAGAGTGTTTTGGGCCCACTTAGGTAACTGAGGAGGATCAGAATGGTCAAATTCCGAACCTGATATGTCATGATCATCATATGTTGCTACAATATCAGAAATATCAGAACTCATACCTTCATTATCGTTGCACGGATCTTCTTCTGGTGAAGGCGGTGAATCGGCAGTCTTCTCCTCGACTAGTTGCAATTCTTGAAGTGGTTCTTCAAATTGCACACTGCGCTCTATGAATATCTTTTTAGATCTGATATCAATGAGTTTATATGCTTTTGATTCTTCCCCATATCCTATCAATATGCACTCGATACTTTGTGGATCCAAAGCTCGTCTCTTCTCAGAAGGAATTCTAGCCCATGCAGTAAAGCCAAAAACTCTCAAATTTGACACATCCGGTTTGTGACCAAAGAATGCTTCGAAATGAGTCATACCTTTCACGGATGAATGTGGAACACGGTTCTGTATATATGCAGCAACATTGATTGCTTCAGCCCAAAGATTTGCAGCCAAACCTTTTGATTCAATCATGCATGTAGCCATCTCTTTCAGTGACCGATTTTTCCTTTCCGCTACACCGTTTTGCTGGGGTGTGTAGGGAACTGTATGTTGGATCTTAATTCCGCTTTGGGCACAAACTTGCAGCAACTCGAACTTGATATATTCTCCACCATTATCAGATCTAAGAGCTTTGATCTTGCTCTCAGTGGTGGTCTCAACAGAAGCCTTAAAATCCTTGAATTTTCCAAGCACTTCTGACTTGTTTTTGAGAAAGAATACCCATGTAAAGCGGGAAAAATCATCAATAAATGTCAAAACATACCTTGAACCATTTAATGACATATGGGGCAGCGGACCACTGATATCAGAATGGATCAATCCCAAAATAGTAGAAGCTCTGCTAGCTTTGTCGCGGTCGAATCTGTGCTCGGGGTGCTTCCCAATGATGCAACCAGTGCATATTCCCTTCGAGGAACGGAGTTGTGGAAGCCCATCTACCATGGATTTGTTTGATAACAGCAGCAAATACTTATAATTAAGATGTCCAAATCTTTCATTCCAAAGCCTACTAACCTCATTACCATGTGTGCGAAGAGCAGTGGGCTTTGCAAGCGAAATAAAGTGTGAAAACTCATAGCATTTTGCAGTGTGATTTACCTTTCCGACTGCAACTAGTCTTCCACTTTTGATATCATAAATTTCAACTGTATTAGGGCTGAATGTAACTTGCTTTGGTTCACCAGTGTGTGTCATTTGATACACAGAAAGGAGATTTGAAGCCAAGGAAGGCACATAGAGAACATTCTAAAAGCTTCCATGTTCTACATGAATTGTACCTTTGCCCTTTGAAGAAATTTTTTAGTCATCTCCCAAATGGATGGGGATGGAGCTGTTTGGATCGAATGAGGAAAAAGAATCAATATTTGCAGCCATATGATTTGATGCACCCGAATCTATCAAGAGAGTAGTGGGCTTCGAAACCGTTGCCATGAGTGCTTGTCCTCTTTCATGATCATCATTCCTATCCTTCTTCCTTGCACCGTCGGGAAGGGTTATGTTGTTCTTTTCCAAAAGGAGGGCCATTTGATCTATAGTCTTCTTCATACATGAACTTTCGGGATGAAAGCCACGGTTACAATAAGTACATTTAGATTTTTGGTTACCTTCTTTGCCCTTTTGCTTGGATTTCGAACTAGATGGTGCATCCGTTTGTTTGCCTTTCTCCTTTTGCTTGTGAGGCTCGAATTTGGGCTTCTCCTTCTTCTGCTTTCCTTTACCATTCGAGATCTTGGGTCCTTGAACATATAGGGCTGAATCTTTGGAGCTTATGGACCCCATTTGAATCAACTTGTCATGTTCTTTTGTGACGGACTCAATGAAGGCATTCAAGGTAGGCATCTTCCAATTCGGGGTAGTTAGCCGACCGGAATTGAAAGTAGAGACAAATACCGAATAATCTTTCCCAAGCTTGCTTAGAATGGAGAGGATCAATTGTTTATCCTCTTTGATAACTCCACTGTTCTTCAATTGCAAGTTCAAGTTTTTGAATTTTGTGAAGAATTCATTGATGGTCTCAAAATTCTCAGGACTAAGGGCAATCAATTCATTCTCTAATTGAAAAGCCCTAAGCTCATCCTGCTTGCCAAATAGTGTTTCAAGTTGCTCCCATATAGCTTTTGGAGTCTTCAATCCGCTGAGATGGAAGTGAAGATCTTTGGAGATGGAGAGACAAAGAAGACCATAAGCTTCATCAAGCTTGTTGTAGTGTTTGGTTCTATCTGATAGATTGCTTGGCTCCAATTCAAGACCAATAGTGACTCGGTAGTAACCTTTTGAACGTAATATGATCTCCATATCATCTTTCCAATCAAAATAATTGAATGGGGTGAGGATAGGCTTTGAAGAAGAGTATTCCATTGCTAGGAGCGAGTCAAACTGATGTAGAAGAAGCTTGCATGCACAGTGTAGCGAATGCAATTGCTGTAGGGAAGCTTGCATGCACAATGTAGCGAGTGCAATTGATGGACAATAAACCTGCAAATCACAATAAAACAAACACAATAAGGTCGAACAATCCACCCTTTTAGAGTTGCATCACACCTGGGATTGGAGATCAAACAATGTTGAATGAGTCCAATGTATCAGATCCAGGAATTATGTGGAAACTCAAGCTTCTAGAGTGGTATTGGAATAATTTTCAAGCTTTGCATGCACATGAGCGAATGCCCTTGAGATATCTCATGCCAAAACTTTTTGCAATTTGAGCAATTCAGTCAAATCTTCTTGTACAAACACCTGTAGAAAAGAGATCTTGTCCCTGCAATGGCTCTGATACCATGTAAAATTAGTCACAGCAGATCTAATAAACAAGTAAATCAATCACAACAGATGAACATAGAAAATATGGTGCAAAACTGTGCAAAACATGCAGCAGTGCTCAATATCCCAATAAGGGTGAATGATTACAATATATAACTGTCTCAATGACTAAGCAATTCGAATTGCCTAAGTAGGTCATTCGAATCACTGAATGGAGTAGCTTGACTTTAACTAGGAGTCCTCATCATCAATCGGTGGTGGTCATCAATGCACAAGAACCAGTCATCCAGGTGTCAATCTGAGTCTAACTGAGTGTGTCATGTGTAACTGAAGTGTGTAGCACTGATTAAGGGAAGGAGGCTCAGTGGGGGCGCATGGGAGGCTAACTGAAGTCAGAACAAGTCATCTAGTCAATCTGGAGGTCCAACGGAAGTGAAACAATCAGTCGGGAGTGAAACTAGCCTCAAATCAGGGAGAATCGGAGCTAACTGAGTGTAACTGAAGTGGAACTGCAGTGGTAGGTGAACAAGTGCGCCCTTCTCTGGCAGTAGGTGAGAAGTGGGCGCCTTTCAGCCTAGGAGGGCTAAAACTCTGAAGTAATTGGCTCCCGGGTGCTAGAATAAGGTGGCTAAGGTGCTGGAGGCATAAAACTAGTGACTGGGATGCATGCAGGTGCATGCAAACCCTATAATTTGCATGCAAACCCTAATTGCATGCAAGATCCTGAAAAAGATGATGTGGATATCCGAACAAACTCATCATACACGACTAAGTCGTTATGGCTTCGCCCGTACGGCACACGCTTCCCTAGGTGTGCTGAAACGGCTTCCTACCCATGCGTGGATTGCTACCTCAGGGTCCACAGTCTGTCATCGTACCCCTATGTGTTCTTTCTGTTCTTACAACCCCTATAATTCCCTTGTGGGTCAGTCGGTAAACCCTCTTACCCGCCACTGCACACACTCAAGTACACATTAGTAGCGTTGCACTATAAAATATTTTCATCTTTCATTCTAGTATCTCAGTTAGTCGAGCATGCAAATTATTCATCATTTATCATCATGTCTCAGTCAGTCGAGCAATTTCATCATTTTCATTATAAAGCATTTTCATCATTTATCTAATCATTTCTCGGTCAATCGAGCATTTTCTTCATTCATCTAATCATTTCTCAATCAGTCGAGTATTTTCATCATTTTCATTATAAAGATTTTTCATCATTCATCTAATCATTTCTCAGTCAGTCGTGCATTTTCATTATAAAGTATTTTCATCATTCATCTAATCATTTCCATTTCATATGATAATTTTCAAAGCAATTTCTATGATCTAAGTTTTTTAAAACCGGGTCACTTCATTCTAGTGCCCTCAATAGTCAAGTCAGTCATAAGTCTCAATAGTCTAAACAGACAAAGGTCTCAATAGTCTAATCAATCATAAGTGTTGAGGCAAGCGTTACAAAGGTCGGTAATGGAACCCAGATACGTATCGGAACCGATCCATGGCTTGGCTGCCAAAATAAACATCCCCTCCCCGACCCACTAATACTGTTACTCCAACAACATGGCATCTTCCATATGAATCAAATTGTGGACTTCCATTCAACAAATATCTGGCAACAGGGATGGTTGGGAACGAAGGATCAAAGAGTTATGTAGGAATACTACAACATCTGGAATGAGTATACCACAACCCTCAAAATATCACATGTTAGAATTAACGACTCTCCGGACGATCTTATTTGGTCGCCAGCCTCAAACGGAATATACACACCAAAGTTGGGTTACATATTGCTGGCGGAACAAAAACAACAGAACGAGGAAAAAAAGTGGTGGTGGCAAAAGATATGGAAATCCCACTGCCCATCAAAGGAAAACAATTTCATGTGGTGCCTCTTAGAAAACCAAATTCCGACGTGGGATCGTATGAAGAAGAAAAACATAGTTGGACCGGGTTGGTGTGCATTATGCAATCAAGGTGAGGAAACAATCTCTCATCTTTTCCTGAGATGCCCCTTCATTGTAAACGTCTGGTCAGAATTGAAAACACGGTTTCTCCATTCTATGGAGTGGATTGGAGACTTCGTAGAAGAAGCCTGGAAATCCTAGAACGGCGCTCATGACACGGCCTACGTTCCTGCTTTACCATTGATTTCCATTTGGGGAATATGGATTTCCAGAAACATAATGAACTTCCAGGAAAAGCAAACCACCCCTGCTCTTATGGCACAATATAGCATTTCTATTATATCATACTTCCCACAGGAAAAAAACCAACCTATCTCTCGCACTATTGTGGTGGAAGACATAAACGCACAAAAACCATGGGCATTCTTCGATGGGGATTCACAAAACGATGTGTGTGGAGGAGGTGCAATACTTCACTTATCATAAAACCATCTTTACAAGCTTCATATGGGATTGGGGCATGGTTCAAACAATTATGATGAACTTTATGCATTAAAACTCCCGATTTACTTTGCAAGAGAAAAACAGTGCTCACATCTACAGATTTTTGGAGACTCTAGGATCATAATAAATTTGATAAATCAAGTTCAGAGATGTCACAATCTGCTATTAAACTTAATGTTGATAGAAACATTGAGGTTGTTAGAGGATTTTGACACTTTCTCTTGTCATCATGTCTACAGGGAAAGAAACAGAGAGGCATATCACCTTTCAAAGTTGGGATTAAATCTCCATCTGGGTCAGTGGAAAATCATGGAACAGATAAACGACACTTTCCATGAATATTATCATAGGCCTTTTATAGAAGGGTTGGCACAACAAAACATTTGAATATCTTTTGACATACAAAATATTATTATTTGAATTTTTGTTGTATATATTTATAGGATTATAGAGTTCTTTCTGGAGAACTCGGTTTTCATTTTTTATGGGAACTACTCAAAAAATAGAATTATTGGATACTAGAAGCTGAAAAGAATTTATTGGAAAGGGATCACAGAAGCCTCTCGGCAATATGTAATTTGATTTTAACTAATGAAATTATGCTTTTTTCTTTGGAAAAAAAAGGTTCTCCATATGTCATTGCTCACAATATTAGGATCGATCATTTTGAGGGGAAAAAGAACCTCAAGGAATAAATAGTGAGACTACTGAAGGATCCAAACATTAATTGGGATGCAACCTAGAGATTCTTTGATGGTTATTTCCAAGGAGTTCCTGGTAGGTGTTAAAAGAAATGTAACTGCGGAAGATATTCTATTTATAATTGTCTATTATATTCCTCCTCTGGGAGATGTCATTGATGTAATTAATATTGTAAGAGTCATTCAAAGAGTCAATGTAAACCCTAGGTCTCTTGTCGGCCTAGAAGAATCCATAAAGGATTATTATATTATGTATTTTACAAGTCAGCCCAGTAAGTTAGGAGAAGTCGGCCCAGTTGGGGAAAATCCACCCCAATGGAAGAATATAAATAGAGAGTGAGTCTCTCATTTATATTCACTCATTCACTCTCACAAGTTCGCATAGGAGAGAGAGAGAAGTTCGCACAAGTGGAGAAGTAGCTGATTTTGTCTTGGGGTTTACTTTTGTACTTTTTAATTTCTATACTGAGGAAGACTTTGCCGGGGTTTTCTCCCTTGTGGTTTCCCCGAGAGAAATATTGTGTTCATTGTGTTCTTGTTGTGCGTGTTATTCTTTCAGGGATATATTGTTTAATGTTATATACTAAACAAGTGAAAAATAACATGGTATCAGAGCAGGCCTGAAAGAAAACATTGTGCAGCCTCTGTAACTACAGAAACTAGTGTTTCTTATTCCGGGAGCTCCCTCCACAGATCAACTGAAAAATCTAGTGCATTTAACTCGCCTCACTAGGGCACATCTTTCTATCGAAGAATATTTTCATTCTGATAATTTTCATTTTTGGGTCCCCCATTGCAGCCCGGGAGAACTAGGTCATCATGTTTTTGGATCATCTGGTCACAAAATTGGCCGAAAGAGTAATTTTCTCAACTCGCCTTGAGGAGGCGAATTTTCTCATCCAATCAAATTTCCAAAATCCTGAAGTTGGAAAATTAGGGTTTCTCTGACAAACCCTAGGTCAAGGAAGAAGCAGTTTTCAGAAGGATGACTTTTCTGGTAAGTATTAAATCTATTCTATTTCCATTTGAGGTTCTCATATTATCAAAATGAAACTCAATACAAGCTTGATGAGAAGCTTGAAGGAGCTGATAACTTTAGGGCATGGAAGTATAGATTCATGCTCATCCTTGAAGAACATGACCTAGAAGACTTTATAAACGAAGGACTTACAGAACCAAAGGGATATGAAGCCAAAGCAATGCATAAGAAGAATATGGCCAAGGAAAAGAGGATCATTACTGATTCTATCAAAGATCACTTAATCCCCCAAGTGTCTTCCAAGAAGACTCCAAAATAGATGTTCGATACCCTAACCAACCTATTTGAAGGGAAAAACATTATTAGGAAGATGACCTTGAGAAATAAACTCAAGGGAGTGAAGAACTTGAAGTCTGAGTCCATGCACTCATACTTCTCCATAGTGTCTTAGATAAAAGAACAACTAGAAGCTATTGGAGACATGATAGAAGATGCAGAAGTTGTGATGACCACTTTGAATGGTCTTCCCGGAGATTGGGAACCATTTGTGTGCATAATTTGTGCTAGAAAGAAATTAATCCAATTCAGACAGTTATGGGAAGAGTGTGTGCAAGAGGAAGAGAGAATAGCGATAAGAGAGGAGAAACTAAACGACAATGAAAATCAAGCATTGGAAACTCATGCCAAAAGAAGAAGGAAAAGGAAGAGTGATACACTTACCCACTCTCCCAGAAGATCTCTAAGATATCAAAAGAACAAGAAGAAGTTCAAGAAATACCTCTCCTCCATTGAGTGTTACTCTTGTCACGAGACATGACATCTAGCAAGAAATTTTCCATCCAAAACTGGAAATCATAAGAAGAAGAGGAGGTTTCATGCTCATGTAGCGGAAGATAGTGAATATGATGAAGAAGTCAAGAGTAGAGATGATGAAGACTCCAGTGAAGAATATGTTCTAATATCAGCACTCACTGGTTCAATATCTCATGGGAGTGATACTTGGCTAGTGGATAGTGGAGCTTCAAAGCACATGACCGGATACAAAGAATACCTCTCACATCTCATTCAAAAGGAATCTCAACACAAGGTAAAGCTTGGAGACGATTATCAATACCCCATCAAAGGAATGGGAGAATCCTCTTATAAATTGGACTCTGGAAAGTCCATGAATATGAAATATGTACTTTATGTACTAGGCTTGAAGAAGAACCTTCTATCTATTTCTGCATTAGATGAGAAAGGCCTTTGAATTGCATTTATAGATGGTGAAGTTCTTATGTGGCCAAAAGGGAAGACTATTGGTGATGCAGTAGTCATTGGAGTAGAAGAAGGAGGAATTTACAAACTAAAGGGTCATGTAGATACAACATTGATGACTAGTACCATGAGCCCTTCTGAGCTATGTCATAGAAGACTAGCTCATGTACACTACAAATCCTTACCAATAGTAAGTAAGGTGGCGACTGGACTACCAGAAATCCAGGTTGATCATGAAGGAGTATGTAAAGGATGTGCTCAAGGGAAGAGTACGAAGAACCCATTTCCAAGTAGTGACAGCAAAGCGAAAGGTATTCTGGATATTATTCACTCAGATATCTGTGGACCTATGTCCACCACTTCTCTAAGAGGGTATGTATACTATGCTTCTTTTATTGATGATTACTCCTACAAAACATGGATTTATTTTTTGAAGAATAAGAATGAAGTCTTTGAAAAGTTTAAAGAGTTCAAAGCTCTTGTATAAAACCTCTTTGAGAAAAAGATAAAGATTCTAAGGTCAGATAATGGAGGGGAATATACTTCAGGTGATTTCAAAGATTTATGTAAACAAGCAGGGATTAAGAGGGTGATCCAGGAGGATATTTGAGGATCGATCTGATTTAAAGTCTTCAAACAGCAGTACAAAGGTTACCGTGGTAAAGAGATCACCGACAACTTTCCGTCGACGCTTGTTTCATGCGAAACGACCTCCAGATGAAGAAGTTGTCAGCATTTGAAGTTTCAACAAGGAAGGTTAAAAATGGTAAAAGTGGTTAAAAAAATAGTTATAAGTTTTATGGTTTTGGAGCCATGGGAATCGAACCCAAGACCTTCACCAAAGCCACCATAAGCTCCATTAGCAAACAATGGTTCAAATATTAATATAAGGTTGAAATATTTTTGTAAAATGGGGGTGGGGGCTATGCCCTTGCCCCCATGCTAGCACCAAGGCACCAACTATATGATAGCACCGAACTATATAACAACCAAATCACAACAAACCTTATCAATTAAACCACGGTATAATGTGGAGCCATAACGTGGACCAAACCATGCCAACAAATGCGCCATAGTTAAACCTTATAACAAACCATGCCAACAAACGCACCATACTTAAACCTTATAACAAACCATGCCAACAAACCCGCCATAGCTTTAAACCATATATCAAATGTGTTAATATGTTATATATACCACCATCCAAAAGCGTGTGGAGGGAGGAGAGGCTCGCGGGTTTGACCCCTGGACATCTCCCTAAAGAGCGTAGCGCTTTTCCACTGGGGCACCGCCCCACCGTTGCTTGTAAACCAACACAAATATCTTTTAACGTTGTTGTTCCCAGAACCTATAAAAAACCAGGAAAAAACCAAGCCATGGTCCAAGTTCGGAGTGGAATACACAGCGCGCGGGTTGCACAGAGACTGAGACAGGGTACATCACAGATCCTAAGGAGCTTAGGCCATTAACAGGCACGGATCTCGAGGCATAATCCATTCAGATTCTACTCTTATGTCTTATTTGCAGGAAGTTGATCTCGTTTTGCATGCCAAAGGAGGTATGGGGCACATATGGTCAACTTTATACTCATTTTTCTCATAATTTCGAGCGGAACGTAGTGGTGCAGTCTGTTTCTGAGTCTGACAGACAGAACTCATAAGTGTTTCCAGAACAATCAATTTGTAACCTTTGAAGACTTAATAAGATCGGCCTTCCATTGGAAGCGACTCGGAGATGTATCCCAAGAAGGGTGAACTCCGTTATCAGCTCTTATCTTGATTTTCTGGTTTGCATCTCTCTTTTATTTGCTCATGTGTTGATTTTAAAGCATTTAAAAATAATCTTTTAAGCCATTTTAATGAATGTTACATGCAAGTTTTTTGGTTAAAAAGATCCTGAAAATTTCAGATCAAGTTTGGTATCAAAGAAGCTTAACCATTGCATTGTGAGTCTTTTTATGTTAACAAGAGCAAGTCTTCAAAGATGTGAAGGAGAGATTGAAGAGTTTGATCCTGAGACTGGATCAAGAAGAAGGAGAATGGCTTCAGAAAAAAAGGAGATGATGGGACTTCTTCAATCCCTTCTGAAGGGGATTTTCTTAAAGCTTTCATGAAGATGCAAAGTACGGTGGAAGAACTTTATCAAGATCGGAAGAAGGGAGAACAAGGTGGTTCTTCTCATGGAAAGGGTAAATAAGAAGGAGGTGGTGAGGAACCTCCTAAATCTCCTCCATCATCACCATCTTTCCTTGATGGTTCTTTACATTCCTCACCTAAAAAGAAAATTGATCTCAATATGCCTCAATTAAAGCTTTATATTAAGTTTGGTTTACTTGTTTATAATGGAGAACTTAATGCTGAAAAGTTAGATAATTGGATCTGTCAGATTGAATTCTATTGTAGGATTCAAAAGTTTACTAAAGATAGCTTGAAAATTTCAGATCATAGGGAGCTTACTATTTCCTATAATCCACAAGAAAATGGTGTAGCTGAAAGGAAGAATAGAATGATCATAGAAGCAGTGAAGGCTATGATTTATGATCAAGACTTACCCATGAATATATGGGAAGAAGCAGCCAGAACTGCAGTATATGTACAGAACATAATCTCTCACAGTGCTCTTGGAAACAAGACCCCGGAAGAGATGTTCACTGGTATGAATCCTGAAGTTAGTCATCTAAAAATATTTGGATGTCCAGTGTTTATTCATATGCCCATGGAGAAGAGATCGAAATTGGAACCTTTAGGGAAGAAGGGAATATTTGTGGGCTATAGTGATCATTCAAAGGCTTATCGTATCTACATCCCAGGATTCTGCCAGATTGAGCTCAGTCGGGATATTACATTTGATGAAGACACGGATTTTAACAAATCCAAGAAGACTCATGAGGATGAAGAGGAGCAGGAGGCTCCCAGAGTTACATAAACAAATAAAGTACCAAACATAAATATTGAAAAAAATCCTATTCCAGAGGATCATGACATGGCAGAACCTCAGAGACCTGAGGAGACACCTCATGAGGAGATTTCTCGAAAGAGAAGACCAACTTGGGCCCGAGAATTAATTCAAGATGCAGGAAAGTATGGTTCCCCATAAGGAACCAAGAGAGAGAGCAAGAGACCAAGTCCATACTCCAGCTATGTAGCCTTGATGTGTAACCTTGTTGAATAGGAACCAACTTGGTTTGAAGATGCAGTGAAGAAGAAGGAATGGTTGGGTGCTATGAATGAAGAATATCAATCCATCATCAAGAATGATGTTTGGGATGTGGTACCAAGACCGAAGGATAAATTTGTTGTATTGTCAAAATGGATCTTCAAAACAAAACACTCAGCATATGAAAGCATTGAAAAGTACAAGCCAAGATTTATTGCTCGAGGATTCTCACAAAAGGAAGGAATCGACTATGAGGAGACTTTTTCTCATGTGGCCAGATATACTTCAATTAGAACCATTCTTTCCTTGGCAGCTAAGATGAAATGGAAGCTACATCAGATGGATGTAAAGACGACATTCCTGAATGGGAAGATAGAAGAAGAAGAAGTATATATTGAGCAGTTAGAAGGATTTGAAGCAGAAGATAGAAAGTCACATGTATGCAGACTAAATAAAGCATTGTATGGGTTGAAGAAAGCACCCATAGCATGGTATGGAAGAATTGACAACTTCCTGATGAGTTTGGGATTTACCAAGAGTAAAGCAGATTCTAATCTTTATTATAAGATTATGGATGATGAACATATGATACTACTATTGTATGTAGATGATTTGTTCCTGACAGGAGAAGATAAACCCATCACCGAATGTAAGAGAAGGCTTGCAGCAGAATTTGAGATGAAAGACCTTGGCATGATGCATTACTTTCTAGGTCTTGAAGTATGGCAGTCTCCAGATGAGATTTTCCTTAGTCAAGTAAAATACACAATAGAGATCCTAAAGAGATTTGGGATGTTGGATTGTAAGGCCATGACTACTCCAATGGTGACAAACTTTAAGCTTCTGAATGATGCTTCATCAGAGATAGTATATTTCACCATGCATACACAGATTATTGGGTCATTGATGTACTTGACCAATACTCGACCAGATATATGTTTTGCTATGAACACATTGAGCCAGTATATTGTAGATCCCAGGAGTGTTCACCTAATTGCAGCAAAACATTTGATGAGGTACTTAAAAGGTACATTGGATTATGGACTCAGATATGCTTCACATAGTGAGTTTAGGCTGTATGGGTACACAGACTCAGATTGGGTTGGAAGTGCCGAAGATAGAAAGAGCACTTCAGGATGTTGCTTTAGTTTGGGATCAGGTATGATCTCATGGCTCAGTAGAAAGCAACCATGTGTTTCCCTCAGTACAGCGGAAGCTGAATATGTAGCAACTTGTTCAGCTTGTAGCGAAGCAGTGTGGCTTCGCAAGATGTTGGCAGGATTGTTCGATGCAGAGATTGATGCTACGGATATACTCTATGACAACCAGAGTTGCATCAAGATGACAGAGAATCATGTGTTCCATGATAGATCGAAGCACATCGAGATCAAGTTCCACTATATCCAGGATATGGTGTAGAAGGGAGTTGTGAAGCTCAAGTACGTTCCTATAGAGGAACAAGTTGTTGATGTGCTGACTAAGCCTTCGTCTCGCATAAAGTTTGAATACTTTCAAGACAAGCTTGTTGTGGTCGAGAGGGACCTCTCTTGAAAGAGAGAATGATAGTTCCAATACTTAAATAATTGATGCATGTCGAGGGATAACAAATGCCTATCTATAGGGATAGATGCTTGCCCTAGTGGTGGAAGATCAGTACTGGGTGACTGGTAGAGTTCCTATCCTTAGGGATAGATGCTTGCCCTGGGGCTGGAAGATCGGTATTGGATGACTGATAGAGTTCCTATCCTTAAGGATAGATGCATGCCCTGGGGGTGGAATATCAATACTAGCTGACTGATAGTATTCCAGTTCTTAGGAACTGATGCCAGTCCTAGGGGCTAAAGATCAGCACTGGCCGATTGATAGTATTCCCAGTTCTTAGGAATTGATGCTAGTCCCGGGGGTTGAAGATCACTACTGGATGACTGATAATATTACAGTCCTTAGGAACTGATGCCAATATCGGGGGCTGAATATCAGTATTAGTTGACTGATAGAGTTCCTATGCATAGGGATGGATGCTTGTCCTGGGGACAGAAGATCAATACTTGTTGACTGATTGTGTTCTAGATGACGATGTTTTTGATGAGGATGTACCAGCAGATGATGTTCTAGATGATGATGTTGTCAATGAGGATGTACCAACAGATAGTGTTCTTGCTGATGATGTTGCTGACGAGGATGTACTAGCAGATAGTGTTCCAGCTGATGATGTTGTTGACGAGGATGTACCAGCATATGATGTTCCAGTTGATGGTGTTGCTAATGAGGATGTTCCAGCAGATGATGTTCCAGATGACGATGTTGTTGATCCATAAGAAGATGTTCCAGTTGATGATGTTGATGATGACGATGTTCCATCTGACGATGTTGTTGATCCAGTAGAGGATGTTGTTTTCAGCAAAGGATGTTGCTGATGATGATGATGTTGTTGATGGTGATATTCCAGAAGGTGATGATGTTGCTAATGACAATTATGATGAAATTCCAACAGATGATCATGATGATACTCCAACAGATGATACCCCAGACATATGATGATCCAAAATCTTCCTACGACATATCGAGATTCACAAGTCAATTGTGCATCTACTGATGTTACCCGCATAATACCTTCCTAGTTAAGAGGGAGTGTTAAAAGAAATGTAACTGCGGAAGATATTCTATTTATACTTGTTTATTGTATTCCTCCTCTAGGAGATGTCATTGATGTAATTAATAATGTAAGTCACTGAAAGAGTCAATGTAAACCCTAGGTCTCCTGTCGGCCTAGAACAATCCAGAAAGGATTATTATAGTATGTAGTTGAAAGTTGGCTCAGTCAGTTAGGAGAAGTCGTCTTAGTTGGGGAAAATTCACCCCAAGGGAAGAATATAAATAGAGAGTGAGTCTCTCATTTATATTCACTCATTCACTCTCACAAGTTCGCATAGGAGAGAGAGAGAAGTTCGCAGAAGTGGAGGAGTAGTTGATTTTGTCTTGGGGTTTACTTTTGTACTTTGTGATTTCTATATTGAGGAATACTTTGTCGGGGTTTTCTCCCTTGTGGTTTCCCCAAGAGAAATATTGTGTTCATTGTCTTCTTGTTGTGCTTGTTATTCTTTCAGTGATATATTTTTTAATGTTATATGCTAAACAAGTGAAAAGTAACAGTAGGTGTGGTGTAGGTGCAGTTCTTTACTTGAACACGAATCATTACTTTTCTTTAAAATAGGTGCAAGTCTGGGGACGAACAACAGGGAAGAGTTGTATGAATTATGGACCATGTTGAACTTTGCAATGGACAAAAGGGTAACCTCTTTACAAGTTTGGTATTATTCAAATTTAGTGGTTAACTTGTTTAATGGACATGCTTAGTTCCCAAATTTGGCCTTGTCCTCTTTGATGAATAGAATACGAGACAAAGCGAGTGCCCTCCGTAAATTTTGAATTGAACATGTCTATAGAGAGTTTAAGGCTTTGTCTGACAGGATCTCAAAATAAGTAGTGAAAATTCAAGAAGGGATCCTGATTTACAGGGAATTGCGGAAGGATCTTAGGTTACAACAAACATCTTTTAATTCCTTTCATAGGTTTTTATGATCAGGCAATTTTTATTCAGTTTTTTGTTATGGTTGTTTTCATATTCTTTTGTTCTATGATCTAGTGAAGTAAGTCCATGGCATTTTTTCTCTTCTAAAAAGGACATGTTAAGGTCTAGTGAATAACCCATGGTCTATTTAGATTACTCGTGTACAATAGACGGTCAAACTGTTGAGCTTTTAGGCTTCGTTATGTATATTTTGATTTATACTTGAAATAGCAAATATATGATTTTTTATTGGAAAAAAAAGGTTGATGATATGAGATACAATTGGCATGTATATAAATACACGTTGGCGCGATAATTCATGTCCTTTAGTAAAATGCATGACTTATCATTAGTACAAAATAAACATACGATATCGATTTTTTTCCAAGGAAATTAAATTCACATTTTATATTCAAAGAAGAATACAAAATGCATTCTTTAGGTGCCAAGGTAGATATTAAATAACATTTTTTTGTAGAAAAAATAACAACTTCTATCTAAAACAAGTAATCAAAATAAGGATTATAGTTCCTTTTATAAACAACTACAAAAATCCCACACAACTTTAAAACTATCATAAATATAGTTTTCCAAAGTTTTCATATAAAGCACTAGTTAAAAACTAAAAATATATCAATCACTACCCAATATGATCAAAGACTTTGTTTGGTCTTAGATGAGACCCCATTCATAATTTCTCCAAGCCATAAATATCATGGTTTCTATTGTAAGCCTTGCTTGGACAGAGTGTCAAATTTTGTACTTAGTTATTTATAGATGTGAGTGATTATGATCACCTCAAACTGTAAGGAGTTTTCTTAACCTGAATGATCAAAGGTTGTAAGTTCACATTGTGTATATACTATTCATGATACATCCAACCAATCAGTAACATAGAGTCATCACCAAAAACATGGAGTCTACGAGCGCCTTTGGTAAAGCCATGATTAGTAGAGATCTACCTGCCATGAGTTCAACATAATTATTGTATAGTCTACCTAAGTGAGCCTTGAATATGAAATCTATGTTCCAAATAAAATATTCCTCCCGGGACACATGTTCTCATTCCCCTAGCATGCTCCATCAAAGAAGCTCTAGGGGATTGTTTTATCTATGAGTAGTTCACCAACTTGTCAAGGTACCTTATTATGTACTTACTTTTTTAACAATTGGAAATTACCAATGATCTAAATTGTGACCTAGAATGTAGATAGGTTCTTATTGTTGAAAAGTAGTGCATCATTGGCCAACTAGATACCCCATAAAACAGGAAACAAAATTCCCTCAGCTTCTTGATATATTGCCTTAAAAACCAATGATGTAGATATTTTTCAATATAGTTACCAAATCATATGTCTACAAGAGTTAACTTCTGACACATGTGTCTCGAAACCTATAAAACAAGGAAAACAAATAAAGAGTAGTGTAATCTTATGTTCTCCACTTTAGTAAAGAACACAAATACCCCTTGAGTTTGTCTCTTTTGAAGAATCTCCCTTGTTAGGAATCAATTGTCAAGAGCTAACCACATATGTATGATTGTTTTCCTATAAACCTTTATCGTTCAAATATTAAACCACCAACACTTCACCTCATATTTATCTTCAATTCCCAATGCAGTCTAACCGATTTGTCCATTGCAATGTCTGACAATCTTATTCATGGACCATCCCATCTCATCACCTTCATCTTTTATCCTTATATGTCATTTTTTAGCTGCTCTAAGTAATTATTCCACAAGTCAAAATACTCCTCCTATTTCAAACATTCTCGCTATATTCTATCCTTGGTGTCATAGATTTTTCAAACCCAAATATGTTGTTTGATTAAGTATAAATGATCCCCTTGTCATGTAACATGTTTACCAATGATTCAGGAAGAAACATACCATTCCCAAAACCCATAATGGAACCAACTCCAACCTTGACAAGTTTATCATTTTTGTTGTTCTTGATCTACATTAATGTTTTTTATGGGATCATACAAGCTTATCATTACCTACCCTCCATATAAGAAACTTGCATACAATGGGAAAGGTTAATAGCAATGATTTCCATTGATTGGAGACACTCCCAGAATGCTTCCTATCACATCTAATCCAATCCAACATTGTACCATGAGCAATATATTTATGCACAATAATCCTCTTTCATTGAATCTATTTATTTTCGAGGCTCTAAAGATTCTCAACAACCACATCTATGATAAAAAGATAAATGAGCTTAAGTCCCCATCCTCCTTTACTTTTTGGATGTGCAATTTTTGTCACTTTGAAAGGTGGAACCTCATATAGTCTGATTTCGCTTTCCACAAAAAATAAAAAAACATGTTTTCCTTACCTTCTCCAACACCCCTTTAGGGATATGAGATAATGGGTGTTAATAAACATGTATTTCCTCTAGTGCATGCTTCACTAATGTCAACCTCCCACCCCCTGAAAACCACGTAGTACACTAGAAATCGATCCTTCTTTCAACCTTGCCTTAAGAGCTAATGAATCCTACTTATAGTAAAATTTAGGTTTCAATATGAAACCTAAGTATTTTAAATGAACATCCAGGTCCAAGAAGTAAAAGGGAACAATAAACTCATAACCTTTTGAGTTTCCTCACTAATTTCATTATAGATAATAGTGATTTGTGTGTGTTAATCTCCATCCCAATGGCCTTGCCATATAAGTGTAGAATTTCCTTCAACTTCATGCCTTGATCGGATAAAATATTAAATATACAATATTGATTTACATGAATACTATTACATAATAAATGTTTCTACATGATTACATTAATGGTAATATACCCTAGGTATATTATAAATCCTCCACCCTTAAAATGCTTTATCCTCCAAGTATGGGCAAGGAACACTTTGTTTAATACAATGATCCATCTTCTTGTAACATTCACTTATTTGGTAAGGTTGAGGATGTGAGGTGATATGATTTTTGAAGCCATGAACAATATTGTCACATCAGAAAAGGAAAAATCCATCCTGAATGGAATCTCTTTGATGATAAATTTATTGATTTGAGAATTTGTTTTACTTCCAATTGTATTGTTTTTGGGTGCTTCAATGCGTAAGAAACATTGACATTGCTACATTGATTATTGCATACTACAATTTATGCAATTTGGTTGCCAATATGGTACCCCGATAAGTTGATTCCTTCTTAAATATCCATATCAACCTTTTCATGATTTACTTGTCTCATCATATTAATATTTGAAATTTTGTACTCACTAGTATCTCAATCATTTCATCAGTGGTGCTTGATGGAACTTCGACCATCAATAAATATGTAGATGTTGACTTGTCATTGAATTGCTTCTTGAACTCAATTTATGGATGATTTTCAATTGATAAGACTTCATTAATGATGACACTTTGATTTTTAGTTTCACTTTATTCTATAAAGGTATTTTTATCTTTGGCTTCAACTTCTAACAAATTCCTTGAATCACTCTCATCAATGGAGGTTTCTATGTCTACTTTCAAGATTGATATATCCGTACATTTAATTTCTTTTACTTCCATTAGCATATTTTGATTATGATTCTTCAAACAAGTGATGTGTTTGTCTTTGTTTGATGAGACCATTTCAAAATGTTTCTTGGCATCCTTCTTCTCTTGTGTTTCTTGGTCACATTGGATTGCAATGTCTTGTCAAATCAATGGCTTCACTTGTAAATTACAAATTATTTTCTCTGAATCTCATAGTTGTTTTTTATCTGTTTTTTCTTATTAGCTTGCTCTTGTAATTTACTTCATTTTTGAGGTCTTCTTTAGCATTTTCAAGATCTTTAATTTGTGTGGCCAAGTTACGACTATGATTCTTAAGGTGAGAAATGTCTTCATTTTTGTCAATGACAACCTTGCCAACTTCTTTTTGGCAGCCCTATAGATTTTATATTAATTTCTAGCTATCTTCGAAGAGTTACATTTGATACATCATTCATGCCTTTTGATCCGAGCACAATTGAGCATGCTTTCATTATAACTTCCTGCCATATTTGCTTCTTCTTATTATAAAAGGATGTAAATGACATTTCCTTCAAATTTAAGATAAAGCTACCTAATGTTTCCATCCATGGTGAAACTAAAATTATGTTAATGTCTTCTTTAGCTTAAATATAGTCATAATTTCTCAATTATAGATTATTTATTTTATCATCATCCCAGGAGTTTATATTTTCAATTACACTTTATTTAGGTATTAGTATTTAAATATCCCTATCAACATTAACGAAAAAATTCTTTTCATCTGGCCAATTAGCGATGATAATATCTCTTCCTTGAATAAACCCTTCAAGTTTTGATATCACAAAGATGTATTTTGTAAAACTGACAATTTTATTTATTTATTTTTAATATCACGATTCATGGCTATTTGAATACTTATAATCATATTCAAAATATTTGTTGTTGGTTTCTTACCCCACATAGTTTCTTTGGAAATAAAATTACTTCATTTTTAATGGCCAAAGTAAATATGCAATGTGTTGGTTAATGAATAGTAGTGTAAGATTGCATCTTAGTAGGGTGGAGTTCAATTCTCACCAGATGCCTAATATTATCTTTTACTAAATATACTTCTTTACTAATACAAAGTTTATTAATTTTTTGTTTTTATATAAGTTTAATGTAAAACATGAATTTCACCTCTTTTACTAGTTTCCTGGATTTTAACCCTACGAATTTTCAACCTCAGGGTTGTTAGAAATATAGAACAAAACAAAATTGGAAATTGAACAATATTTCAATCCTTAAAAACCTAATATTCTAGGCAATCCAAGGAGAAAAGATACCAAAGTGTTCTTATAAGTTTCATCCCTGTTGGAAAAGCCTAGTCGACGAGTCGACTAGGTCCTTCGACCGACTATGGTCAGCCCAAAGCTATCGGTCGGTTAGTCGAACGACTGGTAGTTATAACTGAAGAACTGTATGTAATATGTATAAATAGGTTGTACCTCTTTGCACTGATATTGTACTATGCTTTGGTCTCATTAATATAAATCTTGTTGATGTAGTCCCACTTACTCTCTTATATGATTGTATGATGTGTGTACACATGTGTCTCTTTCTCTATATTGGTATAATGTACTTCTGGTAACCAACGCGATCCCCTAGAATACAACATTGGTTCCGTTGTCGGTAGTACACATCATTAAGAAATGAGAAAGATGCATTAATGCTAACAAAGAGAGAAATTCGAGAGTGGAGATTTAGGAAAGTAGAAAACTATATCCAAAATTGTGCATGAAGAAACAAGTTGACATTAGCACAAGTAAGGCAGAAATTCTTCACTAAGGCCCATGAGAAATTTCTAGAGTTTGTTTCTCGCGAAATACATAAATTCTTGATAACTGTTCATGACTATATTGGACGCTCATAATGAAAAGTTGTTGATGAAAAGGATCCTCAATGGTGGAAGAACAAACTTGTACGAATTGTTCAAGAAAATCTGTGAAGACTATTGTGAAGCACAAGCCATCGAGGACAGAGTCTCCGCCGATAAAATCCGATGCAATTTTTATAACGATCTTCGTGAGAGTTTCTTTTACTCTGTACCCATCCTGCTATACAAATTCTTGATCGAGAACGACGACTAACACATTGTCGAACCCTGACCACCCTTAGAAGAGCATGTGGCGATGAATTAGGAAAATAAGCAAAAAGAGTGGGAACAGTTCATGAACGAACGACAGTGGGAATACTTTTTGAACAAATGACACCCATTGCTGAACTCACTTCCGTCGGTCAATAAGAGTCAGGTCAGCAATGGGGGGGTCACTAAAGATGTGTTCTCAGTAAAGAATTTGGAGCCTAGTCGACAGAAAAATGAAGGCCTGTAAAAAGTTGAGTCTGATCTGATGAAATAAATGCCCAGTCGTCCATAAGAAAACAACATATATACAAAGATTAAAAAGAGACAAAAGATACAGACAACAAGAGCAATTGAGGGAGATTTCCATCCCATTGAATCATAAGAGAAGCTTGAAGAAGTCAGAAGAGATGTTCGAGCAGCCAAAAGTCCTACCTAATTCGAGGGAAAGTCGACTAGTTGAAGAAGAAGGTGAGGTGCCGACATCGGAATATCGGTCAAACACAATGGTATTGACCCCTCAGAAAATGTGCATCACGATTCCATATGTTGCAACTCTCGTTAGTTATGTACCTATGATCGTGACGACTGGACCAACTATTAGGTAGATCATTGAGCGTGACATGAGATTACGACCGGGAGACACTAGCGTTTGGAACTGGCTAGACCAATGTGGCATAATCATAGATAGATTGATGATCCAATGACCAAAGTGAGGTAATTGGATTACCTTTACTACTGAGTTTGGGAGACATTCTTTCAATTTATTTTTTTCAGAACACATCGAGGTACCCCCTCTGCTATCAAGATTATTGATCGAACCTACCAACTCGTTGGAGCCCCGACCGGATAAAGAAGAGTCTGTAGAAGAGATATGTTTGTATTGGCAGTAGTTGCAGTCATTAGAAGCTACCCGTAGTTAGTTAATAGTAATTTATTTCAATAATCAATCGATAAGTTCAAAATCTCATAGAAATAGCAATATGGTTGTACGTCTTCCAGTCAATACTCCTATTTTTTAAGGAGATGGGGATCCTAAAAAGCATTGGTTTGTGTGTGAGGCCCTATGGAAATATAACTTAATTGATGATGAAAATCAACAAATTGCACAGTTTGTAGGTGGAGTCAAAAATTGTGCACTCACGTGGTACATGAATTTTTTGGAGGAAGGTCCAAAAACAAAGAACCAGATCAAAGACGCCTTTATAGACCAATTCAGGGTCGATGATTCAAATCATTTGGTAGGACACCATCTGAATCAGATCAAACAAAGAATAGGAGAATCCGTCTGGGAATATGATCGACGCTTTAAAGATGTCTTGATCCAAATGCCCACTAAAATCGACCCTGTTGTAGTCATCCAATTTTTTGTCAATGGTCTAGCTGAAAGAATCAGAACTCCATTGTTGATGCACGACTACACAGCCTATGAAGATGCCCTGAATAAAGCATTTCGAATTGAGTCAAGCTCAAATCATTCCAATCGCACCATCGACAGATAATTCCAAGACAGACTCGAGAGGATGGAGAAATCGATGCAGCATTTGACCCTCCGACACAATGATATATGGTGCACTAATTGTTCTAGTGAATGGAACAAGAAGGACACTTGTCCTCATGATGATAGGAGAACCTATCGAAATAATTATAACATTCAACAAAGAGAAATGAGAATGCCAGAATAACAATTGAGTATCTTTCCAGAAGAAAGGAAGTCATAAAATGTCTAAACGATGCAGACGACATATTTCTGTGATATATGTGAAAGGTTTGAGCCCCATACGACAACAGACTTCCCATACAATGTTGATAATCTCAAGCCAAAGTGGTGTGGAATTTGTCGAACTACACAGCACTCGACTGTAGAATGCATAAATAATTTGAAAGCTAACACAAATCACCACACTGTCTATGCCCGTGGGGGGTAGTTAAAGTGGTTCTATTGAAGTTGTGAAAAGTTTGTGAATAGTAGGTCATGTGTTCGATTCCCCCCAACTTGCATTGTGCGCCATGAGTCGGGCATTGTGGTTGCACCTAGGGTTATAGTGGTAGCGAGATTAGATCCCTGGACTCCATGTCATGCGAGTACCATTCCAATCTCCGTTGTCAATTCCCCTAGTCCAAAAAAAATAAAAAAAATAAACACCACACTGTCTATCAGACACAAACAATCGATCAGTGAGGATGGGATAATCGCATTACCGGGCAACGCAATTATGGAAACAACCGACGAGGAGGATACAATGGTCTAGGAAGAAACTATAATAATCGTGGTTACCGACCACTAGGTTGGACTCGACCACGCTGCTATGTATGCTTTAGTGAGGAAAATTTAAGTCCTAACTATCCATGGAAGGACAGGACCGACTTAAAATTTTGTACAAAATGTGGAGTCGAGGAGCACAATATTGAAGAGTGCCCCATTATGTTAGATGCCTTGAATAAAATAAAAATTGTTAACATTTTATCATGTGTCTCTAAAAATGAAGCATGTACCACTAAAAATATGCATGTAATTACACGACAAGGCACCAAGACTGGGGGAGATAACCC
This sequence comes from Larix kaempferi, assembly GCA_027924585.1. Taxonomy (NCBI): domain Eukaryota; kingdom Viridiplantae; phylum Streptophyta; class Pinopsida; order Pinales; family Pinaceae; genus Larix; species Larix kaempferi. The sequence goes on along the minus strand of BSBM01000788.1, from coordinate 1,077,060 downwards.
TCGTGTCACCCGACTGCACAATAGACAACATGATTATCCTAATCCGACAAAGCAAAAAGACATAATAAAAAAATTAAAAATGCCTTAGAAATATTCTCACTAATAGCATCTGATGAAAGTAAGGAAGAAAATAAAAGTAAAATGCTTAGTGACTTACTTCATCTATTAACAAAAGAAGAAGTTGTGGCAAGGTTAATCGACTTAATGTGTCTTATCAGAAATAATGGCCAAAATGAAAAATTCACCAAAACTCTATGAAATCTGAATCACTAAGGCAAAGCTGATATGGACCCCCTTATCGATTTGTAAGTCAACGGATTTCGAATTGCACAAGTCATCCTCGACTTTGGATCACAAGCAAACATTATGACTAGATCGACATGGGAAAGCATTGGTCGACCACAACTGGAAGAATTAGGGATATCTCTTAAATTAGCCGACCAGGGATTGATTGAACTCATTGGTGTATGGAGAAATGTTAAAACTTCAATCATGGGCATCGGCACCCATATTGACTTCGAAATCATTGATCCAAGAGGAGGGGCCAAATATTTTCCAGCATTAGTTAGATGACTGTGGGGACGAAACATGAAAGCTTCCATTTCCTTGGAGAAAAAATGGATTAAACTTAAAGGAGATGGGAAAAAGGTAATTGTCCCTATCAACCCATCCAAAGGTAAACCCTGGACAGAACCTGATGACCATGATGAAGACATTCGACGTTTATATCAAATAGTCCACATAAATGAAGATCTCGCTGAACCCACTAAGCATGGAGAACTGCGATTGGGGACCCCTTTGTCTATTGGATACAACTCTTACTCAGAATTATATGACTAGAAAAACGAGAACTATGAAGCCCAAGCTCGTGACTGTTGGTCTGTTCAAGTCATACCTAGAAAAAGAGCATGACAATGTTTTACTGTATATGTCGTTCCAAAAATATTTGAAAATAAAATTAGAGAATATGTGACCATGATTCCCACGAAGAAGGAATCGACGAGTATTCCACCATTGCGATATAAAGAACGAGAATTTTTTACTGCTCATATTAAAGATGTATCCAAAAATGTCGGTGACCAAGGTCGAATCCAAAATTTGGTTGAAACATTTATTGGTCAAGCCGCAAGATGGTGGGATACACATCAATCTCGTCTACAAGCTTGTACCACTGATTCTACAAATTTTATTGAACTATTTGGAGAGAAAGGGATTACTTCACAAATTATAATACCTAAATTCATGCAAAGCCAAGATCCAATCTGTCATATCAATCTATGCGAAAGCGAATGGAAATGCACTAGATACCGTGATGAAAGACTGTATCCTCACCTTTTTCCAAATATGCTTGAAGATATACCCAACAAATGGTATAATATGGAAGAATCTCGAGGAGACACATTCAACTAGCTAGAACTTAAAGACAATTTCATCAAATATTTTTCTTTCACTCCAGAAGAAGCAAATCTACGAGAAGCAGTTGACCAAATTAAAAAAATTATTCAATCGACGGACGAGACTACTACATCGAGCACGATAGGACAACCTCATCCGACCTGCAATAATATTACAACAAGAGAAATATGTCGATCGACGTGACTTGAGCTTGAGAACGATAAAATCCAGGGAAAGATTTTTCAATGGAAAAGGCAACATCCTCAAGTTTAAAAGCTTGTAAAGACATTGATGAACATTAGTACAGAAGGGAAAGAAGAACCGGAACGATTCACTAAAGCGACTTTCCCCCAACTTTTAGATAATTCAAAAAAGGGGAGCAAAGGATTAAATAACAAAGAGCACCAGAATGGATGGACACAGAAATTAAATTAAAAGAAGTCAACATATCAAACGACAACCGACCAAAGTTGGCCAAAATCGAAGATTATTGGTCTCAAAAGCAAATAGCCGACATTACCAATTTACTGAAAGAATATCAAGATGTTTTTGCATGCGACTATAAATATTTAAAAGGACTAGTCCAAGAAATGGGAGAAATGAAGAACGAACTAAAGCCCAAGGCCAAGCCAGTTAAGAAACAACCCTATAAATTGGCACACAAATATAAGGATATAATTGAAAAGGATATTGATAATATGCTAACTGTAGGAATTATCTATCCAGTTGATAAGTCTGAATGGGATAGTCTCGTGGTTGTCCAACTGAAAAAACACGACCCTACAAAATTAAGAATATGCATCGACTTCATAGGGTTGAATAAATTCACGTTAACCAATCCATTCCCAACACCATTCGTTGATGATATTATTAACAAAGTTGCTAGACACGAATGTTATTCTTTCACAGATGGATTTTTTGGTTATAATCAAGTGCTTATTGCAAAAGAAGACCAACACAAAAAAACATTTGTTTGCAAATTTAGTTCATTCACTTATAAAGTCATGGCATTTGGGCTAAAGAATGCACCAATGGTATTTTCCAGGATAGTGGTAAAAGCATTCCAATAATATATCTATAAAACTATGGAAGTTTACTTCGATGGCTGGACAATATATTCACTATTAAGAGATCATATCCAGTATCTCTGACTGATGCTAGAACACTGCCGACAAATACAACTATCACTAAACATCAAAAAGTGCATCTTCGCCACTCCAATTGGTATTTTAATTGGGCATATTGTATGTAAAGAAGGGATCAAATTCGACTATGCAAAGATCAAATTCATTCTTGACTTGAAACCTCCTGTAAATCCAAAGCAAGTTTGCATACTTCTTGGTCACACAGGATACTACTGGAAATTTATAAGGCATTACTCTTATAAATGGTTTCTTATGATCTCCTTTGAACCAGCAGGGGTGTGATCAAAACCAAATGAACCATGACATAATGGTGATGGGTTAGACTTCAAATCAGCTCCAAGAATTGAAAGATGGTTTCTTATGATCTCCTTTGAACCAACAGGGGTGAGATCAAAACCAAAATCACAAGGATATGCATGAGACTTGAACCCAAGCGAATGATGGTGTCTTCCATCTTCGGTGAAACTCTGAAAACATGTGCCAATGACCAAATAGGAGTCCATAGGAAGCATTTGATCAAGGAGGGAGAATGCATTGCCTCCCAAATCTGATTTTACCTCCAAAATACTCAGTAGGTCATCATCTTGCACATCAATAGGCTCATGGGAAGTAGAGATTTTGAAAGTCTCTTCAACTTCTAGAGTAGTAGTTGAAATCTCTTGCTCATAATTTGAATCAGAAGATGGATCAAATCCATCAATTGTGTTACTTTCATGCCATAATCTACTCTCTTCATTGCATGTGTGTGAAGAGAAGACTATTCGGAGAGAGGTAGAAAGTGGGAGAACTCATAGAGTTTTGAATTGTGGTTTGCAACACCTTTTGCAATGATATCTCCCGAAACCATGTCTTGTATTTCGAATTCATCTTGAACAACTTCATCATGAGAGATGATAGAGGCTAAATCATGAATAGAGAGATCACTTGAGGCAGTACTACTGGGCTTGTTCTCCAAATGGATAACATCATCCTCTTCCTTCTTTCCAAATAATTTGTCCAATGTTGTCCAGTTAGCACTTAGAAGGAACTGCTTTCAGATTCATGGAAGCTGTTGTTGAATGCGAATCTACTACTGTAACTGCAGAAAACTTCGAAATTGCTGCAACTGCAGAAAACTTTGAATAAGCTGCAAAAACAATGGAGATCCATAGTAGATTCTGAATTCGAATCTGTTGAAGATGGATTTGAATGATGGAATAAACCTGCAAAACAAATGAAATTGATGATGGATATTTGATGCAAATTGAGAGAACACTGCCTTAGGAAAATGAGCACATGTGACTGGATCCTTCACACCTAGCTAGACCTCACTAGATTGCTCCAGTGAATTCAAGACAATTGCACCAGGAATTGCTGTGGAAATCCAGAGGCTTCTGGTGCTCAATGAAAGACAGCTGCTCAATGAATTGTTGCAACTGCTGCAATGGCTACAGCTGCTACTGCTTCAATTCGAATAGCTGACTCCAGCTCTGATACCATGTAATAATATGCATGATAGATCACACAGCTAGAGTAAACCTCACAAATATCACTCATGAATTACAGAGAAGAAGAAGAAGAAATGAATCAATTATCACTCTTAAACTCAGAAATGGAGAAATCTGTAGTATAATCATACATCAGCTGTAAGTTGGCACTGTGAAAAATGAATACAATGATAATACTGTCAGGTGAATTCGAATTAGCCTAAGTTCATTCAAATTCTCCTCAGTGTGTGGCTTGGATAGCATTGGAGACATCATCCAATCAGCGGTAGTAGTCGCAAATAGTCAAAAGTCAGTCAAATGAGTCTAACTGAGTCTAAATGCGTCTAACTGAGTCTAACTGAACCATGTGAGCACAAATCAGGGGATGGAGACTCCAAGGAGGGCGCATGAGGTTGTCACTAGGTCAAGTGGCACTCCGATAGAGACAACTGGGAGCTACATGCAGTTAAACTGAGCAATAAATGCAAGAACTGGTCAATCAATGCTCTAACTAATTGTTGGTGATCCAAGTAGTGTAGTAGGGAGCATATGACATTCAGGTGAGGAAAACAAGGCGCACTAGGAAGGTAGGAGGGCTACAGAGGGCTAAAAACAGGCTCTTGGGGGCTGAAAATAGTCTCCAGGTGCTGGGGAGACCACCATACTGATGAATGGATGCATGCAAATAAAGATTGCAGAAATGAAGTAAATAAATGTGACAAATTCCAACGACTAGGTCGACCATTACCAAAGAATTAAATTCTATCGATACCCATTAATCCTAGTCTAACATTTGAAATATGGGAAATCGATTTCATTGGAACATTTCCAGTACCTAGCCGACGAACAAGAGCGAGATACATTATTATCGGAGTAGAATATGTCACTAAATGGGAGGAAGTTGAAGCTGTCGAAGCATGTTCCATTGAAGTAGTTGCAAAGTTCATATATGAGAATATCATCACAATGTTTGGTTTCCCCCTCACTCTTATAAGCGACTGCAAGACATATTTTCTTATTAAGATGATATCAATATTACTACAATAGTTAATGATCGATCATTAGAAGAGTTCTTTGAACCATCCACAGTCAAACGTAGCAATCGAATCATTAATAGAACATTAACTAAATTATTAACAAAGCTTTGTAGTACTGAGAAAGATGATTGGGATGATATGATACCATTTATTTTATGGGCATACATGACAACATATAAACGATCAAATGGCTAGACACCAATTAAAATGGTCTATGGGAAAGAAGCAGTCGTGTCGCTACACTTCAAACAACAAGCACCACTTATTGCATATATACTTCACTTGGATATTATTAAAGCTACATAAAATAGACACTTCAACCTATCCAAGTTAGAAGAACATCCTCGGATCCCCAACCAACATTAGGAGGTTCAAAAACAACAGCGGAAAGAATGGCATGATCGTAACATTCAAAACAAAAATATATCAGTCGGCGACTTAGCTCTACTATATGACAGTCGTATTAAAGGAAAACCGAATAAATTGCATACAACATGCCCTGGTCCATATTTCATTGAAGAAATCAATCACAATGGATTTGTTCGACTTCGAACATTACAAGGAATTTTTTTTGCCAAATTCATCAACGGGGAAATATTGAAACGATATAAATCATAGGTCGCGTACGACGCCGACTGAATGGTTGTATCCCCATTCTATCGATCGTCATGCCCGAGGTTTGTAAAATTAGCTAATTTTACTAAGCTTAATTTTATTTCTATAAAAAGAATTATAAATCATGAATGGTTGGTAGAAACTAAGTAGTCACAGTAACAATAGACTGGACTAGGGAGCATAAAAATCAGTCCCAGTTGGAGAATGAGCTGTGCACCTGACGAAAGAAAGGTGCCTGACACCAACTGCTAGAACATCCACAAATCTGTTGACTAGTTCACAATAACCATTGGATCAACTGACCATGCCAGGACTCACGTGAAGATTGTCGACTGAAGCATCATTTGAAAGTTTCCTTCACACGAGTCGCACAAGCCATCACTCATTATCAGAGTCGCCACAGTCTTTCACACTTTGGATATCATCATTCAAATCACCTCCATGTCAGCATACAACTCACTTTCAAGGAATCAATCTGATCGATACACGTACGAGTCCCCCTAGCAAGTTCTATAGCAGCTGTATCAAATATCTGCAGCAGCCATCCCACCATACTTCAACATTTGTCCTTTCCCTATACATCTCATCCCTATTATTTCATAACTCCACCGGCCATTCCCAACTTCCTCTATAAAAAGCTAGCTATACCCCATATAACATCATAGTGAAAGCCTTGAAAATCCATGTCATTCTTTCTTGCCACCTCTGCCCCTGTTCTCTTGTTATTTTATCAACGATGCTTGAGCTTCCTAAAATCCTATATGCTACACTTCATCCATTGTTCCTCATAACTTCTCTTGATATATGAGCATTTCGACGCCCTTGCAATGGAAACTACCCTCCACCTCATGATATATGGTCATTTCAAGTGCTCTCGAACTCTCAAGGCCAGGAGTTTCCATTTTGTTCCTTCCCACCAATCATGTTCCCAAGGCTCCATTTTCCATGGTCGATTGATTTGAGCGTTGGAGTGAACGTGGAGAATTTAGCGAACCAAGTAACTATTTTCTTGGACGCTTTTCTTCTCTGAAACAACATTCGAATGTTGCAGAGTCGTCAGATGTTGTTTAGTACCAAAACTAACGCATATATGTCATTTAGTACCATATCATGTTGTCAGCTGTTTTTCCCTCCATGGGCACACTTCCAGTGATAACTTATCAACTCAGTTCCAACCACCATAGTAGTCTATATCAGTCCATATTCATACATTTAGTTTGCAGAAACAAGCAGCAGCGGCTCACAATTTTTTTATCTAGCTTCAGGTTACTCCCTAATTTCTTCAGGACGAAGAATCGCTTTGTTAGTGGGGGAGATGTTGGAGGAGCCTAGTCGATGAGTCGACTAGGTCCTCCGACTGACTATGGTCGGCCCAAATCCGTCGGTTAGTTAGTTGACCAATTGGTAGTTATAACTGAATAACTATATGTAATATGTATAAATAGGCTATAGAGCCGACAACATAAGATATATCTCTCTGCACTGATATTCTACTATGCTTTGGTCTCATTAATATAAAGCTTGTTGTTGTTGTCCCACTTACTCTCTTATAAGATTGTATGATGTGTGTATGCATGAGCCTTTTTCTCTATATTGGTATAATGTACTTCATGGTAACTGATACAATCCCCTAGACTACAACAATCCCTCTAAGGAAATATTACCATGCAAAAACCTAGATATAAAAACCCATTTTTACAATAGCGATGACATAAAAAAAAACCCTTAACTTCTTCAATTAAGATGTTAAATCACTTGACATAATTTTCCTTTACTTACGTCAAATCAACAAGACATACATTGTTGTAAATAAAAAATCTTGAAGAACATAGATGGTTGAAATTCAAATATGTGATTTACACAAGCATTGGACAGCTAAAAAATTCATCAATACACATAATATGAAGTTGGTGTACATACCATAACCTTATCACACATGCTAGTACAATCCACTAGCTCTGCAAAACCCTAGCTAGGAAAGACCAAGAAAATCCCTAGTTCAACCAATGAGATTCAACATGCATGAGTCACTAAAAATAGTCCTATAAGGCAAGATGTCTTCTTCTCTTCTTTTTACAAATCACCAAATACATCTAGGATTTCATCTCAAAACACTAATATTAAGCTTCCAAGGGATATTGAAACCCTAATTATAGACTTCAAGATGCTCCAAGAAGATCATGAATCCCTAGAAGCTATGAGAGAGAGAGAGAGAGAGAGAGAGAGAGAGAGAGAGAGAGAGAGAGCAAGTACAAATATTCCATGAGAGAGAAGATGACTAGTGCACTCCACTCAATCACATCTCTAACATGAGTGATAAGCATAATGAGCTATAATGATATAATATGAGAAGGAGAGCCTCCTTCCTCTATTTATATGGGAGGTAAGGGATGCCAACAATATAATGTGGGCCCAAAACCTTACAAGCAACCTATAATAAATAGATGTAGGCCTACAAAAGTGAAGTGCTACACTCCAAGGGTACACTTGTCATACTTCAAGGTGATATCGTACACTCCAAGTGGATGTAGCTACACAAAGTATATCCACATCATTTTGTCAAAAGCCCACATAGACTTCATTGCTCCTCCTAAGCCATGTGCTCCATTGGGTCCACTTCCTCTGTATGAACACTATTGCAACCCAAGCATCCCCGAGCCAACTCCAACCCTCCATACATGAATCTAAGCTACCCAATGTTGTCTAGGGATTGATTCCCTCCTCCAAGATGCACAATGCTCCCCCTCCAAAATTAGGAGTTCTCTAATCAAATTCTCCATATGGCGATCATGAAGGATGTCCTTCTAGATTTCAAGAGACCTCCAATGCATTATAGGATAATTCCAAGCAATCACCCAATTGATGTCAATAAACCACTGAGAAAGGTATCTCCAATTTGTAAATCCATCATGTACCATCTCCTAATCCCATGCACAAATCCATCTTGGACCATCTAGGGGATGAGAATATACAATGTACCCCAAATCTCATAAAACACCCTCAAACATGGTGTTAAAACTTTCATAGTAACCTAAAAGTTAATAAGAGTACCTTCAAACTTATACTTAATCATCTTGGACAATCTTTCAATCAAACTTATACTCAGTTACCTCAGAAAATATTTCAATGATATGCAATTATGGAAATTTTCAACAATTTTCCTCTTTACTAATCTCTCTTGTTATATTGATCTCTTTTGTTATAAATATTAGTGATAACTACTTTTATATATCTCAACTTAATTATTTATGTAGTTATGATTTTCTTGGAAGAGATCTAACTTCTCACAATTGTAACTCACAATTTATTGCATGAAGAGTTATAATTTATTGAATGCGGAATCATGATGGTCAATAGAGGTTGGAATCACATCCTGAATGTTGGACAAACACAACATTAAAGAAGGGCAGTGATTCCACAAGCAAACATAATTGGAAACCGATAATCCTAATAATGGTAGTTTCAAGCGCTTGACTAGACTTCAAGAACAAATAATTCCCATAGGTTTTATCTATGGCATTGTAAGTGCATATATATTTATGGCTTATTGTTATAGCCAAAATTGGAACTTCTACGTCTGTGACGACACTTACATCTTTTGAGTCGCTAGTTCTGTTGTTAGGAAAAATGTCCTATAGCAGGGGTGATACTACCAACGTATAGGGGTAAAAGATATACAAACAAGGTTCTGCAAGTGCAATTATTAAGCAAAGAGATTAGGGTTTAGGAGAATGTGTACCTTATTCAGAAGGTTGATCCAAGATTCTCCTCTCGTTCTCCGATGCAACAACCTGCAAAACAATCACAAAACCTTCCTCAAACCAATTTAACTACAAATAAGAGATTGATATTCATAGGACAATGTAACATCAAATTGTAATCAAATTTGCAATAGACATAAACAAATCTATTTGGAAAGGGAATGTCCAATCTTTATTAATGAATGAAGCAAGTACATAAAATTATACCTTCCTTCAAGCACAACACTTCATGAAACCAAGATTCAGGGTCTCCTACTTCTCTTCTCCAAGGATCCCAACCTCTGATAAGATGTGCTAGGGTTTTCTAGAAACTAGGGAACAGGTGAGGGGGATATGAGTCCCAATTCCTCCAGCATAACATTATAATGAGCTTGGTCCCCATTTCATGGTCCCTCTCCCTCTCTTATATAGCAAGTGAAGAAGATATGGTCGAATAGGAAGTAGTTACAACCGAAAAAGAAGGTTCCAAAACCACACAAACCGACCATTTTTCGCAATTTTATACATTTTTTAGTGTTTCTGAGGTACCCGCGACTTTGCACATGGACAAATAGCGGGTACCCGCGACTTTTAACATGAACAACCTGCGTTTTTTTTGGAAAACCCGCAGGTTATACCATGTGCATCCTGCATTTTTTGTGAAAAAAATGGTCAAAAACAACCTTTTCTGGGGGTTTTCTGGAGAATTTTTGGTCTCCAAAAATGTTCGTAAGGTTATTACCTACCAAATGGGCCATGAATTAGGTAATTCCATCCATATAAAGTCCCAAATGTGGCTCTTCCATCCACAAATGTCCTTTTGTGTGACTCACAGTAATCTCATAAAGTGTCGTCATGCGACCAAAAGATGTAAGTGTCATCACGGACGGAGAAGTGCCAATTTTGGCTATAACACTTATGTTGTTTTTGTTAGGGACAAATGTGACTGTTCTCCTTGAGATTTGGATGGTTGACAGGCTTTGATGGCGGGCACACAAAATATTTATGTTTCAATATCCCCATATGTTGACCATGCTTTTTATTAACAAATTCAATTTGAATAATCAATCTTTGTTTTGCTTTAATGGGTCACATCATTACTATTTTTAGTAGTGGAACATTTTTTTTCTATTTTTCCCCTTGATTTTTTACCAACATGCATATCTTTCAAATTTAATCTTTCTTTTTAAGAAACTTCAAATACTTTGTCAATGAATTTGGGCTAAAAGCTCGTAATTTTTATTCCCACTAGGAAATTAAATTGACCATAGGTTAGGAAACAACTGCTTTGATACCACTTGGAGCTAAATTGAAGGTTCACTTGTTGAAATCAAGTTATAAAACCTTATAGTATCCCTTAAATAAATAAAAATTATCTTTTATTGTGAATATATTATTTGAGGCTAATGATATCATTTACAATTGTCATGTTTAAAAATACACAATCAGTAGCAAAGAGGAGGTCTTTATGATTAGTGTATACTTGGGATAATTTTGTAGGTGAATCTGTACATAGTGAGATATTGTTTAGGAGCAAGGCTATTTAATCAATTTTAGGTTAACCCAGTTAGGATCGATAATGAAAAATACCTCACAGCGTTAAAAATTGGAAATTAGTTGAGATGCTTAAGCAATGATTTACTTTTAGAGATTTACATTGGTAGCCTACAAAATGTAATTCAACATTAACTTAGGATACATGTCCCATCTAATGTTGACAAACCCTCTAGGTTATCTTGCCATATTGAAGCCAAGAATATAGCTACACATGAATTTCTCATAGGATATGTGGCAAGAGGCAAGGATCAATATGTTATAAATAAGGCAATAACACCCCAAGCCACCATAATAACACCAACTGAGATGGAAGAGAGGTGTGCTACGTGACTATTCTTTGTGTGTAACTAGAAATGGTCCAAGGGGAACAATTTTCTCGAAACAATATTATTCGCCTTGAAAAATAATGAGGAGGAGGATGAGGATCCCAAAGAATAATTTGAGTGACCATCATAACCTATAGAAGAAATTGACACCATATTTATTCATGCCTTGGTAGGTATTAACACCCCTTAAACCATTAAGATTGCAATTTACATGAAGAACCAAAAGGTCATAGACATGTTATCTATTCAAGTAGTATCTATAACTTAATTGACAAAAATATGGTATACTAGCTCAAGTCCTTTATGCACTTAGTTACAAACTTGTAAGCGACAATTGCAAATGGAGGAGCATAATTCCTATATGAGGGGTGCAATGGCTAAAAACATGGGGTAGAATTTCCATAATTCTTATGAAATCATTTATGAATTTTTCCATAAAAGGAAAAGAGTATTAGTTAATTGTGTCAAATTCTTTGGATTCTTAAATAATTAATTTACATAAATGGAAGAATATTAATTAATTATACCAAAGTTTTTGGATACTTAAATAATTAATTTACATAAATACGAGGAACTCCTTAAAATTGCAATGCTAATGAACTTATTAACAATATTTATTCACAAAAAAAAATATTAACTAATTGTACCAAAACCATTGGATGCTTGAATAATTAATTTATATAAATTTGAGAAACTCCTTAAAAAATGCTAACGGACTTATTATCAATATTTATTTCACAAAAAAATTAACATGAATCATGAATTATCCGGAAATAAAAAACTTAACATGAATCATGAATTATCCCTTTAGACCTACAACATATCTTCAAAGTCCCATGAAATTACTCTTCTTATCATAAAAATATTTGACCATGACATTAAGCTTATATTAAGTAATACTCCTCTCAACATAAAATTTTATAAATACTCTTCAGAGGAACAACTCATTTTAAAAAGATGATATAACACGTATTTACATGAACTTTATTGGAGTGGCATTAGCCACGTGTCCAATATAGGGGATATGTTGTCACATAACATTACATTATAAAAATATAAAAAATTAAAAAAGTAATTAAAACAATTCATGTCGATTCATAAAATAAAATAAAATAAATTTAAACCAAATGAAAAATAATTAAAATAATCCACGTTGGTTGATAAAATAAATTAAATTAAAACCAACATAGATCCATCTTAAACCTATATTTATCAAACAAAGCAGCATCGAGAGGGATCCAATTTCTTGAGGTGTACATTTTTTCAATTTTAAATTGTTTACATATCTAGAAAAAAATTACATCTCAAGAAATTGGATCCCTGTTGGTACTTGACTTCAACCATTATTGATACTAGGGTAGTGATGTGCTCTCAGCCCAGTATGATGGATATGTTGTCGTAACTTATAAAAAATAAAACGGGCTCATAAAATAAAAAATAAAATTAAAACCAGCATAAATCTATTTAAAACCAAGATCATTTAAGGATATATGCTTATTTAGAAATTTCAAGTTAATCCTATATCTAACTAAGTAAGCAAGATTTTCAAATTGTCTCTTTACCCATGGAAACAATAAGTTCACAACTTTCTTTAAAAATGGTTCTCATATCTCTTTGTTGGTAGCAGTTACATGCAACATATACATATTTCCCTTTTATAAAGTGGAGGGTAAATTGGGATCTTTTCAGCATTTATAACAGTTTTATATGGGTATTATTAGGCAATATCCAAGTAAAAATAGTTTTTTGAGAATTTAGAATAAGAGAAGAGAATATTTTAATTATTTGAACATAGGGAGGGACACCAGTAGTGGTGCAGGGACCAGAAGTGGTCATAGAAGAGGTCAAATCAACACTCCACAAACCAAACAATCAAATATCCACTTAAATATATAAATTACTTAATTAAATATATACAAAATGTCTAATTTTTTTTTCCAGAAATTGCTCATAAATTGACTAGGCCTACAACTGTCCAAAAGGTGAGCACTCATGCCCAGTTGTTAATGTATGATAGGCAAACTTTACAAAACATCGTGTCACTGTCATCACCTGCAGTGTTTTGTGTGAAATACAACTTCACACCTTAGACCATCCTAAAAATTCCAACCAAATAATACTCATGTGCTATCAAATATATGCCAACGAATGGCAAATAGAACATCTCTTCCAACCTTCATGCACATCACTAATCCAGTACCCATCCCCACCTGCACATGTAAACAAAACAAATTTTTTAGCCTCTGTAATGTCCCTTGTTAGGAATTTTATTAAAATGGCAATTTTTCACTTTTTTCCCTAGTTCGACCTTTGACTAGTTTTGAGCTCTAGGTCTCCAAATTGCTCCAATTGCTCCCAAATCTTCTGAGAAGGTATATGGATGATGTTATAAAATAAATATGTGTTTCAGGGATGCTTTTGGACCTTTAAAATACTTCTACAAATCCTCTTTCGATTCTGGCCAATGTAGGGAACTTTACTAGTAATTTCCCTTTGACTAGTATTGGTCTCTAGGTCTCAAATTGGATCCAAATGCATTCAAATATTCAAGGAATGTATATGAATGATATTTTTACTTGATTATGATGTTCAGGGATGATTTATGACCATAAAAATACTTCTGAAAACTTGTTTAAGATTCTAGACAAAGTATGGAATTTAACTAGCAATTTGAGGTTCAAATCCTCTCGGGGTAAATACTGAAAATGGCTTCCCAAATGCCTCCAACCCCACTCGAATTTCTGAACATAGGTAGGGGATATATCAGGGGTATTATTAAGGTCTCATATGCACCATTAATCAGTTATTAATTCTGTTATAACCTTCTCCCAAACATCAGCAAAAATCACTAGTTCGACCCTTGGGGAAATGACACCAAATCTTCTCCAAATGTAAATAAACTGAGTAAAATGACTTCAAATGCTTGAGTACTGAACATGAAACTTGTATAATACATAAATAAAATTCCATTCATCAATAAACCATCAGTATTTTACTTATCAATTCGAATCCATCAACATTACATTGGTTCACAACAAGGTAGTGAGGAAATGGCACCGTTCTTTCATTAAAAATGAGATTTATACATTTCTACTTGGAATTTCGACCTGAAACTTTCTAGAGATGAAGAAAAGAGTATTTAATTCATATTACAAAATAAATTTGGCATTAGAAGCTCCCCCAAAGAGTACAATAGCTCACCAAAAACGCCCTCCCTCAAGGAGCAAGAATATGCCTTCAAAACTGGAAATGGTTGAGAGAATGTGATGCATTAGAAGAAACCATGATCTACCCTGTAGCTTACACCTGCAACAAATGACTCCATTAAAGCTTCAAATGAAAGGTCTGAATGGCCTTTCCAATTACCAACTTGGATGGGAATCTTTCACCCTCAAAATTGGCTAAGGCAAGAAACTAGTCATCCACTAGCTCTCCCTCTTCACAAATGAAATTGCAAATTTCTCAAATGATCAAAAGCTGGTTTCATTCTTTGTTATTGAAATTTATAAACTTCTAATTTCCTCCATGGGTTGAATTCCTTCCAAGAGACTCATGCCAACTCAAGTTGGGAAGAGATTCCAAAGAACGCCACTTGTACAACAATTCATTTTCTCCCACTTCCACCAAATCACGTGTGGAAGCATCTTAGCTTCCCTAACTCCCTTGAGCGCCCTCTTGGAGGCTAGTTTTAGCCCTGACATGTCATATATGTCATATGTCAACCTTCAGGTCTGATTTGTGTCATAGGTGTCATAGCATCTTCATCATTGTTGTCATAGAGCTGGGGAATCTAGCCCAAATGTCTCACTAGCTCCAAATTGCCTCTTCCTCTTCCATGGGAGTTACTCTTCCTCTACATTTCGACCTTGGATGAGTCATGCAATGAATAATACCTTTTGAACTCTCCCAACTATGTTAGCATTCACCTTGAATTCGAATTGGTGAGAGAATGATGCAAAGTTTAGTGGGGAAATCTAGCCATATGTGGGTCCCCCTTCCTCCATGTGTCTTCATGATCTAATGCCACTTTGATTTTCACTTGTATATATTTATTTAGATCCTTTATTAAATATTTAAGCCATTCTAATGTTCAAACATCATTTATCATTCCCCTTATTCCAAATCCCAAAACTTCCACCCCAAACCTAGGAAACTAGTAATTTTTCTCCTTAGCAATTATTTGACCCTTAGCATCAATTTGACAAACTCTAATGAATATGTCCAATGTGCTTAGTCCATTATGACCCAATGCCAATTTGGAACATGACAGCCTCACCTACTGAATCCATCCACGTCCCAACCCTAGCAATGCAATAAATTGCCATCAAGTCACTAAAATCATCGAATCAACCATTAATTAGATTACCAACAAGAAGATCAACTAGCATAAACTGCAATCTGCAGTGAATTCAATGCCAACCAAACCTTATAACTTATCTAATCAACCATTAAACTCATAAAAATCACAAGGATCCATTAAATTGATCAAAGGCACAAGGATCAACCATGGCAACGATTGGATCATACTAAAACCAGTCACAACCACACATTCAGAAAAAACAAATTTTCAATCCATGCCAATTACATCCAACATCCATCATTAACGGTGCCATACTATAAATCAATAGCAATCTAACTCATTTTATCATTTTGTAATTCACAAGTGGAACCGCTTAGCAGATTAGTCCCTCACATAAGACACTCAACTCAGGTATTTTTATAATCAATCTTTTATAATATATGTATGCCATAGTTTATATGCTATCGTATTCATGTTCAAGCTAACCCCTAGTGCTATAACCCCTCAATTGTTTCTCTCATTGAATACTATGTTCTCTGATTTGTTTAACTCTATTTAAGAAAACAATTACCAACATTTGACATTACAACTAAGAGGGGTGTTAAGCTAGGCATATTGAGACTCTCGACTGCCAAGATTGTGGACTGCAGCTGCATGTGAACTAGCTAGGAATGGAAAACTTGAGAGTATATAAGGCCCATACAACAAACTAATGTTATAGTAGAGCTTACTGAGTCTCAAATTGCACATTCACTCCCATGATGCTCTCCCACTATCACCAAAGTTTCAACTTCACACTCCAGGTTTTATTTGAGGCTCCTATGTCAATTTGGCTTCCAACTTCTTTAACATAGGTCACTCTCAAATAGTACACTTCCATGACCATTGTCATGGGTCCAAAGTTGGATTCCAACTTCACAAACCTAGACTCTCAACTAGTATATTGTCATGCCTATTGACATGAGATAGTGTGGTAGCAAAATCTCTCCAGCTTTAGTAGCAGTGCTGTAATTTCCTTTTGTTCTATTACACATGTAGAAAATGGCTATAAATATAGAGAGTGGGCATGTTGGTTTAGTCCAAGCAAGTGGCCTTCGTTTACATGTTAAATCTGAGACAGATAAATGTTGAATGTTAAATCTGAAACAACTAACTTATTTGACTACCCACCACATATCCAATTCCTCAACTATTACAAACAACATAGGGATCTATTCATACTCAACTATAAATAGTTAACACTTGGACTGAGAGAAGCACAAAGGAAGTGAAGGGGATGAACTGTAGGGATAATGTTAGGTACCTAGCATTTATTTGGTAATAACATTAATTAAACTCTCTATTATGCTGGTGTTTTCTATTACCTGGCCCTTAAGTGGATCTGAACTCACTTGTTTTATCATAGTTTTGTCTTATTCTCCCCCAGGTTGTGGCCACCATGTCAAGAGGGAATTATGTTCCTCGAACAAGGACACAAAAGTGAGTCACTAGAGGTGCACAACTACAACATGATTTATCGGACACGAAGACAAAACATAATGTTGCAAGGCAGAATGAAGATGTAAATGGTGAATACCAATGCATGCCAGAGCCTGATGGTGCTGCTCCACCTGCACCTGTAGTGCAGGTAACTAGTTCAAGCAAGAAGATCAGTGCTATCGGAGGTTGGACAAAAGAGGACATGATGAAGGCAATTGATGATGTAGGCAATTCAACCTATTTGGCCAATGCAAATGTGGGGCACCCATCAATATTGGGCAATGAAAACATTCATCCTACAAATGAGTGAATCTATTTTGTGCTTATTCCCAACCACTTCCAAGTGGATTTTGTTAACTTTGGAATGTTTTTTTTTAATCATAACTAGCCCATAAGGGCTTTGGTGCCTGTATAACCTAGATCCTAGTATTAGCTGAATATCAAGGCCAAGTTTCCCGATACTATTGATATAAAATAAAGTTTTCTTACCCTTAATTTGTTATAATATAGGTACTGCAAGCCACACTACACATTGATTATGGTAATGAAATCAACTGGTCAGGCTACACAGAGGTCAAGGCTGATTTGTTTTCAAGCTTGTAATCACTTATGTTTGTTTGTTATCTAAGAGGCAATTAGGTAAGTGAACTTGTTTTCAAGTCTGGAATCAAGTTTTCCAATTAATTATATAGTCATTTATTTGTTATCAAGTTTATAACTACAAATACAAAAGACAACTTAAATTTACATTTGAAGTCCTAAATAATATATCAAAGAATCCAAAGAGACAAAACACATGCACGAAAACAACTACAATACCAACTCCAAGCACAAATACAACTACTACTACAACTACATTTCCGAATTCAATACAATAACTTTTCAATTACCATTAATTCAATTTACATATTTAATTGCAATTACCAAATTACATAGAAGAATTGAATGCATTACAAAACGATTTCTTTCACAATTACCAAAACCGGTAACATAAAGGAATTCATTACATGAACCATTACAAATTACAATTACCATATTACATAATTCATTACAATAACCATTACAAATCACGATTACCAACATACTTAAATCGTTACAAATCCATTACCTTTACATTTACCAAAACGAGTAACAAAACATAGTTCATTATGAAAACCATTGCAATTTACAATTACCAAATTGCAGAATTCATTACAAAACCATTACAATTATAGTTACAAAAATGAGTAACAGAACAAAGATCATTACCGAAACCATTACAAATTATAATTAGCAAAGTATAGAGGAAATTTAGAGGTTATGCACACCAACACACCAAGAATGGGACAAATGGACCTATCGCCCATAACCAAGGTCGAACCATCCAAATATGCATCCTAATCAAGGAGATAATCCCTTGTGATATCTTGTGTCCCATCCTAACACAATTCATTCAGGATAATGCCTGCGAGATGAGGTGAAGAAGGTTTCTATTGAAGGCCTTATGCCATTGTGCCTGCAAACAACTTATGAATGCCCACAAACAAATCCCAAATATTCACATGCAAGCCTACAAACCCATCCACTAGGGTCATTGAAAACAATGGAATAGTTGAGGGTTATTAAAAATACACATGTTCGGGCGCCCAATTATGGGTTGACGCTAGGGTTTTGAGAGGTAATTTCACTTAGTGTTGTTATGGCCAGGATAATTCAAAAAGGTGAAGCCCTGATATGCACAGTGAACCCACCAATCAATATTGTTAGGGTCACTGCAAAAGTTGGAGGGTAAACTGTCATAATATAACTAATCATAATGCACAAAGATGGAGTTTGAATTCGCACAGGCCCTCCAAGCAAAATAGTTAGGGTCAATGCAAAAAATGGAGGGTAACCTTGCATTATACAACTATGCACAAAGGTGGCATTAAAATTCCAAATTACAAGCAATTTAGTTATAGCCATACACCATACCACAACCAATACCACAACCGTGCCACAACAATTCAATTATAGCCATACCAAAACCAAATTACAAGCTAGTTTAAACAATCCAAACAACAAACCCTTTCAAGACCTGGAAAAGTTGAATTACATAGTGTTTACAAGCACAACAAGGGTAAAACCCATACAAATTTCCAACCATATTTGAGGTGTTTTAAAACACAGAGGGAAAACGACCTCACGTTTGTTGTAAGAGCACGCAAATTTCCATCAACAGTTGAGGTGTTGATAAACACAGAGGGTCATCGACTAGTAAGGTTTTATGCCTACTATGAAAACACAAAACAATCGCGTTAGATGAGTCGCCTGTAATGTCTTCATGCCTATGCTCCACACGTAGTGAGCATCCATGCACCAAGACCAGGCTCCACAGCTGAGCTCCCCCTGCAAAGGGTTGGAAAAATGTTAGTAAATGGTACAGGTAAAAAGAAACCACGCAGTTGAAAACCAGGATGGTGGTGCTTCTTACCTGTTCTAGTGATACTCCAACGTAGGTGGTGGGTCTAATGCGAACAACAACACTCAAAGACGACGCAGAACTCCAAGCAATCATCCACGGGAATTGCGATAGACCGGGTGTCGAACCAGTCGGCCAACTCTGTGCACTAGGTTTCCATTTATGCCAGTTAAAGATGGAAAAGGGTTCATTACTAGGCAGACTAGCAAGCGGACCAGGCCGCGCCACTATCGGGGCGAGGGGGGGAGGCAATCACCCATTAGGCCCAGTTAAAACAACACTACTCAAAATGACCTGCAAAAACCCTTACGTAAACCCTAAAAAGGTTAAGTGAAACATGGCCAATTAATAAGCCCACAACCGACACATGGTGGGCTTTCCAATAGACCATTGCCGTATGCCCAGTTGACCTCCACGATGGCTTTAAGGAGGACGCACCACTACTGATGTTCCTCTCCTAGATTAAAAAATTCAAGACACATCTTATTTTTAGTCTCTTACAACCATATGTAAAACTATCTTTAATTCAACTCTCTTGAATATCAAGCCACAACCTTTTTTTCAAAGTTCACAGCTTTTTTTTTCTTTTTTCTTTTTTTTTTTTCAGTGAAAAAAAACGTACTTTTGTTATTTCTAAGAAATCAAAAAATACATAGCATGCCAAGTATAGAACCTAGACTCATTACAAAAAATGCTGATACTTTAACATATCAATCCTAGTTCATCAACCATGGACAACGGCTTTTAAAATGATATCGTATGTATATAATGTAGATATTAACATAAATATTATATTAGCGAATGGATGATTAATATAAGACATTATATTATATTTTAGAGTGGAATATTATATTAGCATGACGAAATCATTGGAATAATTTTAAATTAACAGTAGTAAATTAGCTTAAATTAAGCTTGAAATCATTGGAATCCGATTCTAATCGAATGATATGGAGGCAGAAAAAGCTATTTATTTGTGTTTTGTATGACGTGGATAGAGTAGGGCGCGAGATATTTGTCACTTTGTATCAAAGGGACTGTCGTGCAGGGGTGGAGAGTCGAGACAAACTAAAAGCACAAAAAGAAATACGGAAAACAAGAAACATAGAATTCATTAGCGGCGGATATATATATATATATATATTTCTTGTACATCACCCCCGCTCCATTCCTTGAGGTTAACACCGTTAAAGATGGTTCATCTACTCCGCAGTCTATCTGCCTTTTTTCCAGCAAAAGCAAGGAAGTAGTTGAGGTGTGTTTAATTATTATTTGGTTATTTTTTCAATTAAAATTCGACATAAAATGTTGAGATTGTAATTTTAGGTTATCGGAATATATAATCAGAGTATTTCAAGGATAATAGAAGTAGCTAAATCTATTTTTAAAATCAAAATTACAATTCAAACAATTAAAATTATTTACACAAAAATGCAAGAAAAAATGCAATAATGATGACTCTCCCTTCCTCACCTCTCTACCTCCCTTGCCTCTTTATCTAAACTTTCACATTCAATAAGTGGATCGTTCTCAAAGATCAACTTGACATGATGAATTCACATCATGCTTAAAAAAAAAAATCATGGTACGTTTTAATCGATATTTAGAATCAAAATATAAAGATAATATTGTTGGTAAAATATTAATAATAAAAATAAAGTGAATTAAAGTCAAAACATAAAGATAATATTATTAGTAAACAAGCCATTATAATGACAAAATAATGGATAGTATAGGGGTTTGTTATCTTGAAAAATCATTTTTACTTATAAACTTTTTAACGATTTTATTTAAGAAATTAATACAAAATTACATATATAAAAATTGAATTTTAAATAATTCATATTGAATTTTCATAAATTTATTTATTTTATTAATTCACATATTTTCTTAAACAATATATCTATTTACAAGATTTTCATCTTTTCATAAACAATATATCTATTTACAAGATTTTCATCCTTTTATAATCAATAATCTATTTACAAGATTTCCATGACATTGTGACCTTGTGACTTTTGTTATAATATGAAATATGGAGTTATAAAAGATTTTGTGGACTAAGCATTACACATGAAAACAATATATATAATGGGTATCCTTAAACTCTACACTATGTGAAGAACCTGTAACAATTAATTAATGAAAATACACGAGATAACAGAAATAACAGAACTCAGAATCGCTTTTATTGATCGCAGGCCACTTCAAGGGGGCAATCTCCTTTGAGCAAGCTCAATACAAATAACTTCATGGTGCCTTCATTGGCCTCAACACACACTTATATACTAAATCTAGGCGTCAATACTATGGGTCAAAACCATTGGCCAATGCAAACTATGGATCAACAAATACTACGGGCGGCTTACAAAGCATATGCGCCCAACAACAATAACACAAACTATGGATCAACAATTACTACAAGACGACTTACAAAGCATATGCGTCCAACAACAATATACTAACAAAGTAAAGAGAAGGGTTGACACGGGTTCCTAACATCCCCTCTCCCTTAGAAAAAGCTTTGTTCTCAAAGCTTTAGATGTGGAAATTGATGCAGAATCTGAAGGAGCGGTTCCCCTGTAGCCCTCGGGTTGCATTCCAGGCCACTAATGCCTTTTGAGTTTCAGGGAGGATTTCTTGGAAGGCTGTAGACGAATAAGAACCATATCAGCTGCGTGAAAAGTGAGCTCAGAATGGTGCTAATCAACTTGTTGTTTCAGTCGAATTCTTGCCATGTGAAGATTGTCTTGCAGAATGAGAAGAATCTGATCGTGGTTGCGAAGAACCGAGTCAATTGCCTGAACTGGGGAGCTACTGAGGGTGTATGGAAGAAGAACTAGCAATTCCTGTCTAAAGACTGCTTCATATGGTGTCCTTTTAGATGTGGTATTGTACCACTGGAGCGCTTCTAGGAAATCCATAGAAATAGTTGTCCAAATCTGCGTAGGGATGGGAAAGGGTTCGAGCAGTCCTGAAAGGAGTGTCGTTTCACCCTTGTTGACCTGGAAAGTATCACAGTCAACCACCATCTGTTGAATTGTCATTTTCAATCCCTGCCAAAAGAAGCTACATTGTTCCCGGTCATACGTTTTGAGGAACCCAGAGCGCCCTACCGATGAAGAAGCATGGAGTTCATAGAAGAGATAGCCCTGTTGAACAAATTGCAACCAATTTGGAACAAGCAAAGAAATAGTTGTAAGAGAAACTGGGTCATCAAATGTGCGAGAAACTTGTAAGTGATTGCATAGGCAAAACCCATGAGTTGGATAACCCATTTCAGGTGTTCTGGGGAGGATACTTGTTGTTCCAGGAAATTTTCCAGACTCTGGAGATCAGTCTTGATGCAGAAATAATTCCCTAATAGGTATGGCTTCCACTTCTGTACTGCATGCAAAATAGCCAGCATTTCCTGCTGAGATGTAGATGTGGCTAAATTCTTACTGGAAAGGTCTCTTGAAGGCAACAAGCCCATTGGTTCAGCAAAGACACCTGCATATCTATCCAAGGAAGTAGTGGAGACCATTGATGGGTGCATCTGAATGGAATGGAGTTAAGCGATGACACCATGTGAATTCTTCTTAAGGATCTTTTCCAGCGATGTGAACTGATGATGCGGAGAGACCCTTGTTGTAAGCCCGTAAATTTGTGTTGTTTCCCATTGACTGAAAATTGCATCCAAAGTTCAGCAAAATCCCATAAGATGGGGCCAAGTGTGCGTAACCATTGAATGCCCAAAACCACATCACATCCACCTAGGGACAAGGCAAACATGTCAGAGCGCAGGTCAGGGATGATTTTAGGGGAGAAATTTTGCCCATGGACAAAATTAAAGGGGTTCAAAACAAAAGCTGGGCGAATTTTTAATATAACAAATGTTTTTCAATTTTAATAAAATAGTCCAATATTTATTAAATGAATAATCTCATTCTTATTAAATCGCCAACTGCGTCAAATCCCGTAGAGCTGGAAAAAAGGGTTTAGCCCCCTCAACTATACCTCAAATCACGAGTTTGCCATCATATTTACTATTAAAATCGTGTTTGATCATTCCATCGCCCCAGATTTATGGTAAAAATCGTGTTTAACCCTTTCATCACCCCGAATTTCAGTAATGGAGAATGCCCATTAATTATTTCGCTCGTTCAAACAAGGATATCGTTGAATCTGGAAGGTTTTTTTGCCAAATCACCCTCGATTTTCATTAACGGGATTTATTTTTTCCAATCACAACCCGCTTTTCGTTATTGGAAGCTTCCATTACTGATTTCGAATTTTCAATCTCCTTGAAATGAGGGTTTCAACGGTTTCAAATTTGGCCCCAATTTGTTATGCAAAGTATTTTTTAAATAAAAAATGGTCCATATTTGGGAAAAATCGAGAACCAAGGGAACATTTCATCCTATATAATGCCTTAGGAATCAAGAGTGTGTTTCACCCAATGAGCATGAAGGCTTGAAGATTTATTTTGGTTGCAATTCTACACTGGTTGAGTGGAAAAACAACTTTCGGCATTAATCTGCATTTTTTCAACATTCCTTGGGGCCTGCAGTCTATACAGAGGTTAGTTTCTCCTTTTAACTTTTCTGGTTGAAACTTATTGTGTGAGTTCTGGGAAGAGAATATGAATGTATGCACTGTGCTGATATTTTGCATTCATTAAATAGGTACCTTTTAAATCAGATGTTTTGCACTCTCTCTGGATCGACCTTTATTTCTGTACAAAATTGTAAGATTTATTGCATTCAAGAAAATTATTTTAATATGTCCTCCACTTCCTAATCAAATGATATTATGGCTTATGCAGTATTGTATTTTCAAAAGTACACTAATCTTTGTAGACTTAAGCTGAATCATTCCAAGAAAAGAACAGTTATAAATCTTATTTGTATCAGTATTACTCAGAGAGGTTCAAATTGATCTCGAATATTTTCTATAAGTTCATTTTTTATCTATGATCCAAAGCCTCCATGGATTCCACTACATATTTATTGCAATGTGTAACCTCAGAACTGGTTGAACACAACCAAATACTAAGTAGATGGAATTTTTTCTAGATTCAACCCTTGGATGCCCTGCAATTGGAGAGATGGTATTCTTCTATTGCCTCAATTTACTATTGGCTCTATGTTCTCAATTAACATCTTTCTTCTTCCTATGCTAGATGTAGGGTAGGAGGAATAAGCTCTAGTGAGTAGTAGAGTATGCTACCCCCCTATTTGTACAAGGTGTTCACATAGGTTTTCACAGATCATTCTAGGAAGATATGAACACGATTTACAATCTTCCATTGGGTGTTTTTTCTTCTAGCAAAGTTGACTTTCAAGTATGGGAAAACATTTCATCATTTATAGCTCTATACCCAATCAACAGTCAAAAGCAACATTTGACAATTCTAAGTAGTTCTCTAGGCATAAGTAGCCCTAATTCTAGTTTTTGGAAGCAGTTTGATGTAACCTCATGTGGTGCCATTTAACAATGAGTTGTTTGAAGGAGAAAATCTTTGTTTGTTTCCAATTTGAAGGATTCTTCAAAGCTTTTGCTGATGGAGGCCAAGTATTTCTTCTTTCTGCACTTTCAAACCATGATCAAAATATGATTGCAGTTTCGGTAGGAAACATTTCAGAAGTCATAATTTTGGAGAAATGTTAGCTAGTAAGAGGGATATGTCATCGACCATACAACTTAGCATTTCCCAATCAGATTTTCTGTAGTAGATTTGATTAACAATGAAGAGATTCAACAAATCTAAACATAGTCCTAGGTGTAGATGCATATCTTGTTGGAAGGACTTCTTCAATCATCCCCAATGATATCCTGGTTTTTTCTTCATGGAAAGAAACTGATTTCAAGCTTGATGTCAGTACATAAGTGGTCTCTTTTCAGCAAGTGTGATGTCTATACATAAGTGGTCTCTTTGCTGCAAGTGTGATGTATGTTTAAGATACAACAAAGGGTTCACATCAATGCATCATTGGAGGGACATGTTGTTTATTCTAATGTTTTTGGATATTTATTCTAACATTTTTGGAAGGCTTATATATTGTTGTCATGATTGAATTACACTGTTGAAGTTACTGTTGTTGTAACTCACCTAGCAGTCTAGGGTCCGATAATACTGCTCAAGCTACTTTTTTTAAGGGTTTGAATAAAGAACACCCCATAATGGAAGAAGGTTATTCAAATCCCTAATTCTCTACTCCAGAATTCAATTCCTGTAAAGTACTTCCAACATAAGGGACAGATTTCTTGAAGGGAGATATAAAGAGATCCTAACCAAAGAGAACCTAATTATTGTTTTTAAACTTAAACATGCAATGATTGTCAAAATGTGATTTCACGTTAGCTTGATCCATAATACACTATACTATGAAATATCATAAAATCAAGAATCTGTGATTGGTGAGTATGCAGTGCTTTGTAGTTTTCTATGGTGAGTATGAAGTGCTCTGTAGTTTTCTATGGTGACTAGAATAATGAACATAGAATAAAAGTACAGTAAATAACTAGGGATGGAAAATGGAAAGTAGGCATACCCAACCCAAAATATGTGTACCCATTTATTGGAAAAATATAATTAAGACTGCCAATTCACATAAAAAAATATGAATAGCCTTACATAAAATCTAATGTGCATTTGATCTTATTCAAAATATAAAATAGGGAAACTCGGAGGAAGGATTTAGTGGTTATTTTCTTATCCTTTATGGAATATGAAACACTGAGAGAAATATCAAGGAATAAGGGAGAGTTTAGACAAATACATAAGGTATTATAGATTTTTGGCACATGAAGAATGCAAAACTGGGCTGCATTCTGCATTTCTTATAACTAAATTCTCATGAATCCTTATCTATCTTAGATTAATTATAGATCTATATAAAATATCTTATGTACAAATGATTGCTTGCGGACTAGAGATTTCCATAAAATATTATCACAAGACAATCTTATCAAAAAATTTGGCATCTTGTGTTATACTCTCATAACTTATGTTTAAGAACATGTATTTCCTCCTTGGAAGTCACATGTTCAAATGCAACGTGGGTAGATTATGTACACCTCCACAAACTAAGCAGTCACATTGTTGCGTGGAGGGGTTCCCTAGACCCACAAACAAAGGGTTATCATATGCCAATTTGGCGTTTCGATAGATTGTGACCTAATTAGATTATTATTATTAAGAGATTCATCACAAGTTCAAGATTTTATTGAAAAAAATTCACATAGATTGATTTTGATGTATCCTTCAATTTTTGTTGATGCATCGACACTATAGAGAAAATGGTTTGTCCTTAAATGCACAAAATTCATAGTTGATGTCTCCTTTAGGAGTATTATTGGGATAGATTATGGTAAGGAAGAATTGAAAATGGATCCAACTACAATGAAGATCATATTGAATTTGTAACCTCTAATAAATCGCTTCTAAGTTAAATCCTTCCTTGGTCACATTGGTATTATCGAAAGTTCTCTCCAAATTATGTGTAGAATCTAGATTGGATATATAGTGGAGTGCCTCAACTATTTTGCAGTTGATTAAAAGGAAACTCACAAGCAAGGGTTTAGCATGATTCATCAAAAAGTTGTAGAATCCACAATCCCCAAGTCTTTGAAGTGGATTAAGATACTTTATGTTCATGTGGATGTATCATTTGTGGTGATTGGGACAGTGCTTGTGCAACAATGTAGCTAAGTAAAGGAAACCTCAATCATCGATATCCATACTAGGTAAGTGGAAAGGTTGGAAGCAAATAGATCCTCCTAAAGGTGTCTTTTGAAACCTGTGAATTATTTTCCCTTATTTAGGTGTTTTCCCTATCAAACTTGTTTAAACGATAGTTGATTTAGTGCTCTAAATCAACTCCACTGCATAGCATAGGTTATTCATGGCTATTGTTCCTTATTTTCACCACACAGGAAGATGAGTCTGGGTTGCTGCTATAGGAAAAATGACAAGGATTGCTTTTTTTACGCAGACTTAATTTTAAGGCCACTTACAGCCTCTTTACTGCTGGTTTCACACATAAGCATGCCCAGAACTGCAAATTGAGGGCTTCTTGGGAACTGATATATGCCCAGCTATGCCTGAAGTTCAATATAAAAATATATTTGATAATGGACCTGTCCCTTTCAGAAAAAAAACTTGTACCTACCATTCCAATGCTTAGGGGTGTAGGGGACCCCTAAGAAACATCCCCAAGCTGCCAGGGACTCGGGGACTTGCTAGCCAATATCCAAGACATTCCAGGTAGATTTCGACAATGTTCCAGGAATATTTTGGCGATATTCCAAGCATTTCTCTTTAGTTTTAACTTTTGACAATGGACATTGATGATTGGACAACATGATCATTTTTCCCATCCATTTTTTTCATATTCAACTAAATTTAAATCTGAATTTGTACAAGTTGCAACTCCAATGATTAAACTATTGTCTTTTCAGCAACAACATTACAATAAGCAAAGCCTCCAAGCCAACAAACCAAGAAATGCAATATCTCAAAGGTCTGATCCTTGTGATTATTTCTCTTGTTCTTCTCATTGCGCCTAGAGGCGCTCTACAGCCCAGTATGGGGGAGATCTTGTTAGTCGAGTGTTTGTCAAGTAACAAAATAATACAAAGTAAACAAAAAGGAATAATACAAAGTAAAAAGTAATAAATATTATGTCTACCATAAACAAAAAAGAATAATACAAAGTAAAAAGTAAATATGAGACTTAAACTAGAGACTTAAGAGCTTAGGATTAGGTGGTAAATATTATGTCGGCCATAATCAAAAAAGAATAATACAAAGTAAAAAGTAAATATGAGACTTAAACTAAAGACTTTACTTTTTACTTTTAATACAAAGTAAAAAGTAAATATGAGACTTTAGAGTGTTTGTCTAGTAACAAAATAATACAAGTAAACAAAAAATAATAATACAAAGTAAAAAGTAATAAATCCATAATCAAAAAAGAATAATACAAAGTAAAAAGTAAATATGAGACTTAAACTAGAGAGTTTAGAGCTTAGGATTAGGTGGCTCGGGTATTGCACTCAAGGAGCTATTCAAGGAGAGGTTTGCACCTCGTGAGATTTGATCCCTCTTGGCGCTTGATAGAGCCTAGGATTTGGATCTAGGCTAGTTTATAGGGTCATCTTAGCTTTTACATATTGTACATGGGTGTCCAGGAGTTATAGAAGTCCACTTCTTCCACCATCCCGACCTCAAGCATTATGAAAACAACCAGATAGTAGTGACTCGGATTGGTACTAAATGTTTGAATAAGCAATGCACCTTCGATCACCTTCTTAATCTGAAATATGAATCTAATCTCTTTACAGAATGCATGCATGTAAAATCTGCAGAACCTATTGAAAAGGGTATTCCTTTTAACATAATCATCGTAAACAAGAAATATGAGGAAGAAAAGTTGTTATAGATGCAGGCATTCGTCTCATAGACCCTTCATGGACCTTATTGCAAATTCAAATTGTTACAATTAATTTTCCTAAAGCTAAACTGCATTTTGCTCATGTTCATGTCCCAATAATGAATGTCACTTGGCCCTTTTCTTGATTGCCTGAGTTTTTCCAGTACTGGTAAATGCAAGGGTTGTGCATAATACTATATAGTATAGACTATTATGCTTACAAGGTAGCTATAAATGTTTATGGTGAATTCGAATTTTTTTAATACTATATATATTGCAATATGTGGTGGCCTTATTTTACCTGTTTCTTAAAGTATCATACAACATAAGGATTTATCTTTGTTTTCTTTCACTGTTGAAGGAAATTGATCTCTCACAAAAAAATTCATTTTTTTCTGATATGTTTTGCTACTGGCAGTGTTCATATCATATTTGATTGTGTTTACAAGGTTTGGAGAGTTGGAAGCTCCATCAACATCAGTGACACAGTGGAGAAGCCAATTTCACCCTATGCAAGATGGCTATCCTGACTAGTTAACTAACTTCTGCATGAAACAGATTTTGATTTTTTATCTTCAAGTTGTTTTGATTTGTATTGAAAAGTTTCCAATAGCACCTGAAAGCAGTTGCATCTGGAGGATACCAGTTTAAGCAGAAGACAATGATCTATCAAGCATCCAGCTTCCAGACATACCAGGGAGTGTCAAACCTTTTGAAGAAGCTACAAAGTTCCACTATGGAATCAACTTGAAGATCAAAGCCTCAAACATTTCAGCACTTCAGTGTGCAACAACCATTTAGAGATGATAAAAGGAATATTCACCTTCCGATCTCATTTCCTGAATGGATGATTATCTGTAGAAATTAGTGTTGCAAAACTTATCCACTGTTGTAATTGAAATACAATCCTGTGAAAACTTCTTTCGCACAGTAGAAGTCCTGACCATCATGAGGAGTTACATATGGGCAGTGGTCTCTAAGAGGCATTCGTGGAATTTCATTTCAACAATAGTTGCACTAGAACTGGATTGGTGGACAGAGGAGTTGGTAATCCTGAGAATAGACATGTGTCAGTGGGTCCTCATCACCATGAGGAGATGCGCCTAGAGTATTCTCTAATGCTTAATAGTCAAACATCTCTGCAAGGAATAGTGAGAAGAAGAAGGCACAGAAATAAAGACTGGTATAAAGTTACTGCCTCTGGAAGTGGAGTAGGAGCTGAAAATTATTAAGAGACCACAGACTGCTACCCACTTAGAAAAACACCATGTCTGTCAAATTTCTGAAGTCTTTTAAGTTTTAAGATCTATTTGGAAAAGGGGGAAAAAGCCACAAGAATAAAGACTGGGATAAAGTTGATGCCTCTGGAGTTAGAGTAGGAGCTGAAAATTTTTAGAGACCACAAAGTTTGCTACCTCACGTCCTGAGAAAAACACCATGTCTATCAAACTTCTGAAGCCTCCAAATATTTGCGATCTATTTGAAAAAGGAATTCCCTCGCGCTGGGTCTAGAAAGCATGATAACTAGCAATTGAACTAGGTAATTGAGGACAATTTGCTTATGATAGCTTCCATTAACAGTGCCGAAATGGTCTCTAATCTAGATACTGTCAATAGGATTGTTGCAAGCTTTCTCGAAGTGGAGAACCAAGGTGGGTTTTCAGCTAATGTTGGTGGGTTCAATAATTATTTATCATCTTCTGCTATAATTTTATAAAGCTTTCCATTATTAATGACAACTACATGGCAGCCATAGCTTCTGCTGCAAATCTCAACCTTGAAAATCGTTATACTTCCAAAATTGGTTTTGGGATGTGGAGGATAATTTTTACAGTGCATTCTACATTTACTCAAAGGTAAGTTTTCCACAGTAAATTGAAAGTACTCTCAGTATATGCCATGTTGTGTTTATTGGTTTCACAGACCTATATTTATTTCTTAAGATGTCCATGATCATGTGAAACTGAATGCAAAAAAAGGGGGTCCATCATTTCTTAGATGAACTACAACAAGAGAAGATATGCAGTGTGATGGAATATTGGAGACTTTCACAGGAAGCACACAAACCTGCATCCTATAACAATTGACTTCCTGTCACCTGTGAATATCACAAACCAAGTGTTTCATTATCTTCATGATGTCATGTAGAACAAAGAAGCAGAGCGAAAGTCATTAATCAGAGCTTCTACTGCCTCCTCCCCACCATATGTAAACATTACTGCTCTTTACAGAAAAGAATATAAAGTTAAAGCAGGAGATGGAAAGAATGAAAACATATGTGAGAGGTCTACAATGGAATCAATAGTTAAAGACAACAATCTTCTCTTCAGCATTGGTTGTGAGATCTGGTCAGCGGAAGCATATAAGTCCCAACATACCATGATCCAAGGCAAATGGGGTGTCCACAGAAGTAGTGTCCCTCGTACTAACATAATGGTTCATTGGTTGTAGGATGAACATGGATGCTTGCTCAGCCTCCCCCCCCCCCCCTCTATGTGGCATGTGTGGGTACATTTATAACAATAAACAGGAGCATCACCTAATGCAATGAGTGCTAGGTGGACTAATCAAAATCATGAAAAAATTGATCAGCCGTGACTAATGCTCATGGATATGGGTCATGGATTAATGGCTTACTCCACGCAAATGTTAAATTTTGGGTTAGGTTAGGGTTTGATGTAAAGAAATCAAAATTTCGTATACTTTAATGCAAAATTAAATATACCAAATTAGTACTGAAGCAGAATAGTACAACAGTAACTAAACAAGATAATTTAAAACATAATTTTCATCTCTTTCAACTTTAACACTACCAAGTAGGTCCTCATGTTAAAGTAATCTTCAGTAACATGTAATTAGCAGTAGTAGGATGATTTACAATAACATGTCTAATTCATAAGAAGAACGAGTTAGAGCACTTACCTGGAGTGTGGGACCCTTCCTATCTTTATAATTGGAAGAATTTACTTTTAGAACAGACTATGCCTCTTAGAGGCCAGTCAATCACTAGGAACAAGCTGACCCTTACTAGAGGGTAAGTACAAACCTAAGAGAGAGAGAGAGATGATAGGTTGTAGACAAAAGTAGTGATAATCAATCATAGTCAAAACACAATGACAGACTCAATCAAGACTAAGCATAATAGATCAGACCTCAATAAGTCTCAGAACATAAGTTTAACCATAAACAAGTTCTCAGCACAGAGTATATACCACAGATAAATCTCGATAAGTCCTTGCATCAGAGGCTCTTTGCAAGACAGTTCCTCCAAGATCACAAGAAATAGTTGCTCTGACATTTGTATTTGAGCCCATGAAGCAACGAAAACTATTGAGTGATTTCACAGGTAATGGTCTTTTTCTCCAGTTGTCTGTATTTATTTTTTGTTTTTCAAAATGTTTATTTTGGGAAAGAAGTTGAACTAATGCTCCATCCTTTTGATGGGGTTGTCTTCTAAACAGAATTAAGCTCCGAAACTCAAGTTACTCAACCTACAAAGTCGGAGACAAATTTTGTTTCTACAAACAGTAGGGCGAATTCTCTTGTGAATAGCAGAACAAATTCTATTTTGATGAGTAGCAGAATTGAAGCATTAACGATAAAAGAGGACATCAAGGAAGAGGAAGCTGAAGATGATGAAGGGCGGACTATTTTTCCCTGTGAACGTCTGAAAATATCATCCCCAGATCCTGTTCCCGATATTGATGTAACAAAAAGAGAGGTACAATATACTTGCTAGATTAAATATTAGAGTTGATTTATTCATATCATCTTTTATTTTACCAAGTTGAGTAAAGTTGTCATCTTTTACTTTAACTTTCACTCAGTGCAGATATATTTATCAAAGGAAGATTTTCGTGAGAAGTTTGGAATGACTAAAGAAGCTTCCTACAAGATGCCCAAGTGGAAGCAAAACAAGCATAAGATGGCCCTTGATTTATTCTAACATTCATCTGGCTACTTGGAAGGTGAAAGCTGAATTTGTAAAAGAAATTATGTATCAATTCCTGTAAGAATATGTATAAATCCATTTTCCTATGGAGTCATCCAGCTATTTATGTTGCTTTTAAAAGCAAGAAGATAGATCTTCCTACCAAGACCATTTTTTCTTCAATGGATGAGAATTTTGAGTTTGTGTAGGGTATGAAAATGAGCATTATAGCCTATCCCACACCAAAGAGCATGGTGCATTCCTGGGAGTTTGTGCATTTTCTCCTCCTGCATAATTTTGTCAGCAGTTTGGTATTCTTTGTGGTTCTTAGAGTTGCAGAAAGTATGTTGTGAGTTCATAGTTATGAGAGGCATTATAATCCAGTTAACAATATAAGAGCAATCATGGTTACGAAGGTTGTTGTTTCTACTTTTGCAGAGGCAAGTTTATTTGTTGTATAGTCCATGTAACAAGTCGAAGTTGTCTGTTGGAGAATTCTTAATGTTGTCTTGTACAAGACACTTGTCATCTGTTCACCAAATATCCCCATTGCTTATTGTTTGAGAAATAAAGTATGATTCTTTGTGTTTGATAGAATTCCAAGGGTCAAGACTTGCCTCAAGTACGTTTGGAATCTGAAAGTGTTGTGCTTTTATTGAGTTTACAAGGGAATATTCTACATATTATTGGATGGATATTCAACTTCAATTTTGTAGCCCACAGTTAATCCATTTATTTCTAAGATGGGTATTGTTTAATGGGGTTATATATAGCCTTTCTTGATTTTCACATAGAGAAGATTTGAAGTACAAATGTTTTCTCATTTGGTTCTTAATCTGTATTGGATAGTCAATGAGAAGCTCTTAATATAAATTATCCATTGGCATAATCGGGTTTATCCATACCCTACTTAAATCTGTTTGAAAGGCTCTATAATTGAAGGTTGCAATCAAATGTGGGAAACGTGGATGCACTGCGGGGAAAAGAAAATACTAATGCCACCATGCAAGATTTTACATCAATGGTAGGTAACTCCACTAATGCATTATTGGTCATAAAGTAGGATGCTCTAACTGAAGCTAAATTCTCTAGTTTGTAGAGGTGTTTGCTGTAAAACTGAGATGTACAACTGAAGTTGATTTCATTATTCAGTATATTTAATCCACTGTCATATTTGAGACCGAGAGGATGGAGAGTCATTAATTCTGTTTTATGCACAGGAAATAAATCATACATTTATTGATCACTAAAATAAAAAGTTATATTCTGCAATCAATAGCATTAGTATAACTGAAATTCTGTAATGTTTAATCTGAATTTCATCTTACAAAGGTGGCGGTGTAATTTTTTATGGGAAAAAGATTAAATTTATTGTTTTTCCTTTAGCTATTTTATTTTACTTATAATTTTACCTGTGCATTGGACTTGGCCTTGTCAAACATGGATATATAACAATGGTGACATTTTAAGGGTCAGGTTTTTAATTTTTATGAGCGGCATTTTTCTGTGTTGGACTTCAGTATTAGAGGTTTAAAAATTAGTACACTTCTAATGGAAAGAACATATGTTTGTTGATAAAAATGAAGGAGTTATAATCTCACTGAACAAAATGGTAAGAAGTAAAATATCTGTAAGGAGTTTTGTGGAAAATGCAATGGATGCCCTTATTACATTTACAAATGTCGGGATTAGAAATGTAGGTATGGTAACGTTGGTTGTAGATTAACATATTTGAATGCCCATCGTGTAGCATTTTTTGGAGAGAAATCTTATGGGAGAAAAAACACTCGATGTTTAAAAACAATATCTAAAAGAATGTCTTTAGAGTCAAATTTTGCTATCTACTACCACCTCCGTTCTAAGCTAACTGTCAATTGGCATATTTCTGAGGTGGATTTAATAACCTTAAAAATGCTCACAAGGAGGCAATGCAGTGACCTTAACAACTCCCACTTATTTGAATATCATATTAAAAAAGCACTTGGAACCTTCTTTTATAAACATGAGCTGGCAATGGTGGTTTTATGCAATTGGAAGGTGTGCTACCGTATAAATACCTCCCAAAAGGTTTGAAACTTATGAGAAAAAAAAGGGATATAACTCACATCTTGTTGCAGTCAATGTAATAAGAGACTCTTGTTTCAACACAACTAATGATCCTTATTGTGTTTTTATTCTAAATGCATTTGTCGCTTTAGGCAATGTGTAGCATTGCAATAGTTCATGTTATAACTACAATAGTTTTGCTATCATGATTACTTTTGTTTCATATTGTGAATGAGTTATGGTTATAACAATCTTGGGTATGGTAGCAATTACTTAAATCTTGGATATGGGTTACATGTACCTTAGCTGTTTGAAGATAACCTTGTTCAACTCTCCTTTAAATCTTTAGGCCTCCTCATGCAATAAGCTTGAATCAATGCTTTTAACAAGTAAATGTTCCTTTGCCAATTGGGGTGGCAAGGAGGCTCAATGGCGTTGGGCATGCCAGCCACCTAGCACCCCTGCAGCCCCTCTGTCATCATGTTGAAGTTAATGCATTTGAGGTGTGCCATGATGAACATGGCTAGAGTTTTGTAACGAGGGATGTTAGACAAGACAAAGAGATCGTGAACAGTACGAGGGTGGCTAAGGTGGTTCGTGGCAAGTATTGAAGTGCATGGGGCGTTTCTATCATCATTGGGTCAATTTAGAAATGCACATGGAAAGCATTGAAGTGCTTGGGGGGGATTTTGAAGTACGTGGGGAAATATTGAAGTGCATGGGGATTTTTATCATCCTTGGGAGAATTTAGAAGTGCCTCGGAAAATATTGAAGTGCTTAGGGCATTTTTATCATCTTTCAGAGAATTTTGAAGTGCTCGGGGTAAGTATTGAAGTGCCTGGGGCGTTTTTCTTGTCAATGGGTGAATTTTGAAGTGCATGGGGCGTTTTTCTTGTCAATGGGTGAATTTTGAAGTGCATGGGGCGTTTTTCTCATCACTTGGTGAATTTAGAAGTGCATGGGGTTGTTGTTTATCATTGTAAGGATGCTTTTATGGTGTTGGGATGTTTTAAAACAGTGATGGCCAAAGTTATCACATGCCGAGGAAAATTTGTGTGTATTGGGGCATTTTTGGGATTGCCCAGGTGATTATATCATTGTCGGTTGTTTTTCTCCCTTGCCTAGGGCATCTTTATCATAATTGGACGAATTTTGAAGTGTCTAGGGCATGTAATGAGGTCCCTAGGCAAACATGGAAGTGGACGGAGGCATTTTTATCTTAGTTGCGAGAATTTTCAAGTGCCTAGGGAAATATTGAAGTGTATGGGCATTTTTATCATCGTTGGGAGAATTTTGAAGTGGTCGAGGCAAGTATTGAAGTGCAGGGGATGTTTCTATCATCATTGGGTCAATTTAGAAATGCATGGGGCAAGTATTGAAGTGCTTGGGGGCAATTTTGAAGTTCTTGGAGAAAATATTGAAGTGCTTAGGGAATTTTTATCATCATTCGGAGAATTTTGAAGTGCCCGGGGAAAGTATTGAAGTGCCTGGGGCGTTTTTCTTATGAATGGGTGAAATTTGAAGTGCATGGGTTGTTTTTCTTGTTAATGGGTGAATTTTGAAGTGCACGGGACATTTTTCTCATCATTGGGTGAATTTAGAAGTGCATGGGGTTGTTGTTTATCAATGTAAGGATGTTTTTATAGTGTTGGGATGTTTTAAAACAGTCATGGCCAAAGTTAACACATGCCGAGGCAAATTTGTGTGTATTGGGGTATTTTTGTGATTGCCTGGGTGATTATATCATTGTCTGGTGTTTTTCTACCTTACCTAGGGAAAGTATTGAAGTGCTTAGGGCATCTTTATCATCATTGGATGAATTTTGAGTTGTCTAGGGTAAGTAATGAAGTTCTTGCGCAAATATGGAAGTGGACGGGTGTTTTTATCTTCGTTATGAGAATTTTGAAGTGCCTAGGGAAAATATTGAAGTATCTGGGCGTTTTTATCATCGTTGGGAGAATTTTGAAGTGGTTGAGGCAAGCATTGAAGTGCATGGGGCGTTTCTATCATCATTGGGTCAATTTAGAAGCGCATGGGGCAAGTATTGAAGTGCTTGGGGGCAATTTTGAAGTGCTTGGGGAAAATATTGAAGTGCATGGGGAGTTTTATCATCCTTGGGAGAATTTAGAAGCGCCTCGAAAAATATTGAAGTGCTTAGGGCATTTTCATCATCTTTCAGAGAATTTTCAAGTGCCTGGGGCAAGTATTGAAGTGCTTGGGGCGTTTTTCTTGTCAATAGGTGAATTTTGAAGTGCATGGGGCATTTTTTCTTGTCAATGGGTGAACTTTGACTTGCATGGGGCATTTTTCTCATCACTGGGTGAATTTAGAAGTGCATGGGGTGTTCCTATCATCATTGGGTCAATTTAGAAGTGCATGTGGCAAGTAATGAAGTGACTCGGGGGAATTTTGAAGTGCTTTGGGAAAATATTGAAGTGCATGGGGATTTTTTATCATCCTTGGGAGAATTTAGAAGTGCCTGGGAAAATATTGAAGTTCTTAGGGCAATTTTATCATCTTTCAGAAAATTGGCATGCCCGAGGCAAGTATTGAAGTGCTTGGGGCGTTTTTCTCACCACTGGGTGAATTTAGAAGTGCATGGGGCATTTTTCTCATCACCATGTGGCAAGTAATGAAGTGACTCGGGGGGATTTTGAAGTGCTTTGGGAAAATATTGAAGTGCATGGGAATTTTTTATCATCCTTGGGAGAATTTAGAAGTGCCTGGGAAAATATTGAAGTTCTTAGGTTAATTTTATCATCTTTCATAAAATTGTCGTGCCCGAGGCAAGTATTGAAGTGCCTGGGGAATTTTTCTCGTCACTGGGTGAATTTAGAAGTGCATGGGGCATTTTTCTCATCACCAAGTGAATTTAGAAGTGCATGGGTCGTTTTTCTCCTCACTGCGTGAATTTAGAAGTGCTTGGGGTTGTTATTGATCAATGTATGAATGCTTTTATAGTGTTGGGACGTTTTAAAACAATGATGGGAAAATTTATCACTTCCCGGGGCAAATCTGTGTCGATTGAGGCATTTTTGTGATTGTCTGGGTGATTAGATCGTTGTTGGGTGTTTTTCTCCCTTGCCTAGGGAAACTATTGAAGTGCATAGGGCATCTTTATCATCATTGGACAAATTTTGAAGTGTCTGGGGCAAGTAATGAAGTGCCTGGGAAGTCATGGAAATGGATGGGGGCATTTTTATCTTTGTTGGGAGAATTTTGAAGTGCTTGCGGAAAATATTGAAGTGTTTGGGTGTTTTTATCATCATTGGGAGAGTTTTGAAGTGGTTGAGGCAAGTATTGAAGTGCATGGTGTGTTTCTATCATCATTGGGTCAATTTAGAAGTGCATGGGGTAAGTATTGAAGTGCCTTGAGGGAATTTTGAAGTGCTTGGGGAAAATATTGAAGTGCATGGGGATTTTTTATCATCCTCAGGAGAATTTAGAAGTGCCTAGGAAAATATTGAAGTGCTTAGGGCATTTTTATTATCTTTGGGAGAATTTTGAAGTGCTTAGGGCAAGTATTGAAGTGTATGGGGCGTTTTTATCATCATTGGGTGAATTTAGAAGTGCATGGGGCGTTATTCTCATCATTGGGTGAATTTATAAGTGCATGGGGTTGTTATTTATCAATTTATGGATGCTTGTATGGTGTTGGGACATTTTAAAATAATGATGGGCGAAGTTATCACTTACCGAGGAAAATTTGTGTGGATTGAGCCATTTTAAGTATTCACTGACAAGTATGCAACTCTCCTACCATTCGACACCATAGAGAATAAATTTTGGTGAGAAGATTAGTTGGAAGCTTGGAATTGGTCCAATAACTATCTCTCTATATAAAGGAAGTGGCCCGCTACCGGGATATTCACTTAATTCTATCAATTTGTTGGCATGTCAAGATTCATGACCACACATGTCCATTGGACCATTAAGGGACGAGATTATAAGTAGAGTCCCTACTTTCCCTGAATCTAGTTAGTGTAGTAATGTTTTGTCGACACCTTCTAGTTGTGAGTGATCAAACATTGCTTTTGAAATGTATAAATAAATCCATCCTTTCCCCATTCATACACTTGTTCATTCAAGAGTCTAGGAGTCGAGAGAGTCTAGAGTTGAGCTCTGGTGTATGTTCTTCTGTTGCACTACCTTAGTAATCTACATAATCAAAAGATTGAGTCTTATTGACAAAAGATTCACCAAATTTTTACTATATTTTTGCGTCGAGAGGCGCTCTACAACCCAGTATGAGGGAGATCTTGTAACATGTGAGTGTTTGTCGATGTGTTTGTCGAGTTTGTCGAGTGTTTGTTTAGTAACAAAATAATACAAAGTAAAAAGTAATAAATATTATGTCGGCCATAAACAAAAAATAATAATACAAAGTAAAAAGTAAATATGAGACTTAAATTAGAGACTTTAGAGCTTAGGATTAGGTGATAAATATTATGTCGATCATAAACAAAAAAGAATAATTCAAAGTAAAAAGTAAATATGAGACTTAAACTAGAGACTTTACTTTTTACTTTTAATACAAAGTAAAATGTAAATATGAGATTTTAGAGTGTTTGTCCAGTAACAAAATAATACAAAGTAACAAAAAAAAAATACAAAGTAAAAAGTAATAAATATTATGTTGGACATAAACAAAAAATAATAATACAAAGTAAAAAATAATAAATATTATGTTGGACATAAACAAAAAAGAATAATACAAAGTAAAAAGTAAATATGAGACGTAAACTAGAGAATTTAGAGCTTAGGATTAGGTGGATCAAGTATTGCACTCAAGGAGCTATTCAAAGAGAGGTTTGCACCTCGGGAGATTTGATCCCTCTTGGCGCTTAATAGAGCCTAGGATTTGGATCTATGCTGGTATAAATCAATGAAAGATTCGCCAAGTTTTTACAATTTTTTATAATTAAGTGAAATATTCGCCAAGATTTTACAATATCTTATAATTTAGTGAAAGATTCGCTAATATTTTACAATATCTTATAATTTAGTGAAAGATTCGCCAAGATTTTACAGCATTATATAATGAAATGAAAGATTCACCAAAAAAATTATATATACATATTATATTATTGATAAAATCGCCTTCGAGTTTTCCTATATATTGGGGAGATTCGCCCATTTTTTATACATATAAATTTTGGGGTGGTTCTTAAAATCATCCCTGGCGCAGGTTATAATATTCTAGAGAGATATGCACATTGTGACACTTCCCCTTGCAAGGTAAGGTGCCCCATTGGCAACCATGACTTCAAAGTTGGAGCAAGGATGGACAAAACAATCAGCCTATTTGGCGATCCGAGGGTCAATGAAGTTATGAGTGCTACCAGAATCAATGAGTATTGTAAGAGGAAGTTTCTTGAAGTAACCCCTGACCCGCATTGTTTGGGGGGTGGTGACGTCGGATAAAGCATGGAGAGATATCTCTGGTTGGTTGTCCTGAGATGGGGGGTTAATAGGCGGCTCATGAATGTCGGCCTGATCATCCATTGTATTTGGAGCTTCTTCACCAATTTTAGAGGCAAGCGGAGAATCCATATCCAAGAGATAGAGCTTTTGCTGAACACATTTATGTCCCCGAGTGAATTTCTCATGAAAATTATAACAAAGCCCTTTTTCTTTGCGTGCCTGCATCTCTATTTCAGACAAATGCTTGATAGGAGTTGGTCGAGGAGCTGGCGGGATGGGAGGTCGTTGAGAACACATATTTCGGAAGGGAACAAAAGTGAGTTTGGAGCATTGTTGGGCTGCAATATTGTCTTCTGCCAACTTAGCCAACCCCAGGGCTTCCATCATTGTGTTGGGACATAACATTTTAACCTCTGAGCGGATTTCATCCTTAAGACCACTGATAAAACAACTCCTGTAGAATTCATCAGACAATCCTTCTATGTGATTGGCTAGTTTCTCAAATTCTATCTAATACTCTCTCACAGTGCCAATTTGGCGAAGTTTAGTGAGGGCTCCTGTGAAGTCATCAAAAGCACTAGGACCAAATCGTTGCAAAAGGAGTTGGCAAAAATCTATCCATTTTGGCTCTTCGTGAGCCTTGATGTACCAACGGTACCATTGAAGAGCTTCCTGTTCCAAATGAAATGAGGCAAGTGGAACTTTGTTGGCATCAAAAGTATTATGCATACTGAAATACTGTTCTGCACGATAGATCCATCCAGTTGGATCAGTACCATTGAAGCGAGGAAAATCAAGCTTCGGACCATGGAAATTGCTAGAAGAAGAGAACCCATTGTCTGATGAAGACTCGGACTGTTGTTTGTTGTTCATGGCTGAATGCTCAAGATGGAGGCCGATAAATTTTTCATCCAGATCCTGGAGTTTGGTTTGGATGGCTGCAAGTGCTTTCTCCATGGTTTTTGCTCCTGCACGGGTGACAACCATAACCAAGAGTTTTTCTTTTTTTTTGGTAATGGGTAGAAAAACACAAACAAAAGCTTATTTAATAAAGGGAAATTTGGATTTGGGAAAAACTCTGATGGGTAATTGGGGTTTGACTAGGTTTTGGACACTTCGAATGGACAGGGAAGCAGAAAATGAGGATTTCAGAAGCGAGGTGAAAGAATGGGAAAATTTGGCAAAGAGGGACAAAGAAGCAGTAATAGGAAAGAACAAGGTGGAAAAATTTGGAGGCGAATGCGTGAAAATTGAAGAAGTTATGACAAACCCTAAAAATAGACAAATGTGAGATTTCTGGCTTTGGGAAGTAGAATTTGAGATAGAGTTCGCAGGAATGAAATATGCAAAATGGGATTGCAGGGGTTTTCAGGAAGTTTCAAAGGAAATTGAGTTAAAACAAGGGAGATATGGCGAAAAATGAAATTTTATACTTTTTTTTTTCTTCAGAAATGGATCTGCAACGACACGGAAAGGATCAGAACAATTGGATATGCAACGACGCGAAAGGGATCGACAACAGATGGATATGAAACGATGCCGAATGGATCGAAAACGATTGGATCTGAAACAGATGGATCTAAAACAACTTTCAGAATGG
This sequence comes from Larix kaempferi, assembly GCA_027924585.1. Classification (NCBI taxonomy): domain Eukaryota; kingdom Viridiplantae; phylum Streptophyta; class Pinopsida; order Pinales; family Pinaceae; genus Larix; species Larix kaempferi. The sequence continues at coordinate 1,035,140 of BSBM01000788.1, read as the reverse complement.
ATTTGAAACGGCTGGATCTGAAACAGATCAAAATGGATCAGAAACAGCGCAGAAGTGATCGGCAACAGTTCAGCTGAAAATAGATATGGACCCCAGGTATGTTCGACTTCCTAACAGTTCAAGGGTTTCGCTCGGCCACCAATGTTGTCTGACAGCTTGCGTATTGGGGCAGTACCCCTCACTCCACGACTCAGGTAAAACTAATAACCGCTTTGCCACAAACGACAACTCTTGGTTTACCTCACGGGTGGGACTTAATCAATCAGGTAGGGGTCGTTGCCCTTTTCGCTGGAAGGTCCTCTTAATGGGCCAGCTACTTTGGGGTTCCTGTGGTACTCCTCACAATGAGTTTTAGGGCTTATGCCCAAGTACTTCCCACAGTTAAGCGGATAGGGATTATTCCCAGATCTGAACTTGCAACAGATGCGAAATTTTTTTTGGCATAAATTCCACCCAACGAGCCCAAGAAAGTGCTCTGATACCAGATGTGAAGAACCTGCAACAATTAATTAATGAAAATACACGAGATAATAGAACTCATAATCGCTTTTATTGATCGCAGGCCACTTCGAGGGGGCAACCTCCTTTGAGCAAGCTCGATACAAAAACTTCACGGTGCCTTCATTGGCCTCAACACACACTTATATACTAAATCTAGGCGCCAATACTATGGGTCAAAACCATGAGCCAATACAAACTATGGATCAACAAATACTACGGGCGGATTACAAAGCATATGCGCCCAACAACAATAACACAAACTATGGATCAACAATTACTATGGGATGACTTACAAAGCATATGCGTCCAACAACAATATACTAACAAAGTAAAGAGAAGGGTTGACACGGGTTCCTAATACACTATGATACATATAAAGTTTTCTCTTGGGTTATTTAAGAGAGACATCCATCGTATGTTGTTATTATAAGCATTACATGGAAAGTTTTAGGGGTCCATACAATGGACGGGTGGTAGGGGCGGTCGGCTGTGGTCGTCCCCACCCATGTTCAACCCCGCGCCAATTGTTTCTAAGGCGCCTAAGCCCTGATGCTCGTGCCAGCTATTCTACCTAGCTGAAAAAAATAAAAAAAAAACACAAAAAAATACAAACAAACATTACATGGAAGTTTGGGGTTATTTAAGAGATATCCATTTTATGATGTTAATATAAGCATTGGGATACAATATGATACATGAAAAGTTTTATTTGTTAGGTTAATTATTTAAGAGAGACATCCATCTTACGTTGTCAAAGTGCATTTATTCCTTAGAAAAATGTTAATTTTTTTTAAAGGCATTTAACATATGATCATGGTAGTGGGTAGTTGTTAAAAGACCTTATGGATAATGTAATAACAAAATACAATCCTATTCTCTTATCAAAGTTGTCCAAAATGAATTTAGGAGACCTATATATTGTTTTATGAGGTTGGTAGAGTTATTACTTACATTATAATAAAATATTTAAGATATATATATTTCGATGAAACTTTGTTTGCTAATACTATAGCATTACCATATTAGTCTAAGAGATAGCTATTTTGGATAAGTACTTATCACCAATATCTTGTACTAGATATCTAAGAGAGGTTCCACTGGCATTTATAATGTGTAGTTTTAGGATAAGTGTAATGTTCTTTTTGTTGAGTTGTTTATATTGAATAAGCCTAATATTCTCTTCATTGATTGGCTATGTATACTTTGTTGTGTAATAGCCTCTATATAGGATCTCATGTAGGGAGCATGCATGAAATATAAGGCTTGCTTGAAAATATTGCACAAACATTCATCTAAACAAGGGTTTCTCTCCATAACTATTGTTTTAAAATATTTTAAGTGTTTTATAGTTCCTATGCATAGTGTTGGAGCAATTTTTTATTCAATCTATAACACTTTTTTCAACAAAAAACAACTAACAACTGCATATTTTTTATTTCAAGAAGAAACTTTAGTACGCATAAGTACATGCTATTTAAAGCACTCTTAAAAAAGTTCACTAAAAAACTATAAACAGTTGTCTTATTCCTCTGAGACATAATATAAAAAATAGATTGTACTCATATGTAAACAAAGCCTTCTAGGCTCATAATACAATAACCATAGATTAACTTTTCCCATTCACATGAGGATCTTATCTTAGCCACTTTAGAAATGAAACCATTTACCATATGAAAACCCTCTCAATAACTGAGAGGTTATTCATATAAGGATTTATTGATAGTTGGAATCAACACCCCTGCCTTCTCCTTTTCAATCCTTACAATATATGTATTGAGAGGCAAAGCTTGTTTAATGAGATTATCAACTTTTACATTTAGTTCTTAATAAATATGCTTAAAAGAGAAAGAAGAAAGAATCCTTTGAGTTCTAGAATTTTGTCCATAATTGGGCCTAAATCAAATTGTGAAGGTTGTTTCTATCATTTATCTAGTCAATGACTCAATAACTATCTCGGAATATATGAGGATTTGAATATTCTCTGCTTCATATTCTATCGCAGTTCTTAACAACAATGATAATGCATATAATTTATCCTAGTTGTTAGAGCCTTCCCCAAAGTTGCTTTAAAGATTATAGAAGGACCCTCCTTTATGAACAAAACTCTTGCCCCACCCGAACCATCAAAGGAACCTCGTGGAATTGATTTGTCTTTTTCTGAGCTTACGATTGCCTTTGGGGATTTTACATTTCTAGCCTTCTAAACACCTTCATACGCAAATCTTATTTGCGAACATACTTAGATTGGAAGTAGTTCCTTATTTTGGAATATCATCTCATGTCTTGTTAACTGGAGCACCCAACATATTCTACAAAGCAAAGCCTTATGCTCCTCTATTGTTTTATCTTAAACCAAAGCTCCAAACAACTTTCCAAATTTGTGCCTTGAATTTTTCCTTTGTTTCCTTCTAGCTTCATAGCTTTTTTGCTAGACAACCTTGGTGAATGGATAGTCTACAACCTGGGTGGGCCAAATGGTTAAGAACATGTCATAGGTTCAAATCCGGAGGGGGGTAGGGTATGTACACCTTTGTAGACTTTAGCAGTTAAATCTCTGCGTAGAGGGGGGTCCTTTGTCCCACAAACAAGGGGGTCTCATACACCAAATTGGTGTCTCGCTTGGCAATGACCTTAAAATTTTATTATTGTTATTATTATTATTATTACTACTATATTCATTTTTATAGAGGATAAATGTATATGGGTTGCTCCATGCTCTTTTTTGGCAATTATCTTATATAAGTTGATAATGCCAACCACATAAATGCTCATCTTCAATGGTTCCTCTTGCTTCCAAATAGACTTCCACCACCAAATTTGCTCCCTTTTTTTCTCCACAAAACTTGCCTTGTATCCCAACTTGCGTGTGTATCTCCCAAAGGAAGTGATTTTAGAGCATACTAAATTATTCTCCTCATTCCTAGAATTCTAATTTAAATGAACTCTATTTCAATTTTTTTCACATACCTTGACCAACTTTGTCTATCTTTCCAATGAAAATATGTCGCTTGTCCTCTCTCTATTCCACACTGTTTATAATGCCTGGCCTTGTTTGTCCTCAATTGTCGTTCTATTTCCACATTTTCCATCCACGTTGATGTCAAATACATACACGTATGTGGAATACTCAAATTGTGATAGACGTTGGTCAAAGTGTAACAATTTAATTGGCTAGATGAGTTTGAAGATATGTATTGTGTTGAAAGCCATAATGCATTACCTTCATCATGTTTGCCATCCATAGGTTAGTGAATCTGAGCCATCCATGACATCCATCATCTTGTTTTGCAGTTTCCACCATCCATGTACATAATTATCCCACTCATCACTATTTGTTGTCCTCTTGTATATCTCGAACCAATGAAGAACAAGCCCCAAACACCAACCCTACACCAGAACATTAATTCTTATTTTCCCTGTGTTAAGAACTCATGGCATGGGCTATGATAACACATGGTGTTATGACTTGCTCTTCTATCAATTGACCTTTCTTTTTTTATCATATATGATTTTGGTACCATATTCAATCAAATTTTATTTTTCCTACTGATTCCAACATCTACGATGTTGTTGAAATACATATATATTTACTGTTATAAATATATAACAATGGATGGTGGAAGAAGCAGTAGCAATAGACTAAACTTCAAAGTATTTGATGAGTCTCACATGTCGAATCATTGAATTGTGTTATATTAATGTTATAATGCATGCGAGGACTTCGACTATGGTGTTTGATTCCTCGGTTCTTCTATTGTTTTAATATGGAGCTTGGCATTAAAATCTCTGACAAAGAATTAAAACTCTACTATTCTTGATCTTTCAAACTTTCTTGTCGATTCCTCAATTCTTCCATTACTTTAATATGAAGATTGATGTTAAAATCTCAAAAAAAGAAGAAGGCTTTGCATTTCCTCATCTTCCCAAACTTTCTATAAAATTTTAATCGAGATATACAAAAATGAGATTAAGAAGGAAATAAAAGAATACATGAGATATATGAGTTTGTGCAGGGGAATGAAGAATGCCAATCACATGTTTAATTATATTATTATTTAAAATAAAAAATATTTAAAAGTAAAAAATTCAAAGTGATTCAAATATAAATAAATTGGAAATTAGAAAAAAATCAAAGGATATATAACATATGATTTTGTAGAAGGAACTAAAGGACACTCATGTATTTAATTATTAAGATATACTTTTACATCTACATTAAAATTGATAAACATCACCATAAAAATAAACGTCATATCCAATTAAAATTCTTTACACATAAACTTTTGTTTCAATTCATAAATGATTACGAGTTTAATTCAAATAATTGAAAAAAATGAAACCTACAAATTTCATAACCATTTAAATTGAATTTCAAAATTGATTATTACATAAAATTTAGATTATATATATTAATTGTTTTTATTTAAAATATTTATATATATTTTACAAAATAAAATAATATTAATAAAATAAAAAATATATATTAATCATGTCATTAGATGTTTGTAATATCGGTCTTACTTTTGAAACATATTTTTTTTTCAAATTTTATATGTTTCTTTTAATTTCTTAATTTTTCAAAATTATTTTAATTAATATTATTTTGATTCTGGACTTGCTTTACAACTTTCTCAAAATTGAAACTTAAAAATTTTATAACCAATTTCAAAATGGTTTACTACGTAAATATTGTTTTAAAATTGGCAAACATTTTTGGTTTAGTAAATCTTAAAGTCTTTAGTGATTCACGGTTAACAATTAAGTGGGCAATGGGGCATTTCAAGCTCAACGTCACCAGCCTTCGACACTGGTGCATTCGCACTCAAAGAGAGATTGCTCTACAACACAATATCTCCTTTGAGCATATTTATAGAAAAAACAACTCGATGGCGGATAAACTTTCAAAACAGGCTTTGGAGGGATTGGAAGGTGTAATGTCCCTTGTTAGCAATTTTATTAAAATTGCAATTTTCCACTTTTTTTCCTTGGTTCGACCTTGGACTAGTTTCGATCTCTATGTCCCAAATTTGCCCCAAATGATCCCAAATCTTCTGAGAAGTTATATGAATGATATTAGAACATAAATATGTGTTTCAGGGATGCCTTTGTACCTTTAAAACACTTCTACAAATACTCTTTCAATTCTGGTCAATGTAGGTAACTTTACTAGTGATTTCCCTTTGACTAGTATTGGTCTCTAGGTCTCAAATTGACTCCAAATGCCTTCAAATATTCAAGGAAGGTTTATGAATGATATTAGGAATTGAATATGATGTTCAGGGATAACATATGGCCACCAAAAGACCTCTGCAAACTCTCTTAAGATTCTGAACCAAGTATGCAATTTTACTAGTAATTTGGGGTTCAAATCCCCCTGAGGTAAGTACTGAAAATGGCTTCCCAAATGCCTCCAAACCCACTCAAATTTATGAACAGAGGTATGTAATGTGTTAAGTATGTTATGAAGGTCTCATATGCACCATTAATGGTTTATTACAACTGTTCTCACCCTCTCCCATTCAACTGCAAAAATCCCCAATTCGACCCTTGGGGAAATGGCACTATTTCACCTCCCAATACAACTAAACTGAGTAAAAATGCTTCAAATGCTCAAGTACAGTACATGAAACTTGTAGAAGACATCCATGGCAGTATATTTATCACAAATATATCAGAGAATCATCCATTCATTCGAAATCATCATCAATACATTGGCTCACAACAAGGTAGTGGGGAAATGACATTGTTCTTCCATTAAAAATGAGATTTATACATTTCTACTTGAAATTTCGACCTGAAACTTTTTGGAGATGCATAATAGAGTATTTACTTCATATTACAAAATAAATGGGGCATTAAGAGCTTCCCCAAAGAGTACAATAGCTCACCAAAAACGCCCTCCCTCAAGGATCAAGAATATGCCATCAAAACTGGAAATGGTTGAAGGAGTGAGCTGCAATAGAAGAAACCATGAGATGCCATGTAGCTTACACCTGCAAATAAAGACTCCATTAAAGCTCCAAATGAAAGGTCTGAATGGCCTTTCCAATTACCAACTTGGATGGGAATCTTTCACCCTCGAAATTGGCTAAGGCAAGAAACTAGTCATCCACTAGCTCTCCCTTTTCACAAATGCAATTGCAAATTCTACAAATGATCAAAAGCTATTCTCATACTTCATTTCTACATTTTATAACCAACATTAGCCTTCTAAGGGTCGAAATCCTCTCAATAGATTCAATAGATTTCCATTTAGAAAATATTCCACATTTGCCACTTGTCTCCTAGTTTCAACCTTCCATCTTCTCCCAAATTCGATTTTGAGTCTCTTTGGCTTCTCCAACTCCCAAATTCGCCTTCCTTGAGCATATTTTTGGGGCTGACATGTCATAGTGGTCAGATGTCAGAGGTCAGGTCTGCAATTTGTCATAGTTGTCATAGATGCTCCATCATTGGTGTCATAGGGGCTAGGGAATCTAGCCCAAGTGTCCACAAACTTTCACTTTGACTCTTTATATTCCATGGAGGTTACCAATCCTTCCAAATTCGGCCTAATATGCTCAATGACATGTGTTATGACTTACCAACTCACCCAAGAGTGTTCACATTCCCATTAATTCGAATTTGCAAAAGAGAGATACCATGTATTATGAAAAATCAAGCTAGTGTGGGTCCCACATCCTCCATATGTCTCCAAAACCATTTGTCACCTAGGATTTCTCTTGAATTCTTTATTCACTCTATTTATTAAATACTTGAACCCTTCTAATGTCTAAACATCATTTATTATCCCCCTTATTCCAAATTCCAAAGCTTCCACCCCAAACCTAGGAAACTAGTAATTTTCCTCCTTGGCAATTATTTGACCCTTAACATCAATTTTACAAAATCTAATGAATATGGATAATGTGATTAGGCCATTGTGACCCAATTCCAAATTTGGGACATGACAAATCCTCCCTTCCCAATATTGCTTGTCCTCAAGCAATTTCAAACATGGGTGTTGAAGAACCTGCTTTCTGTATAATTCTTTGAAGTTGCCATTGAATTGCCAAACCTTGAGTCTTTGAGTTTCCATGAATATTTTAGAGAGGAACCGCCATGCTTGCTGCTGCACTACTCTGATTAAAATCACTTTATTAAGTGGGGAATCCATCTCCCATACTGCTTGCTTCCCCCAAAAAAATGAAATCAATGAGACAAAAATTATTCCAGGGTCCCATTGCTTGTATTGCACCCCAACAATTAAGAGTGCTCTCCAACCTACACCATTAGATAAGAGGATTCCTGGATCCCATTTTCTTGTATGCATTCTTCCAAACATCATGAGTACCAAATATATATCATCAAAGTACATAACAACATAATGAAAATGTACATCAAGGATATGCTTCATCAAAGAGTCATGAAAGTGCTTATACCTCCAAGCAAGTAGACCACCATTTTCCAAGTGCATACAAGCTTCAAGTGACCAATCAAATCTGCTCAAATGACATAGGTGAGGATCCCATGTCCTATAATGCTGCTCCAAAAGGATGTGATATGCATCAAAATATTCAGCCATGTATTCTTTCATCCAAGGAGTGAATGAAGAATCTCCACTAAAATCTGAACCAAATAATGAGCAGAAAAAACAAGGAGACTTCAAATGACTCAAAGAAGTCTCACCCATACATCCATGAATGTGAGAATCATAAAAATATAACAAAGTATGTGGCTGCCAACAAAAATGTTCTCCAATCATAAATCTATTCTCCCAAGTGTTGGATGAAGTTCCTCCAACATCAAATGAATCAAATGTTGAGCAAGAAAAACCATGAGTCTTCAAGTGACTCAAATGCATATCATAGGTGCATCCATGTAGATTTGCATCATCATAAAGTGACAAATAATGTTGCTGCAAATGTGAATAAGAATGTGCTCCAACCATATCATCATAAAAAGTAAATCTAGGAGTTCCATACTCCTCATGTGGCACCATAAAAAAGAACCCTTTCACCCATACTTCATTGAGACTAATGTTGCAAAACATGGAATTGTAGGATGTAGGAGAATGAACCAAATCACCCAAATGATCAAAAAGTACAGAAGTTTCATCATGGGGAGGATCCATATGGGTAGTATCATGCAGCTCCTTCAAAAGTGTGAACTCTTTGTCATAGTTTGGTTCCAATGTAGAGGAATCATGCTCTTCTTTAAAAATTGCACAACCTTCATCAAGAGGAAATTCAAATTCTTCTTCCACTACATCAAGTGTTTGGATCTCTTCAAGTTCATCTCCAAACACATCAAGAACATTCAAATTTTCACATTTCTCATGATCCACCATGTCATGAGAATCCTCCAAACAATCTACCATTTGACAATCTGAAACATAGGAGGAAAAACAAGTCTCTTGCAACTTTTCAAGAAGTTGCTCATTTTGAATTGTGAGCTTATGAATATCCTCATTATTCTTCAAGTATGAATCATGTAACAATTCATTAAGCTCAAACAAATGGTTTCTATCAAAAAGCAAAGACATGAAATTACCTTTGATGTGGCACATTGCTCTTTGAATCTTCTCCATATATTCAAGGAAGGATGTTTCCTCCAATGAAGTAGCTCTCCAACAAGAATTTGACACCAATGCTTGAGTCTCATGGAGAATGCTGAGGGACTCTTGGATCTTCTTTTCATTCATCTTTAAGGACCCTTCAAGAAAATGAGGCTCTTGCAAATGAACCTCCTCATCTTCTTCATTTTTGCTTGGACCAACTTCATGAAGCTCAAGTGGTGATAGGGAAGTTGATCTTGGTTCTTCTTCAACTGCTACAAGGTCTTCATTATCATGCTCAATGGAACTTGGGCTTGCAGCAACACTTTCAAAAGTGATCTCTATGTCACCAACATAGAGGTGTGAGCACCCATCAGTAGGTACTCCTTCATAGTTTAAGCATCCATCAGTAGATGCTCTTCGGTTCATGTCTAAGCTAGAAGGTGTCTCGAAATGATCTTCCATATTTTCAATAGAATCTTCTTCATGCTCTTGTGATGTCTCTTCATTTTTCTCCTTCAAGCAAGCTGATTCATTTTGCCCCTTGTTTTCCTTAGGATCGGTATATTTGGAATCCCTTCTTGAATAAATCTCAAAAGCTCTCCTCAAGGAGGACATCATTTCATGCACACATATATGATACTCGCTCCAAGGGTTCTTACAAGAAGGGCATAAACCTTTCTTCACTAACTCTACGTCTTCATTTTTGGGCCTATTTTCAAAAACATGTTCAGCATAGTACTCAAAAGACATGGCATTTTGTGTATTTTTGCTCGAAGCAAGATATTCTTGATATTTTTGATATTGCTGAGGCAAGGTTTTATATTTTGCTCTCCATCTTTGGAACTCACTCATAGAATTATCCTTGGTTGGTGTGACACACTCATATTCATCAGATTTAAAGTCATAAGAATAATCTTCATTTCTCTTGAAATTGTAAGAAGTGTTGCATGATGGCACCTCTTCCTCATACCATTCACATTCTGCTTCATATTGCTCATAAGCATCTGCATATTCCTCATAAGAATTGTACTCATAGGATTCATCATAATAGTAAGACATGGCTGCCAATTATTCTTGAATGTATGTACCTAATACACAGGTGCAAGGACCATGCTCTGATACCACTGTAATGTCCCTTGTTAGCAATTTTATTAAAATTGCAATTTTCCACTTTTTTTCCTTGGTTCGACCTTGGACTAGTTTCGATCTCTATGTCCCAAATTTGCCCCAAATGATCCCAAATCTTCTGAGAAGTTATATGAATGATATTAGAACATAAATATGTGTTTCAAGGATGCCTTTGTACCTTTAAAACACTTCTACAAATACTCTTTCAATTCTGGTCAATGTAGGTAACTTTACTAGTGATTTCCCTTTGACTAGTATTGGTCTCTAGGTCTCAAATTGACTCCAAATGCCTTCAAATATTCAAGGAAGGTTTATGAATGATATTAGGAATTGAATATGATGTTCAGGGATAACATATGGCCACCAAAAGACCTCTGCAAACTCTCTTAAGATTATGAACCAAGTATGCAATTTTACTAGTAATTTGGGGTTCAAATCCCCCTGAGGTAAGTACTGAAAATGGCTTCCCAAATGCCTCCAAACCCACTCAAATTTATGAACAGAGGTATGTAATGTGTTAAGTATGTTATGAAGGTCTCATATGCACCATTAATGGTTTATTACAACTGTTCTCACCCTCTCCCATTCAACTGCAAAAATCCCCAATTCGACCCTTGGGGAAATGGCACTATTTCACCTCCCAATACAACTAAACTAAGTAAAAATGCTTCAAATGCTCAAGTACAGTACATGAAACTTGTAGAAGACATCCATGGCAGTATATTTATCACAAATATATCAGAGAATCATCCATTCATTCGAAATCATCATCAATACATTGGCTCACAACAAGGTAGTGGGGAAATGGCATTGTTCTTCCATTAAAAATGAGATTTATACATTTCTACTTGGAATTTCGACCTGAAACTTTTTGGAGATGCATAATAGAGTATTTACTTCATATTAAAAAATAAATGGGGCATTAAGAGCTTCCCCAAAGAGTACAATAGCTCACCAAAAACGCCCTCCCTCAAGGATCAAGAATATGCCATCAAAACTGGAAATGGTTGAAGGAGTGAGCTGCAATAGAAGAAACCATGAGATGCCCTGTAGCTTACACCTGCAAATAAAGAATCCATTAAAGCTCCAAATGAAAGGTCTGAATGGCCTTTCCAATTACCAACTTGGATGGGAATCTTTCACCCTCGAAATTGGCTAAGGCAAGAAACTAGTCATCCACTAGCTCTCCCTTTTCACAAATGCAATTGCAAATTCTACAAATGATCAAAAGCTATTCTCATACTTCATTTCTACATTTTATAACCAACATTAGCCTTCTAAGGGTCGAAATCCTCTCAATAGATTCAATAGATTTCCATTTAGAAAATATTCCACATTTGCCACTTGTCTCCTAGTTTCAACCTTCCATCTTCTCCCAAATTCGATTTTGAGTCTCTTTGGCTTCTCCAACTCCCAAATTCGCCTTCCTTGAGCATATTTTTGGGGCTGACATGTCATAGTGGTCAGATGTCAGAGGTCAGGTCTGCAATTTGTCATAGTTGTCATAGATGCTCCATCATTGGTGTCATAGGGGCTAGGGAATCTAGCCCAAGTGTCCACAAACTTCCACTTTGACTCTTTATCTTCCATGGAGGTTACCAATCCTTCCCAATTCGACCTAATATGCTCAATGACATGTGTTATGACTTACCAACTCACCCAAGAGTGTTCACATTCCCATTAATTCGAATTTGCAAAAGAGAGATACCATGTATTATGAAAAATCAAGCTAGTGTGGGTCCCACATCCTCCATATGTCTCCAAAACCATTTGTCACCTAGGATTTCTCTTGAATTCTTTATTCACTCTATTTATTAAATACTTGAACCCTTCTAATGTCTAAACATCATTTATTATCCCCCTTATTCCAAATTCCAAAGCTTCCACCCCAAACCTAGGAAACTAGTAATTTTCCTCCTTGGCAATTATTTGACCCTTAACATCAATTTTACAAAATCTAATGAATATGGATAATGTGATTAGGCCATTGTGACCCAATTCCAAATTTGGGACATGACAGAAGGTCAGCTTATTTGGGAAGAATGGCTGGAAAATGCCATTGTGGATAGTGGTGAAACCTATTTTTTTGACTAAGTTGCTGGATTCTTTTCTATTTTTGTAGAGGCTTGTAGACTTTCAGCTATGGTACTGTTTTGAGAAGATTGTATTGATGATGACTGTATAAGCTCGATCTAGTGATCAGTTTTTTATGTTTATTTGATTCAGAGCTTGAATCAAGACCTTCTCTTGGAATATCAATAGTAGATTTTTTTCGCTAAAAAAAAAATGAAATTGTATATATTAAAAAATTTATTTGATATATTTATACATATTTTATACAATAAAATAAAATAATATTAAAAAAATAAAAAATAAAAATATATATTTTGAAAAGCGGTAGAGTAGATGGTTGTAATACTTGTCTTAATTAACATGTTTTTTTTCAAATTCTATATGTTTGTTTTAATTTCTTAGTTTTTCAAAATTATTTATTATTAGTCCCTGCCAAGGTAGGGATATATTTTCCATTACTTTCCATTTGAGAGTCAAAGCTCTTTGACTTGTATTAATTATCAATTTTTTGGTTGTGCTGGTTAATGTTTTTACAATGTTTTAGAAAATAGTGTATTTAACTTATTTTTTCTAAAAATTGAAAATATAATTTTTATTTTCTTAAAAACAAAAATATGATTTTCTCATTGGTTAAGGACAGCCCAGATTTAACATAAATGCCTGCAGGAGGATTGAAATTTTTAATAATTTAAAAATAAAAAATTGTAGAAAATTACACCTGCCTGTTTGACAGAGCACACACGAGGATGGTCTGTTTTCTGTTGCCCGACCTGCTGCGGTCAATTGGCTGCCTCACGTCACCACTGGATAAATACAATGCGTCACTTTTTTTAAAAAAGCCATTGGCTGCCTCACGTCACCACTGGATAAATACAATGCGTCGCTTTTAAATAAAAGCCATGATTGTTATCGGATCTGTCATGCCTGGAACCTGTCCACCCCACGCCCGTCGATGAAACCGTCTTTCAAACGCAACTAATCCAACGTTACAATCAGTGAAACATACGTAGTACAGAATGGATAGCTAAAACCTACAATTTAGAACAGTAGCAACAGAGAAATCCATAAATACAGTTCGTAGTGAAATTCTTTGACTTGGACAATGAGAAACTCTTTCCAATTTGTTATAGATCCTATTAGCTCCAATCATTCATCCGGTTTCTAGTTGGGACTAAGTGATCAGGCATGCTGGACATGACAAATGATCGGAAGAGGAAGAGTATTATCCATGCCATCTTGTCACAATGTTCTCTTCATTTAAATCTTTAGTACAATTCCGCATCTCAGATGCCCTTCCAACAATCTGCTTCTCAATTTATACCTTCCTTGATCAAATCAATTATGCATTACAAATAAATTACATATGAGGCAAACATCACAAGATAGATGCTCCCAAAATTTTAGTCATATGAGCATCAAGTCTGTATATAACAGTGCTCACATTTATCCCAGTACTATCATTTTGATTTGCGTTGGGATACACGGGCAAAGAATCTAAAAATTGCAACCCATTAATCCCTTCAGATATTGGTATTGCATCTCCTGGTATAAAACTAAACTCAGGCAAAGTCCAAGAGACCTCGACTTAACCTTAAAATTCAAAGATCAAGAAATGGTTGGCAGCTGGACTACTCGCATTTTGATAGATAATACAGTGTACACAAATTGAAAGATAATTAATCACATCATTAAAGCATCTAACAAATTTATTTTATTTCCTTTTCTTAGATACAAGGTGTTCAAATGAATTTACAAACCCAAATGAATGTGTTGCATACAAGGGTAATTACATAGACCCCGGATTTCTCATTATCTGCCCAGGTCATGGGTGAAATTCGATTTGAATTGCTTTTTTATTGGAAACAGTGATCAACATTAATGTCATCAAAAAATAATCAAATGCTAATGGTATCAATTCCTCCAGTTATGATTCGACTGGAGCTTTGCAAATTGGACACTGATTCTTCTAAAGCAACCACTGCTTGATACAGGCAGCATGATAACTGTGATCACAATTTATCCTGCCTAGCTAATTTCTTTCTTTATACTCTTCCTGCATGAAAACTCCACTCATTTAAATTAAGAATACATTTCAATCTACCTCAATCTCATTTAATCCTAAGAAATAGATCAGTAGACTTTATACAATCTAATATACCTGGCAAACACTGCATTTCACTGCACTTTCTTGAGAAGTTGAAGTAGCAGCTGCTACATCTGAGGTATACAAAAACCTCGTCAAGCACGTGGAAGCAACCTCCTCGGTAAGTCCTGTATTAACACTACCAATCCGCTCCTCCAAAGCCAATAGTTCCTGAATGAGAAAAGAAAATCTTGAAGCTAGCGATAATTTAAAATAAGAAAGTATATGTATAATATATTTCATTATCGTCATCCTTTTGATCATGTATCATTCAAGACAAACCTCATAAGACATGTTATCAATATCCAATCGCATGTCACTGTGTTGGTCGTGCAGATTTATACCATCAAATAGCAAATTTGCCTCTAGCATCAACACTTGCTGCAAATGGTATTTTAGTAGGTGCATATAAAATTAGAATGAATTTCCACCATCAATCACAATATTATATATGTACTATATTCTAGGTGCTCAATTGGAGTATAAATATGATTTAAACTTACCTCATATGTCAACTCCTCATCCTGTTCAATCCGTTCCAATGCTAATAGCACCTAAAAGAATGTCGATATATTCAGTGCTGAGAAATATGTTTGAAATTTATAACAAATCAAAATTTGGAACTGTGAATAAATACCTATGCAACTGGAATTGATGTTAATGAGCCCAACATAGTATTTGTTTTGAAATTTATGTTACTATTTGAGCATAGATACATCTTACACCCCATATCTATTATACACTGAGGCATAAAAAAAATCGGTGTAAACCTCTCAGTGCTTAAAGGATCCGGGCCTAAATATGGATCTATGCTAGGTTTTTTTCCTCGGTGCAATAAATTATTTCTCATTTCAATAAATTATTTTTCATTCCAATGTAGTAATTTCATATCTGAAACATTTCTATCAATTATTTTAAAAACATTCTTTTAACAAGTGAATCAATGAAACAATTGATGCAATTGCAAACATTTCTGTCAATTCTTTCAAATAACATTATCAAGAGTAATAATGATCTTATTGTTCAAAACATAGACACTAAAGCACTCGAGGAAACACTGGATACACCTAGTAATCTTTTGGGACAAATGAAAACAAGAAATCAACAATCAGACAACTAAGGCTTGTTAAACTCTTGATGTTGAAAAAGTAGCCACAAAGCGGTTGAGGAAATATTGGATAGCCACAAAGTGGTTGAGGAAATATTGGATGACCTAGTAATCTTTTGGGAAGAAAGAAAACAAGAAATCTACAATCAAACAACTATGGCTTGTTAAACTCTTAATCCTAAGGTATATTTTCCTAGAATAAAGTAATTCTAGAAAACAAGTATTTACGAGAAGATGGATTATCCTTGCGTTGTTGGTAAAGGACACATTGGCATGCTGTGATAAGGTCACAGAGGTTATACTCTATACCCTCATCTATTACGTAATTTTCTTTTCCTAATTAATAAAATTGTGTCCAAGGACATTTGGTGAAAATAAAACTCCAAAGGTCAAGCCTAAATGTCTTCGTCAGAAAAATGAAACTCTTTGATCATTGTTCTCTATATTGATGATTTGATCATTACAAGAAATCATGAAGTTCATATCGCACAAGTGAAATGGGAACAACTTCCAAATGGATTCAAACTGACTAACTTGGAGACACTTCAATACTATCTTGGAGTGAAAGTTACTCAACAACCTTATTAAATATAAGAATCTTCTTTCGTCAAACCAAGTATGCAACGAAATTGTTGAAAAAGATTGGTATGGAAAATTGCAAACCCTCTCTAACACCTATGGAGCAAAACTTAAAAATTTTGGTTTCTGGTTCGACTCTGTCGTCTTCTCCAGCTCTATCTCCTCCACCCCCGTCCGTAGTGACTCCATCGGCTTCGCAAAATACACCCACCGCCTCTCCATCGCCGCTGAGTGCATCTCCTCCGGATTTGGTCTCTGCTAAGAACCTTGTCATCCATTTTCTATTCTTAGCACGACTATTCCTTTGGATATTCGGAAGGTGAAATTAGCTGTTCTGAATAGACGAGTAAGGAATTATGTTTTCCACCTTCACGTCGCGCGGTACTGTTATTGCAAGAACACGAGAGTTGTATAGAAGTGGTAGCAACAACAACTTCCAAGCACGAATTTTCAGAATTAGATGCAAATTTAGTTTCAAGAAGTGGCCTCTTCCCTCACAGACCTTGAACTCGTACAGCTTGACTTATTGCTGTGACGCTGATGCTCGAGTGTCCTGACATTGTCTTACCGCTTTAAGCGTTGATGGTTTTGCTCAAACCTCCCGCTAGCTTGACACCTACTCCAACCCTCTGACACGTTCACCCTTCTCTTCCACGTGCTCTAGCCTTCAACCTTATGCTTTTGCTTCTGCATAGCTGCCGCATGGCATGTGGCCCACACCCTTTGGCAGGGACTAAGCTGCCACGCAGCTTTTTCCCTTGTTATACCTGCCTCCGGCAGGTTATATAGTGATCACTTCGTCAACGATGTTGTTGACTTTATAATTTTAAACTAAATTTTTCACTCGTTTTCCAAAGTTTACAACATTTTGTTTATTAATTTGATTTTTTGGAAATGAATAATATTTTTTAAAATTTTTAAAATTTCGTATTACTTTTTTATGATTGGTTAAAATCATTGAAATGACTATTTTTCCCTGGTATGCAATATAATTGTCAAAAAACAAATTAATTTAAAATATAATAAATTATAAAAATAAGTTACAATGCCACCTGGCTCTTTGGAGACTGGGTGCATTTATTGTGAAACTTTTTCGGAGGTTACGTGCAATGAAGAGTGCTAGTTACCCGAGGGATCCTTAAATACTACGCCTTCTCCCTCTTCCCTGTCATTACCAAACATTCATCCATTTGCGCCATGCAACGGTTCTCAAGTCTCTCCAGGAACCGTGTGGGCCTTAACAACTGTCTGATCCAGATGCGTCAGCATACCGCCGTCTGGGACAAGAAATTGCTGGAAGGCCGTCCATCGGTGAGAGCATCTCGCCAAACAGCGTTGTTTTGCAGTGGCAAATACCCCGCGACCTTCATCTGCGTCAGAGTCCTTGTGATACTTTCATCACTTCAAGGGACAATTATTAAAATTAGAGCATAAAAGTGATATTTGTGGAGGGTACAGGGATTAAAATTGTGAATATCTTTAATTAATTATTAAGAGAGAAGAATTTAAACTAAAAAGCGTATAATACAATGAAGATAGGACCCAGTTAAGGATGCGTAGGAGAAAGCCACCAGGTATGCCGATGTTGACACATTGTATTTCCAACTAAGTGGTCCCCACAGACTAGTCGTTTCCATGGCTTTCTCACCAACCGACCTTAGACTCCACCTCAGAACATATTAAAATCCAACTGATTATCCCATTTATGTTGTTTGAATACGACACTAATAACATATTAAAATCCAAGTGATTATCACATTTATGTTGTTTGAATACGATGCTAATAGGATGAAGTCATGTTGGAGAGACTGTAAGTACTTTGTTCTCAACAATATAAACACTATCATTTTAATAAAACACCCATTTAAATTCGCTTAAACATCCATTTAAATTCGCTTATTGTGCAGACATCTACAAAACAACAGCTTGAACGGTACCGTTCCAGACTGGATCGCTGGACTTAAAAACCTTACAGAGTTGTACGCGTCTCTTTCATTCTTTTGTTGAGAACTAGTACTGAAAACATACAACAGCCCTTCTTTCTTTTTACTGTTATGGCCATTAAAGGTTTATAGAGAAGAATAACATCACAGGTTTATCGACAACAATAACTTCACTGGTGTAATTCCTGCGCAACTTGTCAAGCCGTCATTCGCAATCAGGTAACATAATTTGTATTGCTTGTACTTCTTGTGTTCAACCACAGATTCTCATTCTATTATAATTTTTAGGTCCAGAATTAGATCTAATATTTTTTTCCCTAGCAATGCAACGAGTGCCGCATACTGAATCGAGTTGACATGAAGTCTTTGTCGTTTGATGTATTGCAGATACATTGGGAACAGCTACCTATCTCTCCCACCAGTCCCACCGAATACAAGCGACAAGGATAGACTGAAGCGTACACTCGGAATAGCAATAAGTGGAAGTTTTGTAGTCATCGTTTTACTGTTGATGGTGGGTGTTCTTGTGCATCGTAAGAAATCCAGGGGAAAAGAGAATAACAGAGTGGAAAAGGAATCGAAACATGCCTTGAACGAAGGTCGGAAAATAGCTTGAATTTACGATTTTTAATGTGGCACATAGTAGGAATGCCCTTAGAAATGAAACAATCTAAGACTTTCCTAACTTAACTCCAATGGATAAAGTGCATACAACTCAATGATTATAGTGCCAAATACAACAAAGTCCCGCGCCTTTACTCTAGAAGAGATAATGAAAGCCACAGAAGACTTCAGTAAGAAGATTGGGCAAGGGGGTTTTGGATCGGTGTTCTTTGGTAAATTGGAGCAAGGAACAAATATAGCGGTAAAAGTGCTCTCCATGTTCTCCAAACAAGGAGTTCAAGAGTTCCTGAATGAGGTAACTAGCATGTAATATGGTTCAGTTTTCCGATCCAACCTGATAATGTCTAATCATATTGACAGCGGTTAGGCTGCTTTCATGAGTAAAAACCAGAAAAAATACAAATTATATATCTGTAGTGAAATTCACGCGCTGCTTCACTTGATGAGCAGGTTGATCTTCTTTCTAAAGTCGACCACAAGAACTTGGTGTCATTGCTTGGATACTGTATTGAGTCAAGAGAACTTATGCTTGTCTACGAGCACATGTCCGGAGGGTCCTTAAAGGATCACCTTTATGGTATATATGTTGCTGACAGACATGTTCGATTGAGTTGGTGCACATTAGATATTAAATGGCCATAACAACGAAAATTGAATTTGCTACTTGCTTCATATTAGACGTTAAATAGCCATAGCTAATTTTTTTATTTTTTTCAATTTTTCTTCCAGGTCCTACTGCAGATCTTTGTCAACTAAATTGGAAAACCAGGCTCAAAATAGCTGCAGATGCAGCATAGGGTAATTCTTTTCTGTCGAATAATTTCATGTTATATCTTTTATGATATAGCCCGTTCGCATTTTATATTGATTACCATATTTCTAATCTCATTCACCTGCTATTTCTGTTTGAAGGACTGGAATACCTCCATGTATGTTGCACCCAAAAGATAATTCACAGAGATATCAAAACGGCCAACATCCTTCTAGACACGAATTTCATTGGGAAACTGGCTGATTTCGGCCTTTCAAGAGTGACAATTGATGGGGAGGCTTCTCATGTTACTACTACAGTGAAAGGAACAATTGGATACCTGGATCCAGAGTATATGAGACACAACTCTTTGCAATAATCTTGACCCTGAAGCAAATAAATTAACTGCTAATAGAAGAGGTAATTTCATTTTTGTTTGAGATGCTTTGCTAACTTTTTTCCGGGATGTTCTGACAGGTATTTTAGCACGCAAATGTTGACTGAGAAGAGCGACGTGTATAGTTTTGGGGTAGTTTTGCTGGAGATCATTTGCGGTAGACAACCCATAAATGCAAAACTAACTGGAGAGCAACTGAACCTTATTCGATGGGTAAGAAATATGATTATCAAATGCCCATTATTTATCGTTAGCATCAGATTATGATTGTGGTGCATCCTTTTCTACGGATTAAATAGTAATGCTCATTACAATTGCATACAGCATGGTGCATACCTTCAATTGAATTTTGGGAATTATCACCATCTTTGTCATTGACTTGGCTTCAACAATGCTTAGCATTCAAATCCTCTGAAGGATCAAGACACACGAAAGCGGAAGTGGGCTGCAATTCTTTCAATTCTTCCATCTTTCTGTCACATTAGTTTTTCTTCAACTTCTCCAGCTGGGCATTACAAGTCATATGCTCTATTTCTTCGCCGTTTACAGTGTTAATGATGTGTTTTGGTGAATTTTGTGTTGCAGAACTGGGGATTGTATTTGTGGGTGCTTTAAAATTCAGGCATGAATTCGTTCCATTGCATGTGAAGCGGTGCCACGGGAGCTGAAGAGGGCCAACAGATGTTCCACAGGTTCTGCATGGTGCGACAGTAGGATGCCAAGTGTTTAAGCTAACCTCATATCAAATTATAATCAAAGCTTTATGCCGTCAGATCATGAATTTCCGCATAGGTAATGGAAAGTATACTACACAATGCATGGCATGGGTGTCGAAGCATACTCTAGAGATGTGTAACAATGTGAAACATAACACTTGTAGAAATTGTGCCATGAGAGCCTATAATAAGCCACTCGCAACGAATAATACATCTTCAATTAGTGGGCTAACAATCTCAGTTTTGTCTCCTTGAAGTGTGCGCAAAATGGAATGATCCTCTTCAGCACGGTGACAGGTCAATCCACAACATCATGACGTGTTATTCTGCTTGCTGCAATCTAAATCTGAGAATCAAACATATCGATGTTATTAAATGGACGTATTGTGCACACCCATATGCAAAATAAATATATTATTCAAATGATAATAAAGCAAATTGACTAAATCTAAATTGATTTGACAACTTGATCCTTTTCTTCCAACTAATTGCCTACGTGTAACCTCATTTTATGACATGGATTTTGTTTTCAAAAGTGTCAAGGTAGCAAACGCATCTTTATAACATAAGGATTCTTGTTCAAATTTTCTTTTTATATGACATGGGTTTAAACAATTGTGCATTGGTACTTCTTTAGAATCTTTTACTCAAAACTTTGACTTTAGATCCATGTCATTGCAACATACATTTCAAACCTTTATCCATTCGCTTGATAGCACCTTAGAGTTTGAAGAATCAATGTGGTAAACTAATGCAATTAAATTTGATAAGGCAATCAATTCATTTTGCTTCCAAAAATGTTAGTGACAACCTTGTAAACTTGTCGAAGGTAAAGCAAACTCGACGCTTTGTTCTGTTACACTAATCTCAAAAGAATGATTAGTAGTTTATGAGATTTTTAAACGGTAATTATTCTCCAACATCATGGCCATGGTAGAAGAGGAGTGACTCTAGAACGCAAGTCGTGCTTTAGCTTACATGATGGGTGCACTCATGTTCAATCCGCAGAGGAGGTTTCCCATTGAAACGTTGAATGCACTATCCTTTCATGCGAGCGCTGCCACGATGTACAGGGTAATAGCTAAAGCAATGGAAGCTTGTGGAAACCTCGAGAACCTATACGCCAAGAGAACCATTTAGTTCAGATCTATCTTTGGCTGATCTCAACAAGCTCATGGAGATTGATTTTATTTCTACAGAGGTTCTTTCTTTTATACCCTAGGTTTGATTCTCTTGTAAACTTCATCCTCTATGTTAGAGTTTTGAAGGAGATTGAATTAATGCACTATGGATTTTCTATTTGTAGGTATAGAGTGTTATAGATAGGGCTAATATGTCATTATCAATATTTTTCTCCAACTCTATTTCAATTTTTAAAAGCATCAAAGTAAGACGTATCATTTTTCTTTTGCTTTTTGAACTATACACAAATAATCATTTTAAAAATGTTTTATAGTTATTTTAAATTTTAGTTTTGAATTATGTACAACTATTTCATTAAAACATTTCTAAGAAGCAGGTATAAGCAACTTTGTTGCTAATTTCACTTGTTAATATTAATTTTATTTGGGACGTGCCTTTACAACTTTTAAAAAATTAATTAATAGTATGGATTATTATATTAACGTGAACGTAGTAATTTATGTTAAATTTAAAAATCCAAATATAATTGGATCATGAATGATTGGAGCAAAAGGTATATCTTTGTCTTTTGTATGACGTGGACTGATTATGGAGGGAGATAAATTTGTCTCTTTGTCTGAAAGGGACTGCCGTGAGGGAGTGGTGACAAACTAAAAGCAGACGGCAAATAACATTGAGACTTCATTAACAGCGGATATACCTATATTTCTCCTTCGTCCTTCTCTATAAAACCAAAGTACATCGTCGACATTCGTCCTTCTCTATCCTGGAAGTTGACACCGTTAAAGCTGGTTCTTCTACAATGCGTCCGTCTGCCTTTTTATTGCAGCAAAAGCAAGGAAGGAGTGGAGGTGCACCTCAGGCTTTTTGCTTTTTTTGTATGTGACCGTTGGATGGATAGTGGTGCGCCTCTCCCTCCCTCGCCTCTTTATTTAAACACTCACATGGATCACCACATATGTTCTGAACTGTGGATCACTCTCAAGGATCAACATGGCGTTCATGAATTCACATCACGCTCATCCATCTTTTTCTCTCCATCTGATTGCATTCGATTCCATCTTTTAATAGCTTGCCCTTTCTTTTCTTTTCTGGATCACTTATTTTGTTTTCCTTTTGCACATTTTGCTGTTCAATTTTAATTTCTTTCTCATCATTTTTGTTTTTGAATTTCTATATGCACCAGACTTCTCAATGTTTCTCTGGGATGGGATGGGATGGGGTTGGGTTTTTAGATTGTTGTTGCATTTACCCAGTTTTCATATTTGAAAACCCCCAGAGACGCATTTCTGCACCTGTGGGTACGGTATCGCAGTAAAAATGTCGGAACCGAGCGAACCAATCTCCGGGGGCATTGTTTAGACTTCAGGTAAATAAGTTTCATTTCTCTTTCATTTCATATTGTTAAATGGAAGATTTAGGGTTGATATTCTTTGTTTCCTTGCAGTGATTTCGTCTGTCCAAGACAGTGAGTTGAGTTGAGCTCGGCTCCCGGGTTGTGGTGTAATGGCGTCTGAAGGATGAGGGAGTTATGTAATCGTCGAGTTTTGGTCGCTGTCAGAGACAAGACACTATGTCCAAGGGTGATGCAGAAATGAGGAGGGGGGTTATGTAAACACCGAGGTTTGGTCGCTGTCAGAGACAAGACCCTACGGCCATGGGTGATGGCTACGGAGCGGATGGGGAAGACAATTGATGACACTGTACTGTCAGCAGAATGTCCATGTCTTCGCCGGTCTCACAGCAGCGACCGAAAAAGGTAGGCTGTTTTCCTT
The DNA here is from genome assembly GCA_027924585.1 of Larix kaempferi. Taxonomy (NCBI): domain Eukaryota; kingdom Viridiplantae; phylum Streptophyta; class Pinopsida; order Pinales; family Pinaceae; genus Larix; species Larix kaempferi. Next base: position 1,011,720 of record BSBM01000788.1, on the reverse strand, counting down.
TCCTGGTCTTTCCTATGGGTTTTTGGTTGACTATGTCCAAAATGAATTTAAAGGACCTATATCTTGTTTTATGAGCGTGGCCCAGTTATTACTTCCTATAGTATACTCAAAATTTTTAAGATATACATATTTTGGTGAAACTTTGTTTGCTAATATGGTATTATTGTGTTAGTCTAGGATATAGCTATATTGGATAAGTCCTTTGGACCAATATCTTGTACTAAAAATTTAAGAGAGTTTCCAATAGCTTTAGAGTGTGTGGTTTTGGGATAAGTGTAATGTTTTCTATGTTGAGTTGTCTATGAATAAGACTAATATTCTCTTTGTTGATTGGCTATGTATAGTTTGTCATGTAGTGGCCTCTATATAGGTTCTCATGTGGGGAGCATGCATGAGATACAAGGTTTGTTTGAAAATATTGCAGAAAAATTCATCTATCCTTGGGGTTCTCTCCATAACTATTGTTCTAAAATCTTCTCAGTGTTTTATAGTTCTTATGCATAGTATTGAAGCAGTTTTTGGTTCAAACATTTGGGTATACAATTTGAAACATTTTTTCCCAAAGAAAAATGGTTGCATATTTGCTATTTCAAGAAGAAACCATAAGCAGTCTTAAAAAAGTTCACTGGGAGCCTTCCAAAAAAGAATAAACGGCTGTCTCATTCCTCTAAAACCTAATAGAAAAAATAGAATGTGCTACTATGCAGAAAAAGCCTTCTAGGCTCAGAATACAATAACTAGAGATTAACTTTTCCCTATTCACTTGAGGATCTTATCTCAGCCACTTCTGAACTGAAACCATTTACCATCTGAAATCTCCCTCAACAAGTGAGAGGTTATGCATACAAGGATCTACTGATAGTTGGAATCAACACCCCCGCCTTATCCTTTTCAGTCCTCATAGTACTTGTATTGAGAGACAAAGCTTGCTTAGAGAGATCATCAGTTTTGATGGTTAGTTCTTGATAAATATGCTTATAAGAGATAGAAGAAAGGGATCCTTTGAGCTCTATAATTTTGTCCATAATTGGGGCTAGAATTAAATTGAGAAGGCTGTTTCTCCTGGAATCTCTGAGGATTTCAATTTCATCCACTTCATATCCTATTGCAGTTCTTAACAACAATTATAATGTGTAGAGTTCAGCCCAGTTGTTAGAGCCTTCCCTGAAAGCTGCTTTAAAGCTTACAGAAGGAACCTCCTTTATGAATAGAACTCCTTTATGAATAGAACTCCTGCCCCATCTGTCCTTTAGTTTTCTTGACATGCACCATCAAAGGAACCCCATGGAATTGATTTACCTTTTTCTAGGCTTATGATTACCCTTAGGGATTTTACCTTTCCAGCCTACTAAACACCTTCATAAGCAAATCTTATTTGAGAATATAACTGGATTGGAAGCAGTTCCTTATTTTGGAATATCTTCTCATTTTTGGTGAACTAGAGTACCCAACAGATTATGCAGGGCAAAGCCTTATGTTCCTTTACTGTTTTATCTTAAACCAAAGCTCCAAACAACTTTCCAGATTTGTGCCTTGCCATTTGCCTTTGTTTCCTTCTAGCTTCATAGCTTCTTGCCAGACAACCTTGGTGAATGGACACATCTATATGGGCTGCTCCATGCTCTTTCTTTTGCAATTATCCCAAGTAAGAAGCTTATTAGATAATGCCAGCCAGAGAAAAAAATTCATCTTCAATGGTGCCTCTTGCTTCCAGATAGTCTTTCACCACCAATTTTACTTCCTTTCTTCCTCCACAAAACTTGCCTTGTATCCAAGCTTGGTGGCTGTGTATCTCCCGGATGAACTGCTTTTAGGCCATACTAAATCATTCTCCTTATTTCTAATCCTAATTTAATTGAACTCTGTTTCAGTTTTTGCACATACCCTGACCGACTTTCTGCTTCCTCACCTTGGAGGCCCAATAAATCTGAACTCTTCCACCTTGGGTTTCAAATGGTTGTGCTATCTGGATTTGTTACTTCATTTAGGTTCTGTTATCCCTTCATATTTGGAATATTTATTATAAGATTAGGTAATTTATAGGGACCTACACAACCTACCCAAGAATCCATTCCTAATTTGACTTTGACACCATCTCCTACCCTCCATGCCGGTCCATCTCCCCACCAATGGAAATGCCTTCACCAAAGCTTTCCAGATTATGGATGCTCCTACAACTGTTTTTACTGAAATCCTTATCCAATCCTCAAGGGATAGAGGCTCAATGTACTTTTGCACCATAACTTGTTTCCAAAAGCCCTCAACTTCTATAAATCTCCATAAACTTTTTACAGCTAAAGCTTGTCCAGACTCCAAACAAATGAATGTTCTTTAATCCCCATCCCCCGACCTCCTGGGCTTTGCGATCCTTGTCCATCTCACCAAAGGAATCCTCTCCTCTCTTTTGCCAGTCATTAGGAAATTGAAACATTTCTTTTTGATATTTTCCACCATACCTTTGGGTATGTAGGCTAAAGAATGCCAAAAGAACAATATTGCTTCTAGCATAGATTGTACCAATGTCAGCCTACCTCCTCTTAAAAGACACATATAGCATTAATTTGAGATTCTGTTTCAATTTTTTCATAAAGCCAATTTCAGTCTTGATACCTATAGTCGTTAGGTATTAGTCTGTAAACCAGATACTTAACTCCTCCATCAAATGGGCACACACTAAATGGGAGCATTTGAAGGACCCTTCTTTCTTATTTTACATCATTCTCATTGAAAATAATAACTGATTTCTGGGAGTTTATTTCCATCCTTGTTGAACTGCAATATACAGTTAATATTTCCTTATAGCTTCCTGCATCTCTCACAGTGCCCGCCCCAAAAAGCAAGTTGTCATCTAAACATAGAAGATGGGATAGAGAGCATGACCTCCCTATTTTGATCCCCTTTATATCTCCTTCTGTCTTACCATCTTGTACTGTGCTACTTAGACCCTCTGCCACCAATGGAAAGAGAAAGGGTGACATGGAACATGCCTGCCTTAACAACCTTGGTGAATGGACAGTCTATCTAGAAACGAGATACAGATTCATCTTCATTTTTACAGAGGATACGTCTATATGGGCTGCTCCTCTTTTGAAATTATCCTAAGTAAGAATCTTATTGGATAATGCCAACCACAGAAAAGTGCACATCTTCAATGGTGCCTCTTGCTTCCAGATAGTCTTCCACCACCAATTTTGCTCCCTTTCTTCCTCCACAAAACTTGCTTTGTATCCAAGCTTGGTGGTTGTGTCTCTCCCAGAGGAGCTGCTTTTGGAGCATACTAAATCATTCTCCTCATTCCTAGTCCTACTTTAATTGAACTCTCTTTCAGTTTTGTCACATACCTTGACCAACTTTCTACTTCCTCACCTTGGAGGCCCAATAAATTTGAACTCTTCTACCATCAGTTTCAAATGGTTGTGCTATCTGGATTTGCTACTTCATTTAGGTTCTGGTATCCCTTCATCTTCAGAGTATTTATTGTAGGATTAGGTAATTTATAGGGACCTACACAACTCACCCAAGGATCTATCCCTAATCTGACTTTGACTCTATCTCCTACGCTCCATGCCATCCATCTTCCCACCAATGTAAATGCCCTTCACCATAGCTTTCCAGATTATGGATGCTCCTACAACTGTTTTTACTGAAATCCTTATCCAATCCTCAAGGGATAAAGGCTCAATATACTATTGCACCATAACTTATTTCCAAAAGCCCTCAACTTCTATACTTCTATAAATCTCCATAAACTTTTTCCAGCTAAAGGTTGTCCAAAGAAGTGAATGTTCTTTAATCCCCGTTCCCCAATCTCTTGGGCTTTGTGATCCTTGCCTATTTCACCAAAGGAATCCTATCCTCTCTTTTGCCAGTCCATTGGAAATTGAAACATTTCTTTCTGTTATCTTCCGCCATACCTTTGAGTATGTAGGATAAAAGAATGCCAAAAGACCAATATTGCTTCTAGTACAGATTTTACCAATGTTAGCTTATCTCCTCTTGAAAGATGCATATAACACCAATTTGAGATTCTGTTTTCAATTTTTTCATAAAGCCAATTTCAGTCTTGAAACCTATAATTGTTAGGTTTTAGTCTAAAAACCAGACACTTAACTTCTCCATCAAATGGGGACACACTAAATGGCAGCATTTGAAGGACCCTTCTTTCTTGTTTTACTCCATCCTCACTGATTCAAATAATAACTTATTTCTGAGAGTTTATTTCCATCCTTGTTGAAGTTAATATTTCCTGATAGAGATTCCTGCCTCTCTCATAGTGCTTGCCCTAAAAAGCAAGACGTCATCTAAAAATAGAAGATGGTATAGAGAGCACGACCTCCCTATTTTGATCCCCCTTCATTTCTTGGTCTGTCTCACCATCTTGTACTGCCCTACGTAGACCCTCTGCCACCAATATAAAGTGAAAGGGTTAATGCCCTTGTAGGGACAACAAATCTAGAAGCAGCTTCATTGATCAATAAAGCAGAAGAAGCAAAGGATACACACCCAACTATCCAGTCTACCATTTGAATGTTCATTCCAATATGAATTAGCATTAATCTTTAATAAAACCAACTTACTCGGTCATATGCCTATTTACCTCTTGTGCCAATCCCACTGCATCATGAATCTGCCTATTATACAAAAAACAAAATTGCTCTTGCCAGATATTGTCTGAAAATACCGTCTTTAAAATTTGCAATGATTTTATAAATAGTATTACATGATGAGATTGGCTTGTAATCCTAAATACCTCTGGATTGTTCTTCATAGGGATAAGAGCTATAAGTATAAGTGTTGAATTTGTGGCTCCAAGGACTTTCTTGGATGTCCTTGATTCCTCCACTATCCTCAATAGTCCCTTCTCCAACATCTCATAGAAGCCAAGGTAAAACCCCACAATCCAACCTTCTGGACCTGGACCCTTGGATTTGTTAAAAGATTCAACCACAGTCTTCAGTTCCTCTTTTGGAGACCCTGGCTATGCTATCTTCATTCTGATCTTGGTCCCTGAAGCTAGGGAAATATGAAGTCATCTTGATGATTTTTGCTACATTGACCCTTAAAGGCTGTTTGTAGATCTGCTAAAAATGGCTTACCGCCAATTCTGCAATCTCCTAGAACCTTCTTACTGATGTACCATCCTATTTCTTCATCTCCCAGATTGCATTAATATTTTTTTTGTGTTTGGCATAAGTTCTGGAAAAACTTAGTATTTTCATCACCTTTTGCTAACTAGATTCCAGACTCTTCATTCTCCACTTTGCTTCTTCCCATTCCAACAACTTCCACTTTTTCTCCTCTAAAATTGTAACTGCTTCTTTTCTTCCTCCAAAAAGATGCCTTCTATGTTTTTGTTAAACAAGTCTTCTATCTGAAAATCCACTTATAAAAGCTCTTTTTGGGAATTTGTGTTGCCCAATCTGAAATAGATGCCTTCTATGTTTTTGTTAAACAAGTCTTCTATCTGAAAATCCACTTATAAAAGCTCTTTTTGGGAATTTGTGTTGCCCAATCTGAAATCATGTTTTAAATCAATTTCAGGTTTTCTGCAAATGAAACATTGCTGGGTTTCCACTTAATGCATCATACCTTCTCCAAGTTTGGCTGACCAATCTCTTAAAATCTTCATCCTCCCTCTACTTAGGGTTAAACTTGAAAGGCCTTGATGGCTTATTCTCATCCTTCATTATGTGAAGAAGTATTCAGAGATGCTCCCCCTTCCCCCACCCAGGTTTTTAATCCATCTGCTTCCTCCATGATTTTTTCTACCACTGTAAACTTGTCCAGTCTCTTTGACACCCCTTCTGCTCCAGTTCTTAAGTTCTGCCAACTTGGGACTAGTTTTAAATGCAACACACCACATAAACCTGTATCCTCAAACTTGTGAGACAAGCAATCAACCAATGGGTTTATCATGGCATTTTGCCCCATTACCTCACCTGATTTTGTAGTAAAATTGAGGCCCCTTCCTATGATAATATTGTCCTTTTTGAGAATCTCCTGAGATTTTGTTTTCATGTAAAAAAGCCTTTTATCCTCATGTGGCCCATATAAATTGATTATAGACAAGGTTTTTCCAAGATCCTTTGACCATAATTTGGAACAAAGGTTTGCATTTAAAATACAGGATCTTGTCAGAGAAAAAGCATCTTTCCAACCTAATATCAAACCTCTAGATTTCCTGTTTGAGTCTAGAGAGCTGAATTTCTAATCACTCAGAAGTCCTTTCCAAATTCCTTAGGCTTCCGCCCTTCATTCATTGTTTCCTGGATTAAGAATGTTTCAGGTTTATATTATACAAATAATTTTTTGATGGCCTAGTTTTTTATGGCATCCCCCAATCCTCCTGACATTTAAGAAGGGGACTATCATTTGCTCACTTTGATCAAGGCAATCCCTTCTCAAAGAGCTGTCTTGATCGTTTTCTATTTTCCTTCTTTGGTCTCCTTCTTCTCTCTCTTTTTTGCTTTGTACATAAAAGATTTTAGGCCTATAGAACTAGGGATTCCATTGTTTGCAGCCAAACCTCTCAGTATCCCCTCATCTTTCCCTAGACACTCTTCTTTCCTAGTTCTAAGTTTGTAGCTCCCATTTTTGGCACTAAATTATTTCTTTTCCCATTCTGAATACTAGCTAATAGAGCACATATCCAAGTCAACCCTCTCATTACTTTCTTAAGTTTCATCCCTTTTCATCCCTCCCATCCTCTTTGTCCTCTACCTTTTGTGACTGGTTAGTATCACTCCCTCCTCCCGTAGGCATAAATTCTATGATACTAGGTTCCCTTGAAGCCCCTCACACCCAGCGGAATTTTCCATTATGATTAACTTATAATTAGTGGCACCAATAGAGATCTTTTGTGGAGAGGTGAGACAAAATACATACCATTTGCTAAACCTGTATCCTCAAACTTGTGAGACAAGCAATCAACCAATGGGTTTATGATTTTATCATGGCATTTTGCCCCATTACCTCACCTGATTTTGTAGTAAAATTGAGGCCCCTTCCTATGATAATATTGTCCTTTTTGAGAATCTCCTGAGATTTTGTTTTCATGTAAAAAAGCCTTTTATCCTCATGTGGCCCATATAAATTGATTATAGACAAGGTTTTTCCAAGATCCTTTGACCATAATTTGGAACAAAGGTTTGCATTTAAAATACAGGATCTTGTCAGAGAAAAAGCATCTTTCCAACCTAATATCAAACCTCTAGATTTCCCATTTGAGTCTAGAGAGCTGAATTTCTAATCACTCAGAAGTCCTTTCCAAATTCCTTAGGCTTCCGCCCTTCATTCATTGTTTCCTGGATTAAGAATGTTTCAGGTTTATATTATACAAATAATTTTTTGATGGCCTAGTTTTTTAAGGGATCCCCCAATCCTCCTGACATTTAAGAAGGGGACTATCATTGGCTCACTTTGATCAAGGCAATCCCTTCTCAAAGAGCTGTCTTGATCGTTTTCTATTTTCCTTCTTTGGTCTCCTTCTTTTCTCTCTTTTTTGCTTTGTACATAAAGGATTTTAGGCCTATAGAACTAGGGATTCCATTGTTTGCAGCTCTCAGTATCCCCTCATCTTTCCCTAGACACTCTTCTTTCCTAGTTCTAAGTTTGTAGCTCCCATTTTTGGCATTAAATTATTTCTTTTCCCATTCTGAATACTAGCTAATAGAGCACATATCCAAGTCAACCCTCTCATTACTTTCTTAAGTTTCATCCCTTTTCATCCCTCCCATCCTCTTTGTCCTCTACCTTTTGTGACTGGTTAGTATCACTCCCTCCTCCCGTAGGCATAAATTCTATGATACTAGGTTCCCTTGAAGCCCCTCACACCCAGCGGAATTTTCCATTATGATTAACTTATAATTAGTGGCACCAATAGATATCTTTTGTGGAGAGGTGAGACAAAATACATACCATTTGCTTGTGCTTCCGATGTTCTTTTGCTTTCCTCCTGAACAATGCCCCAACTATGGGAACCTTGTAAATTTCGACTTTTGGATGATAAGCACTTCTTCGACCCTACTTCTTTCCATTTTTCGACTACTTAATCCACCTACGAAACCACAAACTCTGGAATCCCTTTCTCCTCTCTCAAAACTATCTTTGACTTATTGGCCTTGACTTTACCATTGCCCACCTTTAACCCATTTTTGGGGGGATACTTCTTTTGATTTTCTCTTTATTCCGAGGGGTTTCCTTTCCAGTCGGTGCCATTTGCTCTTGCCTTCTAAAGTTGTTCATTGTTTCATCAAATGACCATGAGCATGGAACCTCGTGCATTTGAAGGGGATTTTCCAATAATTTAGCTTCAAATTGTATTTCCTTTTGCCCATTTCTAGATCCACTAATTTGGTAGCTCCTCGTGCAGGTCAATATCCACCAAAATCCTTGAAATCACACAATTTCTTTGGAGAACCATTTATCTTCAAAATCTATAAAAGACCCTATCTTATTGCTTATTTCTTTTAATACCCTTTTGACTCACATATCCATTGGCAATCCTAGAAGGAGGACTATATCGGTTGAGTGGTATGTCTCTCCATTTTAGGGTCAAAATTTGGGGCCCATCCTAAGAGCCAAAAATGTCAAGACTCAAAACCATTTTTTATTCAAGATTGCCTAAACATCCTTCCCATTCCAAAATTTAAAGACTAACCAACCATTTACCAGAACGTGGGATCTCAATCTAGAGCTTAACCATTCTTTCCATTAAGAATCGATCTAGTGTCCCTTAGGCTTTTTTGCAATCGCCCTGTTACCACTTACCCCCCATTTTGCATGGGTGTTCATTTGTGATTTTTATCACAATTTCAGCTAGGGGTTACATGTTAATGGAGATTTGGATGGCCTAGTGTTGATGCTTGCCTTTGTGATGATGTCTTGGGTTCTTGATGTTCATGCTCTAGTGTTGATGATTGATTGATGGAGGATGATGTTGCACTTGTTCATGGTATATGGTTCATCTTCTTCATGAGCACTCTAGTGTTCTCGATCTTACTTGGCAGCACCTTGATTATGTGTTCTTTCATTATGCATGGAGCATCCTTGTATCTTGCTCACTTGGCATGACTTGATGACATGGATGCTATATAGTGGCCTTTTGTGGCCTATCTTAGTGGACATTCATGCAAAATGGGGGTAACAGACAGCACATCATGAACTCTCCAGGATATCCTACGAAGACAGTCACATCTCCATACAAGATCAAGTCGATCTTGGAATACAAAGCTTGTAGAATAAGATCATTATCAACATGTTAACATGAGAATCCCTCTCATGTACCTCAAATATTTTGACAACTGAAATAACCTGAAACTAGGGCAACTCCTTCATCTCGTGAGAATCTTGAAACAAGAGTATCATCAAAGAAAACTCCCTCTCTTTGAGATAATCCAAAATCCCTGGCTCTGTACTCTATAATACTCCCATCAACTGTGTCTCTAGAATCAATCTTGGCAACATTGTCCATCAGGGCATCATAATACCTATCCTCCAATGAACAACTTGAAGGCTCATGGGTGAAGTCAATCTCATCATCATGCCTCTCCTCTATACAACTGGAAGTCTAATGGATGGAAGAAATCAATGCTATTCGACTAACATATCTCTTGGGAGCTACACAATATGCTCCTGAGCCTCTGGATCAACAATCTCCACATTCTCCTCAATCAGGGAAAGAGAACCCCGTGTATTAAAAGGTCTCACATCTACATGAGATAAAATCAGAGTATCACCGACTGGATGGAAACCTGGCTCCATGGTTTCTCACCATGCAAGCTATAATGTATGACTGAGCCGTCTTGCTCTCCTGCAATCTGGAGTAGGTGAGGACATGTCCATACTCAATCTCACCTCAGCTCCCTTTGAATCCGACTCATCTCAAATCTCTGAATCAGTCTCTGGAACAAGAACCTCTACATTCTCCTTGATCATTGAAGGACAATCCCATGAACTAGAAGATCTCTCACAGTCATCAAACATCACATCTCAACTCACCACAATCTCGCTACTGTAAGCTGTAAAAGTATATTATTGTATCCATCACAAGATGTAATCACAACATCTTGAATCCTGGAATCAGTCACTGATTCCATAATAGGTTCTGAACCTATATCCATGGTGTTACCCCATATGTAGCAGGGGTATTTGGAGGATAGTTCTCTTATAATTTTTATCACAACTGGCAGGTTTACAGTTTGGTAGAGCTATGGATGGACTAGGTCCATGGATGCTGGTTCATAGCTCATATGTTGATGATAGCCTGGTGATGTAAAGATGCGGAAAATATGATGAGTTTTGTGCACAGAACTTGCAGCAGTAAAAGGGAATGCAAACCTATTATTTCAGATTCTGAGCAATCTAGTTACCTCCTGGGTTTCAAAATAAATTTTCAGAACTGGTTTTAGTTCTTTCTGCAGATCTGTGCGAGAAGAACAACAACGCCACTTGCAGGCAATTTGGGGCAGGCAGACATTGTGGAGAAATGGGTCACCTTCTAGTCCTCTCCGGGATAGTAAACAGAATAGAAAACAGTGCTACACCATTGGTTAAAGGGATAGCAGGGCTTTGTGTAAGTTAATATCGTTGACTGTTTCTAGAGGTTGCAAGACTGCAGAACAGAGGCTCTGAAGAGTCACACCTGTGCACAGGAACGGTGGCTAGTTCAAATGCCTGAATGAGTATACATGTCCTTAACCCATTTGCACTCATGCAAACAGTGAACAACATTTATGATCACCGATCAGGGGTCTATTATTAGCACTCCAAGTCACATGGAGGACACATGCATCTAACTCAGCAGAACAGAGGCTCTGAAGAGTCACACCTGTGCACAGCAACGGTGGCTAGTTCAAATGCCTGAATGAGTATACATGTCCTTAACCGATTTGCACTCATGCAAACAGTGAACAACATTTATGATCACCGATCAGGGGTCTATTATTAGCACTCCAAGTCACATGGAGGACACATGTATCTAACTTAGCAGTTGACTATCAAGATCATGGATTCATGAGCAGCCCTGTGCAGTGGAAGAAAGCATTCAGATCTGGATACTCCTGAGCATCAGATCAGCCATTGGACACATTAACAGTGAGCATTTCTTAGCATTCTTTGGCAACATGTCGATAAAGGAAACAAATGAACAGTCTTATATCTCCATTTCTGGTTAGTTCTGAGTATAGTAGGTTGCAGTTCCTGAGGTAACGACAGTGTGCCACATCGAAACTGAATAGAAGCAAGCTTTTGCCTTAGATGCCTATAAATCTGATGAAAATATTTAGAAGGCAGTCACATATCCTGACATGATCATAAAGTCATCTTTGAAACAGGCTTTGGAATTTGGGAAGCTGCAAAATGGATTTGCTAAAATAGACAAATAAGGAGACGACCCAGGCGCTTAGGCTTTGTGGTCATGATTCGCACTCAGATCGACTGAGGGGTCGTATTTTGAACACTATCGCGGTGCTGTTCCTGTAGCAGATTTGGGCAGATGTTGGCGAGAGGGAACACTGTCAATGTAAATCATCCGCATGCAAACGCGTCCATAATCATATTTTGGGCAGTTAGAACAATCATGAATGATATCTGGCGTTAAGAGCCCTAAACGATGACAGAGCGATCGAATCCAGCAACCTTCGATGGGATAATGACTCTGAACTTTAAGTGTCCATCGATTTTTGGGCAGAAGTGCCCCGTTCATGCTCTTATTGAGAGTCATCGTGACGATTTTGTGGACGTGAAATGGTGAACCAATGGCGGTTTGCTTGATATGGTGGATACAAAGTCATTTTTTTTGCATTTCATCGTGGATCATGGCACGTCTTCCTTTTTTTGTGGTTGATTATTTGGAGATGGCTCGATCTCATGGTTTGAGACGTTTGACCTAGTTTGTTCATTCACACCTCTTAACATACTTTATGGAGGACTTGATTCGTGGACCCTCTTTCAAGCATTTTCAAGTGGGCCAATTTTAAAATCATTCTATATATTTAAAAGGTTGGTAAAGTTGGTGCTTTGGTTAAAGGGATTTTTTTGACATGAGCATCTACTTTTAAGACAAACTTTATGGACCTTCATGTGTTTAGGGGTTTATAATATTGAGAGGATAAAAGTGGACCTAACCTTTTTAGAAAGGTTTGTTGAGGAGTATTTGGGCCAAAAGGACCTTTGGTATCGTTGTAATGTACTTGTGGTTTGACCACCTTTTATATTTTATTAAAGGTTTGTTAGGATGTTGCATAGTTACATATATTGGCGATATATCATCATTAGCGTGATATATCGTTTTATCAAACCTTCGGTGATGTATTGCCACCAAAAAATTGCAATATTTTTCGATATTTTAATGTGTTGCGATACATTCAATAATGCGTGACATTTTTAGTATATAACACGAGTCGATGGAATATATCAGCCTATGGAGACAAACGTGCCAAATTTTGAGATTAAAGCCGTGGATTTAGGGTTTTTAGGTTCATTTTGCATTGTTGAGGAAGAGTGAATAGCTCCAAGGAGGTTTGTGACGGTTTCCATCGAGAGAACAAGGGGAAATCCAAGGTTTTCTTTGCCATTAGTGGAGCATTTGTGGAGTGGGGATTCACCAGTCACTACAATCCATAATAATGGGTGATATTATATGGTAATATTAAATTCTTTAAGTAACAGTGACATTCTCCTTATCTTTCATTTTCTATCCTTTTACTTAAACTTTTAACGTTACCATTAATTGTTTCAGGATGTTTGAGAGTGGTTCCAACCTCATTGAACTTCATATGCAAAAAATAGAATTTTAGATCCCATTTAGAATTCATTAGACTTAATAGTTTTTGGGATTTTAGGATTGCAACATTTCCACTAGATTCTATCATGTATGACGGTATGGGATCGTCATTTAATCAGGCACATCAACTCCTCTATGTACCTTGATGTTGGTGGTGCTGACTGTTGAATTCTTTTGTCATGACCTTAATAAAAATGTACCCTTCACTCAAGTAAAATCACTTATTAAGCATGAGAAGCTTTTTCTACCTTATTTTAATGATTGGATGAAGAAGTTTCATCAAAATTGTAGAGTGTTGGCTAGTGTCCTTTGAGGAACAACTTCGATATTGGAGGTAGAGGCAAGGGCTAGAGCCTAGAGGACAGAGTTGAAGGTTAAGGCAGTAAGTTACAACCAACTAGTGGCCACATTGAGAGATCGTTTGGCGGTAAGGAGGGGTCGCTTCAGTCATCCAAAGACAACTGCTAACACACATATTCACCTATAGTTGGTTAAAGAAAGAATATACAATTGGTTAAAGAAAGAATCACTATAACAGTCATCTACATGAAGTCTTTCATTGCCCAAAGGCCGTTGTTAACACTCTCAGTTATCTATAGTTGGTTGAAGAAGGATTCACTGCCTAAAACAATCATCTATAGGTCTGCAAGTAATGTCCAATTCTGATTGATTTGTTTTGTTGTGAATTGTTGTAATCATTAATAAGTGATAGAAAGTATCTTAGCCCATAGGCCCTGTGGCTGAGTATGTCAGCCCATAGGGACTCATGGCCGAGTATCTCAACCCATAGGGCCTGTGTGGCTGAGATACTCGGCCACAAGGCCTGTGGGCTAGAGTGGGCTCTACTCAGCTAGTTGCCTACTACACACCTAGGGGGAGCGCAGCAGGAAACCTTCAAGCCACTCGGTGTGTCCTTGGGCGCAAGTGAGAGTCAAGTGCTGTCACCTGATTACTCGACTCCTCTGTCTAGGCTACTCCTAGCGAAGCCAAGGGGGGTGGTCCCTATGAAAATAAATCTATGACTTTTACACTATGAAATGAAAAAAACACAATTTCTAGGAGTTAATGATATATATGAAAAATACTGAAACAAAGCATTTTGCAGATAAATTTAAATCAACAACATTTTAAAGATATTGCATTCACAACATGATAATAATTGATTTAGACAATAAAAATGTGTATGATAGACCAGTGCTATAATATGTAGATTGTTGTTGTGTTGGGGATGCTGCTGATGTCTTTGTTTGTCAATTTTAAATTATTAGAGATGAGTGATTAAGGGAGTGGGTTGATTGTTTGTTTGGCCCAACTTTGAATCGCTCCTTCGAATTGAGCGTAGTGACAACTATACCAAGTGTCCAACCAGGCGAGACAAAAGTCTGCTTTGGGCAGCCTGCTGACTCTATAGTTAGCTTCACTCGACCTCTCGAGTTCTTGAGAATGAATCTTTGTAGGATTGCCCTATTAAAACTACCCACTCGAAGTCCCCTTTCTGATTGACCAAATTGTTTTGACTAAGCTGCAACGGTCAAGAGTATACTTGGATCTTTCAAGCCTTGGTAAATTTTTATTAAATGTGAAGGGTGATTAACTAAACTAAAGCCCAAGAGTCTCTTTTCCACACACCAAAGATTGGTGCAGTACTTTGGGAAAGAAATGGCATAAATTTTAGAGTTTATTGAAAATTGTGAAATTGTAAATGACAAAGCATAAAAAAAGTAAATCTAATCTATATAGTCCTCTAGGGACGGATTGTGTGCATGTGATTGTTTTTTAATTATTACTTGCATAAAGAAACTATTCTAAAGCAAAAAAAATTGCAAAAAACCACCAAAGACTCAGATCCCCCCCGGGGGGATGGGGGCAGGTGCTAAATAACTTGCTTGCTCTTTTTATTTTTTAGTTACAATAAACCCAATGAAGAAATGTTGTTGGTCCTGTTATCACACAATTTGTAGTTGCCCCTAATGGTGATCCTATCCAAGATGGTAGAGGGGATGGGCAACTAAAGAGGTGACCCAAGAGGGCCTCGATTCCCAAGATGGATTGGTTGTCATGTCAATCAAGGCACTCTTCGCTTTTTGCTATCCAAGCCCTAAATAGCAAAGCGGGAGACCCTGATCTACCCTCAGAGAGAGAGATCCAAATCAATCGCTAGATCAAGATATTCAATAATGGATCTATGGTGAAGGATGATGAAACCTAGATTTAAGGAATAGAGCTACTGTAAAGGCTTAGGGAAGATAATATATGAAAGTTGATTAGTTCAATTACAGTAACTCAAAATTAAAGATGAATCTAGGATGTAGGTGCTAGGGTAAATGATCAAAATCGATTGCCTTGGAAAATATGTACTTAAAATGTGGAAAATGGTCCCAAGTAGCAGATCTGACAAGTTTAGGGCTTCCTAGCACAACTTGATGATAGATATGACAGTATCAGAACACACAAGCTAGAAAAAGAGGATTTAACCACTAAAAAAACCAACAAACCAAGGAGGGCGCAAGCATAGAGAGATCAATGCCTAGGGTATCGAGTAGATGGAGTCCACAGAGCAAGATGCCCTTGAGAACCCACTTGGGGCTAGGCCTAAGGATGAAAACCTAGAAATAGTTTGCCAGTAAACCAAGTAACTAACCCTAGAGAATTTTTAGAAATTTTAGCAGTTACGGTTTTAAAGTAGATGACAGATGGGTAAGTTAAAAGAACCAAATACGTACGTTGTGAGCGTACCTGGATGATGAGAATAAATGTGGTATGCCGAGGATTACTCCCGCAAAGATCAAATGAAAGCTTGGTCTTTTCCCTTGCTCCAACGATTTTCTCAAGTCCACAAGTGTGCCCCTCCCTTCCTGCAAAACCAAGGAGACAAAGCTCAATCAGTAAACAAAAATGAGGGTAGATGCAAATAAGAAGTAAAAGATAGAGACTAATTAGTGCAAAGACAAAATCACTCCCTGTGTAAGCCCCTCTCTTCATGCAAAACCAACGAGACAAAGCTCAATCAGTAAACAAAAATGAGGGTAGATGCAAATAAGAAGTAAAAGATAGAGAATAATTGGTGCAAATACAAAATCACTCCCTGTGTAAACCAAGATCCGACAGAGAGAAATAGGGTGGGTCTCCCCAACCAATGTTGTCCCTCTCCCAAATCGTCTCCTTCACTTGCAAATCAAATTTGTGGTACAAAAATATGCAAGATAACTACCAAGATCTTTCAGTGCAATGGAAAAGTAGTTCAATCACCATAGCTAAGCATTCAACCCAAAATCACAAGAATTTCTCACAAAATATTTCTTGTATTCTAATAGCCAAGAGCCAAAAGTCCCTTTGCCGCCGGAACACGCACCCGGGGGTTATCACAGCATAAATCTTCAAGTTGCTTAGGTGCGTTCCTTGGGTGGCAAGTCTCGAGTCAAGTACTGTCACTTGATTTTGACTCCTTCGTTTAGGCAGAACTCCTAACGAAGCCAAGGGGGGTAGTCCCTATGCACTACTAAGGCTATTTAAGCGATTTAGTTTGAATGGGTATGTTTTTTTTTAGGAGTTTTGAATAAGATTTAACTGAAAGCAAAAATCACTTGCAAGTATAAATTTAGATCTAGATCAACAACAAAATATAATCATATATAACCCATGAGATATGAATCACAGATTGAAACATAAAAAATAAACAAGATCAGTGCCAAAATGGAGTAAAAAGTGCGTGCTGTTGTATTTGTAAATGTTTTGCGAGTGCTTCTTGATCAGTTTTAGTTTATTATAGGATGAAACTTGATTATGGGAAAAAAGGGAGCTCCAGATATACTGTGAGGTACAAGGAGTAATGTGCGGAAATTAACTAAAGGTGGCTTCTCACGAAGACGTGTGGGCTGGAATGGAGTCTCGAGGGCGGTGTTCAACACTACACCAACAAGGGTGTAGCCTAACCGTGCCCCGAGGTTGCCTCCCAATGGTTCCCGCTTCTCCTGAGAAATTTCCCCACATAGTAATTAAAGTCCGAGTGTCAGATTTTCACTATGTTCAGGGTTGTTAATTTTATTAGTATGAGTTCTTTACTAGATGTGAAACATTAAGGATTAGTTGCAACTCTTTCTGATTTCCCACAGGCCCAGGTAAATGCCCGCAAGGGGGAAGAGCATACTTTGAGTTGGAAATTGAATGTTTGTTTCGTTTTGATTGCAGAAAAGATAAATAACTAAAGTAAAATGTTATGCTAATTACTACATGCAAAGAATCTTTTTTTTGATCATCCGATCACGTACTCAGGCAAAGCCCTTTATGTGACGGCGAGAGCATACTTCGAGAAAGCAATGCCAAGTTCGTTACCGAAAGCAAAGGTTGAAAGTAAGTTGTTTGAACTAATTACTGCACCACGAATATCTTTTCCCTTTCGGTACTTTGGTAGAGCGTGGTGGGTTAGTATTTATTTCTTTGGCAAAAAATACTTAAAAAAAATAAAATTTGCTTGATATGTAGAGTATACTGCCTGCGAAATAAGAAATTAGGTGTTCCTACGTCCTGAGTGAGTTTGAATGCCAATATTTGGATCGGACACTTCAAACGTTAAAACTTTGGATGGGTTTATTTAAACAAGAATTAAAACTTGTTAAAAAAGTCATGCAATAAAAAAATTGCGAATCCCCCAGGGTGGATGGGGTGTGGGTGATGGATAGCCCACTTGCTCTTCTTTTTAGTCGCTTGTTACAATCTAGAAATGCTTGTGATCCCTTGTAGAATGGGATTCACTAAGCTTACAATTATTTGGAAAAAATAAGCTTATTGAACAAGAGAGGTCCCGGGATACCCTGGATGGCCAAAACTTCGAAAATTCGCCAGAGTTTCTCTCTTTTTTTTCTTAAACCTGCTAAAAACCAATGAGTTATTAGTTCAAAAAAGTGCCCAAAAACACTTTCAAAGTGTTTTTTGACAACCAAAAAAATTACTAAAAATTTGCAAAAAAATTCCACGAGTAAAATGCAAAAATGAACACAAGAAAGCAAGCTTTCTTGTGGATCTTGGCTTGCCTTTTGGGACAACCAATGAAAACAATTTAGATTTGCTAAATATGAACTTATGGTACCCAAAGAAGAAAGCTAATCTAACAAGCCTTTAGATCTGCAAATGATTGACTTCTAAAAGAAATACTTTCTTGAAGCTAGATCTAGTTAAGCAAATAATTTATATCTTTTGAAGCAATCTAGATATAAGCATGTAAAACTTATAAATCAGATCTGAAATATGATATAAACTTATTTAATATCAGATCTAAGAAACAAAACCAAGTAACCAATGAAAATTTGAGTTTAGAAAGAAGAAGAAGAAGAGTGGAAAGAAAGCCCTCGGAACTTTGGGCAATGGAGTTATTCTGATGGATTCTTAGGAGGACTATGTCTACTTTTAAACACAAGATTGTTGAACCGTAGTAGAGATAAGCAAGCTCATCCACCAATCCAACAAAAGAAACTCTAAAAGAAACCCTTCACACTTTCCACACAATTTGTCAAATCTAGTAAAACATCTAAGCTAAAGAGAAGAAGAGCATACATATAAACGGATAAGCATGCAAATTCTAGATCTTGAGCTAAGCATGCTTTAAATGAATAAAAGAGACTTCTATATTCATTCTTACCGATTAATACTAATCCTTCCTTAAGCTAGTATTGACAAAGCATGGAAGTGAAAGAAATAAACCTCTACAAATTACCTCAACATATATGAAAGACAATGATCATCCATCATTTACAAGAGACACCAAACTAGACCACCAAAGCCTTTTTATTCACAAGAATACTTCAAAAAACGATATTACATAAAAGAGTAGAGGTTCCACACGTTCGTCCTTTGAAGTGATGGAGAGCCTCGCTTTTATAGCATAATGAAAGAGGGGAGGGCCGAATAGCTCAAGGAGAGGGCAAATCCTTGATTTAGCGTGAAGAGTGATTCATGGGAGAAGGATCCTTGAAGGCATCCCACGTGAATCCTTTTGAAAGGATAAGCATCCAAGAATGATGCGCCACCTCTCAAGAGGTAGGTGGCCTTCCTTGGGATCTCCATCACGCATGAAGGGGCCGCCACATGCTTGATGGCGCCCATATAAGAGGGATGGCGCATCCCTTAAACTTAGCAATTTGCCACCACATCAACTTGTAACTTTATTGAGCTATAATTCACTTTGATGAAGTCGACCTCCATGTAGGAAGAGATGCCAACCTAAGTCACCAGACACGTCATATTAGGGAGAAGTGTCCCGTGGGGACGTGTCGGACACGGACAAGGTCCCAACACGTGTCGGACATGTGTTTTATCGTGTCTGACACGTGTTGGGGCCGTGTCCTGTCTCTGCACACCGCGTGTCCCGATTCCAGGACACGTCCGCGCGAAAAAGGGAGCCCGTGGGTCACTTAAAACTGATTTTTTGTCTTTCTTTTTGCCATTTGCGACTTGAAGTGAGAACTAGGGAGAGCTAGGGACCCTCTTATATAGGCGGCCTTCCTTGGGATCTCCATCATGCATGAAGGGGCTGCTACATGGTTGATAGCGCCCATATAAGAGGGATGGCGCATCCCTTAAACTTAGCAACTTGCCACCACATCAACTCGTAACTTTATTGAGCTATAATTCACTTTGATGAAGTCAACCTCCATGTAGGAAGAGATGCCAACCTAAGTCACCAGACGCGTCATATTAGGGAGAAGTGTCCCGTGGGGACGTGTCAGACACGAACACGGTCCCAACATGTGTTGGACACGTGTTTTATCATGTCCTAAAATCGGGACACGATAAAGCATGTGCCCGACACGTGTTGCGGCCGTGTCCTGTCTCTGCACACTGCGTGTCCTGATTCCAGGACCGTCCACGCGAAAAAGGGAGCCCGCAGGTCACTTAAAACTGATTTTTTGTCTTTTTTTGCCATTTGCGACTTGAAGTGAGAGCTAGGGAGAGCTAAGGTTTGGTTTATTTGCAGGTGAAGGGAGATTTGAAGCATTTGCAAGGGATTCCAAGTTGATTTGAGGGAATATTTGCTTAGAGGATTCAAGCTCACCATCAAGGAAGAAGAAAAATGTCTCAATCAGCTAGGGCAATAGTTAGAGGGCAAAAGAAAGGGAGAAATGCCCCATCTAATTCCTCTCGTCTTCTTCCTCCTCCAAGCATATCCTCTTTTGCTCCTATTAGTGCTTCAACTGCTTCTAGTGAAGCTCATGCTCGTTTTAACCATGTTTTGGCAAGGCAACAAGCACAAGAGAGTAAATACCCTTTGTGGAAGTATGTGACAAGGAAAGAAGGCGTCGGAGCAAAGCTTGGTGGGGGAGGCAATGTGTGTTGGACTTGCAATTTCTGCAAGCATGCTTTCAAGAGCACATATTACTGGGTTAAGGGCCATTTGTTGGCCCTCCCTTGTGGGATTTCATCATGCAAAGCGGTGAGTGTTACCCAAAGGAGGGAGATGGAAAGAGAGGACCATGTTGGGTTAGGGAAGGTGGCAGCAACAAGCCAGACACAAGAAAATGAGGATCCTCTTCCATTCTTGAGGAAACCCTCTAGCACTAGAAGTGAGGTTGATACTTATCGAACAAGAAAGAGGCCAACTTCAAGTGGTCCAATGGATAGGATTTTCCAACAAGAAGTGCGAGAAGAGGTGGACCTTTCCATTGCATTCTATTTCTACCTCAACTTCATTTCATTCAATGTTGCACGGTCACCATTGTTCATTGAGATGTGTCGAACTCTAATGGAACGAGCTCAACTGGTTATGTGCCTCCTGGTTCAAAGAAGCTTAGAACCACATTGTTGGTGAAGGAAAGGAAGGAGGTGGATAAAATTATTGAGCCAATTAGATCAAAATGGCCCACATGTGGTGTTAGTATTGTTTCGGATCTAATGGAACGAGCTCAACTGGTTATGTGCCTCCTGGTTCAAAGAAGCTTAGAACCACATTGTTGGTGAAGGAAAGGAAGGAGGTGGATAAAATTATTGAGCCAATTAGATCAAAATGGCCCACATGTGGTGTTAGTATTGTTTCGGATGGATGGACAGATGCAGCATGCCATCCACTCATCAATTTCATGGTGTCTTCCCCAATGGATCGGTGTTCTTGAAAGCGGTGGATGCTCTTGGAAAATACAAGGATGCACAATATATGGGTGAGTTGTTCATCAAAGTCATTGAAGATGTAGGTGTTGATTTTTGTGTACAAATCATCACAGACAATGCACCTGTTTGCAAGGCTGCTGGCATGCTTGTGGAAGCTAAATATCCACAAGTAGTTTCATTTTGGACACCTTGCATAATTGCATTGTTAATTTGCTCATTTATTTGAAATTTTGAGTTGATGGTTGTAGTCTTGTAGAGTCTACAGTCTAGACTCATTTATACTTTCTTTTATTGATCTTACAGGTATTTTGGACACCTTGCATTGTCCATTCTTTGAATTTAGCACTGAAATCTATTGCTTCAGATGTGACATGGATTAGCAAACTTATTGAGGATGCACGCCATATTCGTAACTTTGTACAAAACCACACCAATGCCCTTACAATCAACAAAGAGTACACACATCTTTCATTGTTGAAGGTTGTAGATACTCGATTTGCTTCCTCATTCATCATGCTCAAGAGGTTGAGAGAGGTCAAAACTGCTCTTGGGTCCATGGTGATTTTAGAGTTTTGGTCTTTTTGGAGAAAGACGGATCATATTGCTTCACAAAAGGTGAAGGACACGGTGTTAGATGATGGTTGGTGGGACAGGGTAGATCTTAGCATTAAGATCATGGAGCCAATCATTTCTTTGTTGCGGTTTGTAGACACGAACCAACCCATCCTAGCAGATGTTTATGAGGGGTGGGATTCCATGATTGAGTCCATGAGGACCATTGTTATGGAGAATGAGTGTGCCGAGTATGAGACATCGGCAGAGAACTTATGGTCCACCATACAGGACATTCTTATCTCTAGGTGGGATAAGAATTGCACACCTTTGCATTTCTTGGCTCACTCATTGAACCCCAAGTTCTACGGTCATGACTGGCTCAATGGTGGGTCGGGCATGCAGAGTCCCTCCTCACATGGATGGAGAGATCTCACAGGGGAGGAAGACAACATTTAGACGGCTGCCTCAGGATAGAGACCTACTTGAGGAGGTGTGTTAAAATAATGTAACTGCGGAAGCTATTCTATTTATATTATTGTATTCCTCCTCCGGGAGATGATGGTCATGTAATTAATAATGTACAGGTCAATGAAATAATCAATGTAAACCCTAGGACATGTGTCGGCTTAGAAAAGCCCCTAAAAGATTATTATATTATGTAATTGACCAGTCAAGTAGAGGAGTCGGCCCTGTTGGGGAATTTGTCACCTAAATGGAAGAATATAAATAAAGGACCTCTTTCTCACTTCTATTCACTCATTCACTCAAGCAAGTTCGCATTGGTGAAGAAGAGAGGTGCGCACAAGTGGAGGAGTAGCTGATTTGTCTTGGGGAACTTTTGTACTTTGTGATTCCTATATTGAGGAAGGCTTTGCTGGGTTTTCTACCCCAAGAGGGTTTCCCAAGATAAATTGTGTCTCTTGTGTTTTATGTTGTGCTTGTTTATCTTTTAGTAATTGTGTTTATATGCTATATGTTGTTCAAGTAAAAACTAACATGGTACTAGAGCTGGCTTGAAAGATTACATTGTGCAGCCACGTAAAATTAAGGCTTTTGACAGAAGGAGAATTTTTGAGTTTTCTCAACATAGGATTGATCCCCTCAGAAAAATCAAAATTTTGAGCCCAAGATCGAACTTTTTGGCTGGGCATAACCCCGGGATCAAGCAAACCCTAGTTCGAGATTTGGACCAGAAAACCAAAAAAACTAGAAAACCAGAAAAACGAGAAATTGCAGATCCAAATTTCGCAGGTCACTTTTGAAGGGTAAATTTTTGGAATTTCCAAAATCTAGGCACACCAGCTTGCTTGCCTTAGTCAAGTACATCTCCCTGGCCTGTCAGAAGTTTGAAATTTTAGGGTTTCTCTGTCAAACCTTAGATCCAACAAATCATCAAGGTAAGATCTACAAACTTTTATATTTTCATTTGAGGTTCTCATTATAGCAAAAATGACAAGCTTGATGAAAAGCTTGAGGGAGCTGAGAACTTCAGATCCTGGAAGTATAGAGTCATGCTCATCCTTGAGGAGCATGAACTAGAAGACTATGTGAAGGAAGGGCTTACAGAACCAGAGGGAGATGAAGAAAAGGCAAGGCATAAGAAGAACTTGATCAAAGCAAAGAGGATCATTGCTGACTCCATCAAGGATCACTTGATCCCCCATGTGTCTTCCAAGAAGACACCAAAAGAGATGTTTGATGCCTTGACCAGCCTGTTTGAAGGAAAGAACAACAACAGAAAGATGACCTTGAGAAATCAACTCAAGGGTGTGAAGAGCATGAAGTCTGAGTCCATGCACTCATACTTCTCCAGAGTATCCCAGGTCAAAGAACAACTAGAGGCCATTGGGGATATGATAGAGGATGCATAAGTTGTGATGACTACTCTGAACGGTCTCCCTCGAGATTGGGAACCTTTTGTTTGTGGCATTTGTGCTAGAAAGAAACTAATCAATTTCAGAAACCTATCGGAAGAATGTGTCCAAGAAGAAGAAAGAATAGTCGTAAGAGAGTAGAAGTTAAATAACGATGAAGGTCAAGCTTTAGCTACTCATGCTAAAGGTGGAAAGAAGAGGAAAGACAACCCTCGTCCCCGAGAGGACTCTCCCGGAAGACCCCAGAAGAAGAGAAGGACCAAAAAGGATTTCTCTTCAATTGAATGTTACTCATGCCACAAGACTGGACACATTGCAAGGAATTGTCCAAACAAACATGGACAACACAAGAAGCAGAAGAAGAGGTTTCATGCTCATGCAACAAAAGATAGTGATGATGATGACAAGGCCAGTAATAATGAAGACTCCAGTGAGGAATATGTTCTTATCTCAGCACTCATTGGTTCAGTATCTCATGGAAGTGATACTTGGCTAGTGGATAGTGGAGCTTCAAAGCACATGACAGGATACAAAGAATCCTTGTCTCATCTCATCCAAAAGGAATCTCCACACAAGGTAAAACTCGGAGATGACTACCAATATCCCATCAAAGGTATGGGAGAAGCCTCTTACAAGTTGGACTCTGGGAAGTCCATGAATATGAAAGATGTACTTTACGTACCTGGGTTGAAGAAGAACCTTCTATCTATTTCAGCATTAGATAAGAAAGGTCTTCGAGTTGCATTTGTAGATGGTGACGTTCTCATGTGGGCTAAAGGGAAGGCTATTGATGATGTAGTAGTTATTGGAGTGGAAGAATGAGGACTTTACAAACTGAAGGGTCATGCAGATGCAACAATCATGGCTAGTACCATGAACCCCTGTGAGCTATGGCATAGGAGACTAGCTCATGTACACTATAAGGCCTTACCAATTGTAAGTAAGGTGGTGATTGGATTACCAGAAATCCAGGTGGATCATGAAGGAGTATGCAAAGGGTGTGCTCAAGGGAAGAGTACGAAGAACCCATTTCCAAGTAGCAACAACAAAGCGAAAGGTATTCTGGATATCATTCATTTTGATATTTGTGGACCAATGTCCACCACCTCTCCAAGTGAGTATGAATATTATGCATCTTTTATTGATGATTATTCTTGCAAAACCTAGATTTAGTTTCTGAAAAATAAGAATGAAGTCTTTGAAAAGTTTAAAGAGTTCAAGGCGCTCGTAGAGAATCTCTTTGACAAGAAGATTAAGATCCTGAGGTCAGACAATGGAGGGGAATATACCTCAGGGGATTTCAAAGATTTCTGTAAGCAAGTAGGGATTAAGAGGGAGCTCATTGTCCCTTATAATCCACAACAAAATGGTGTAGCCGAAAGGAAGAATAGAACGATCATAGAAGCAATAAAGGCTATGATCCACGATCAAGACTTACCCATGCATCTATGGGAAGACGCTGCCATAACAACAGTCTATGTACAGAACATGATCTCCCATAGTGCTCTTGGCAACTAGACCTTGAAGAGATGTTCACTGGGAAGAAGCCTGAAGTCAGTCATCTAAAGATATTTGAATGTCCAGTGTTCATCCACATTCCAAAGGAGAAGAGATCGAAACTAGAGCCTTTAGGGAAGAAGGGAATATTTGTGGGTTATAGTGAGCAATCTAAGGCTTACCGCATATACATCCCAGGATTCCGTCAGATCGAGATTAGTCGGGATGTCACATTTGATGAAGATTCAGCTTTCAACAAGTCTAAGAAGACCCATGAGGATGAAGAGGAGCAGGAGGCTCCCAGAGTTGCTGAATCAACCAAAGAACCAATTCAAAATGTTGAAGGTGATCCTACCCCAGAGGATGATGACATGGCAGAACCTCAGAGACCTGAGGAGATACCTCATGTGGAGATATCTCGAAAGAGAAGACCAGCCTGGGCACGTGAATTAATCCAAGATGCAGGAAGTATGGTGCTCTAGAAGGTACCAGTAGAGAGATCAAGAGACCAAGGCCATATTCCAGCTATGTAGCCTTGATGTGCAATCTTGTTGAAGAAAAACCAGCTTGTTTTAAAGAAGCAGTAAAGAAGAAGGAATGGCTGGATGCCATGAATGAAGAGTATCAGTCCATCATCAAGAATGATGTTTGGGATGTGGTACCAAGACCGAAGGACAAATCGGTCGTTTCATCAAAATGGATCTTCAAAACAAAACATTCAGCAGACGGAAGCATTGAAAAATACAAGGCAAGATTTGTAGCCCGAGGATTCTCGCAAAAGGAAGGAATTGATTATGAGGAGACTTTTGCCCCAGTAGCCAGATATACTTCGATTAGAACCATTCTTGCCTTGGCAACCAAGATGAAATGGAAGCTACATCAGATGGATGTGAAGACAACTTTACTGAATGGAAAGATAGAAGAGGAAGTATATATCGAGCAACCGAAAGGATTTGAAGTAGAAGATAATAAGTCACATGTATGTAGGTTCAAGAAAGCACTGTATGGGTTGAAGCAAGCTCCCAGAGCATGGTATGGAAGAATTGATAGCTTCCTGATGAGCTTGGGCTTTACCAAGAGTAAAGCGGATTCTAATCTTTACTACAAGATTATGAATGATGAACCCATGATACTATTACTGTATGTGGATGACTTATTTTTGACTAGAGAAGACAAGCCCATTGTTGAATGTAAGAAAAGGCTTGCAGCAGAATTTGAAATGAAAGACCTTGGCAAGATGCATTACTTTCTAGGTCTTGAGGTATGGCAGTTTCTAGACAAGATTTTCCTGAGTCAAAGAAAATACACAGTAGAGATCCTAAAGAGATTTGGGATGCTGGATTGCAAGGCCATGACTACTCCGATGGTGACAAATCTGAAGCTTCTGAGTGATGCTTCTTTAGAGAAAGTGGATGTCACCATGTATAGACAAATTAATGGGTCATTGATGTATTTGACCAATACTCGTCCATATATATGTTTTGCGGTAAACACATTGAGTCAGTATATGGTGGAACCCAGGAATGTTCACCTGATTGTAACAAAACATGTGATGAGATATCTGAAGGGTACATTGGATTATAAATCAAATATTCCTCAGACAGTGAGTTCAGACTGTATGGGTATACAGAGTCAGATTGGGCTGGAAGTGCTCAAGACAGAAAGAGCACTTCAGGATGTTGCTTTAGTTTGGGATTAGGTGTGATCTCATGGCTCAGTAGAAAGCAACCATGTGTTGCACTCAGTACAACAGAAGCTGAATATGTAGCAGCTTGTTCAGCTTGTGGTGAAGCAGTGTGGCTTCGCAAGATGTTGACAGGATTGTTCGATGCAAAGATTGATGCTACGAAGATACTCTGTGACAACCAAAGTTGCATCAAGTTGATAGAAAATCCTGTGTTTCATGATAGATCGAAGCACATCAAGATTAAGTTCCACTATATCCGGGATATGGTGCAGAGGGGAGCTGTGAAGCTCGAGTATGTTCCTACAGAGGAACAAGTTGCTGATGTGCGGACTAAGCCTCTGGCTCGTGTGAAGTTTGAGTACTTTTGAGACAAGCTTGGTGTGGTCCAGAGAGACCTCTCTAGGAAGAGAGATTGATGATGCCTATCCGAAAGGATAGATGCCTGTCCAGGAGGGACGAAAGATCAGTACTTGCTGACTGATAGAGTTCCTATCCGAAAGGATAGATGCCTGTCCGTAGGGATGGATGCCTCTCCAAGGGGGAGGGAAGATCAGTACCCACTGACTGATGGTTCCATTTCTCACGAACTGATGCCTGTCCGTAGGGATGGATGCCTCTCCAAGGGTGAGGGAAGATCAGTACTGGCTGACTGATGGTTCCAATTCTCATGAACTGATGCCTGTCCGTAGGGATGGATGCCTCTCCAAGGGTGAGGGAAGATCAGTACTGGTTGACTGATGATTCCAGTTCTCACAAGCCGATGCTTGTCCGGAGGGATGGATGCCTCTCCAAGGGTGAGGGAAGATTAGTACTGGCTGACTGATGGTTCCAGCTCTCACGAGCTGATGCCTCTCAAAGGGTGAGGGAAGATCAGTACTGGCTGACTGATGGTTCCAGCTCTCACGAGTTGATGCCTCTCCAAGGGTGAGGGAAGATCAGTATTGGATGACTGATAGTATCAGTACTTAGTTACTGATTGTTGTGCAGGTGTTCCAACTGATGGTGCTGCTGATGAGGATGTTCCAGCAGATGGTGTTCCAACTGACGATGCTGTTGTTCCAGTTGATGGTGCTGTTGATGAGGATGTTCCAGCTGACGAGGTTGCTGATAGCAGAAGATGTTCCAACTGATGATGTTGCTGATGAAGATGTTCCAGCAGTAGAAGTTCCAGTTGACGAAGTTGTTCCAGCAAGAGGATGATTGCTGATGATGATGCTGCTGATGATGATCATATTCTAGCAGATGATGATGTTGCTACTCCGCAGATGATGCCCCAGACAAATGATGATCCAGAGCCTTCCTACGACATATAGAAGTTCACAAGTCAGTTGTGCAGATGTTGTTACCCGCAGAATACCTTCCTAGTTAAGAGGGAGTGTTAAAATAATGTAACTACGAAAGCTATTCTATTTATATTATTGTATTCCTCCTTCGGGAGATGATGGTCATGTAATTAATAATGTTGTAAAGGTCATTGAAAGAATCAATGTAAACCCTAGGACATGTGTCGGCTTAGAAAAGTCCCTAAAAGATTATTATATTATGTAATTGACCAGTCAAGTAGAGAAGTCAGCCCTGTTGGAGAATTTGTCACCTCAACGGAAGAATATAAATAAAGGACCTCTCTCTCACTTCTATTCACTCATTCACTCAAGCAAGTTCGCATTGGTGAAGAAGAGAGGTGCGCACAAGTGGAGGAGTAGCTGATTTGTCTTGGGGAACTTTTGTACTTTGTGATTCCTATATTGAGGAAGGCTTTGCTGGGTTTTCTACCCCAAGAGGGTTACCCAGGATAAATTGTGTCTCTTGTGTTTTATGCTGTGCTTGTTTATCTTTCAGTAATTGTTTATATGCTATATGTTGTTCAAGTAAAAACTAACAAGGTGTGTAAATATTTGATCCAGAGATCACTACTCCCTTTGGATCGCTCTGAGATCTCAAGTGGTATGAATCTCAATATCAGTATATACTCATAAAAATATAGACTCAAACAACTAGATTTGCATTTACCAACTGAAATATAAATGCAATCAACCACATAAACAACAGATGTACCTTGGAACCCTTGCGGGAAAAACCAACTAACTATGGGGCTATCTTCTCTCTCGAGCCCAGATCATATAGATGTATAGATGACAATACAATACAGGATTACCTCAGCCGGTAACTCAATCCCTCTGAAACAGGACAGACTCTAAATTTGCATGCATCCAGCTGATGCATGCATTGAAGAAGTATGCCCTAACTGCCAAATTGGATCTGAGTGCTCCGAAGATGCTTCTAACTGATCTGCCCTCTTTATATCTCTCTACTCTGATTTGCTTGCTCTAAAGACTGCCCTCTGATGAAATCGGCCTCCTCTGCATGCACAAGTGTGCCCTCCCCTCTGGATGTCAAATGCTCATACTGGTCCAGAGCTCAATAGATCTGAGCTCTGATCGTCCCTAACCTTCCTCCAATGTCGAGGCAAGGATATCCTGGAAGTCTCAGACTCCGAATCGGTCAATCTAGCTCACAACGAGCTTCTCCCTCCTCAGGAAAAATGTCCTCCTCCTATCTCCACAGAAATCACATTGTTGAGCTCTCTCAGCTCACAGTACTGGGTGTCTAGCCTCTCTGGAACTGAAGGTCACTAATTTTGCTCAGAGATGACCTTCCTAGCTCCTGCATTAACTCCTCTCTATCTCAGAAAGTCGCCCCACATGTGCAGCTACGCCCTCCTCACTCTAGTAGTATCTCTCTCCGACAATGCAACTGAGTAACCTCATCTGGGGACCCCCTGCCTCTATAAATAATCTCACCAATGATTAGGTTTGCCAAAACCCTAATTCCCGGTGCATGCAAAAGTCACTTTTGCATGCAGTCATTGAATGCTGACAAGTCATGCAAAACTCATGCATGCAAAGGTCAATCTCCCCTGAAGCTCCGCATACAGCCCCGGTGGGCTCATGCCACTGAGTAGAGTGCATCTCACCCTCTACTCTATCCTGATGCTTATGTAGCTAATGTACCTCCATGCAAGGCATCTAAACCATGGAGGACATCCCGAAGTTACCATAATCTAACACACCGTCTTAACCAGGGAAGTCCTGACACTGATGCCTGGATCCATCAAGTCTACTACTGCTGACACTAATCTAACTGATCTGCCTGTCACTGCCCTCTGACCTGAAGAACTCTGATCAATCTCCATATGTGTGGCTTCAGAAGAAGCCCTCCTGTCAACCACTGTTGACTCTGTCATTGCACTCCGACTCAGACTCCCTCTGAGTCTCTGCTGTTGTAACCAACCCTGAAGACCTCTGTCAAGTGGATCTACTGCTGTGTAGATCATCTGCCTATCGCCTTAAGTTGACTCAGCTCTATAAGTCAACTCCCTCTGTCTTTGAACTGACTGAACTGACTGAGCTCTCCCCTGAGCCAAGTCCATCTCAACCATGTCATACCAGCTCACTCTTTGACTGGTGCCTGCATGAGCATCATGCTCATCCATCTGATATGAGCCCAAGGGCTCAATCTCCTGAGACTCATCACTGTCAAGAGCATCTCGCTCATCCATCGGAACTCCAGAGTCACTGCCCTAATCCTCATCATGGTGAGCGTCTCATTCACCCATCTGCTAAACAGGCTCACTCCTCCTGGCCTCATCTCTGCTACGATCATCTCGCTCATCATCCCCCTCTGCATCTAAAGAGGATGCACTCAGCCATCCTGATGTGCCTGAGGTAGGCTGTCCATGAACCAAGTAATCACCATCGATCCTGTGACCAAATAAGACTGGGTCTACTAATCTAGGATAGGTGAAGAACTAATCCCTGTGAAACACTACAGGCTATCCTGCAGCTGCCAGTGCTGCCACTGAGAGGACACTCCCTCTCAGTCCTGGAACAAAAAGCACTCCTGAAACCTCCAGGAGCTCCCCACGGTCAAGCAGAAATCTCACTCTGCCCACACCAATAACCAAATGATCAACCCCTTGACCATCTCGAGTCAACTGTATGGATGTATGCTCTAAAATCAGGAATGCATCTCGCACTCCTATCATATGACTGTTGAGAGTGCTATCCACTCTCCACCTCTGATCAACCTGAGCCTCTGGTAGGCTACTATCATGTCCTGACTGAACTGTGGCCAGTGAGAACTCCTCCTCAAACTGAGAAGAGAACTCATCAACCTCCTCCGCTATTGCCACTTGCTCGTCCTTCGCCTGCTTCCCCCTCTTCTTATGCGGACACTGTCCCACATAATGTCCATACTTGTTGCAGGCGAAGCATTTGATCTTGCTCAGATCCTTCTTTTGTCTTCCTCTCTGTTTCCCGCCTGCTGCGAGAGCCACATCCTCCTCTTGGATGGCAGAAGCTGAACCTTGAATGTACCCTCTCCGGATAGCCTCTTGTGTGAAATCATCCCACAGGCGATCCCACTTGGGAAGGTTCTCACGACCTATGATAGACTGAACAAACACTGCCCATGACACAGTCACGCCATTCAAGGCATGTCGAACCAACTCACTGTCCTCTACCTTTTCACCGACTGCTCCCAACTCATCTCTCACTTGAGTTATCTTGGTGAGATAGGTAACCATGCTATCATCCTTCCCCATCTTGATGCTTCTCAGTTTCTCCCTGAGAACCATCTTCCTGTTTTCATTTGAGGTCTAGTACAGACTAGTCAACGCATCCAACATCTCAAACACATTGTCCTTGGTAGAGACATGTGGGATGAGGTGATCCTTGATCGCATTGTCATGTCCCAAATTTGGCATTGGGTCACAATGGCCTAATCACATTAGCCATATTCATTAGAGCTTGTCAAATTGATGTTAAGGGTCAAATAATTGCCAAGGAGGAAAATTACTAGTTTCCTAGGTTTGGGGTGGAAGCCTTGGGATTTGGAATAAAGGGGATAATAAATGATGTTTGAACATTATAATGGCATAAATATTTAATAAAGGATCTAAATAAATATATACAAGTGAAAATCAAAGTGGCATTTGATCATGAAGACACATGGAGGAAGTGGGACCCGCATATGGCTAGATTTCCCCACTACACTTGGCATCATTCTCTCACTAATTCGAATTCAAGGTGAATGGTAACATACTTGGGGGAGTTCAAAAGGTATTATTCATGGCATGACTCATCCAAGGTCTAAATATAGAGGAAGAGTAACTCCCATGGAAGAGGAAGAGGCAATTTGGAGCTAGTGGGACACTTGGGCTAGATTCCCTAGCTCTATGACAACAATGATGAAGATGCTATGACACCTATGACACAAATCAGGCCTGAAGGCTGACATATGACATGTCAGGGCTAAAAATAGCCTCCAAGAGGGCGCTCAAGGGAGTTAGGGCAGTTAAGATGCTTCCACATGTGATTTGGTGGAAGTGGGAAACTAGGAATTGTTGTACAAGTGGCATTCTTTGGAATCTCTTCCCAACTTGAGTTGGCATGAGTCTCTTGGAAGGAATTTGACCCATGGAGGACATTAGAAGTTTATAAAAGTCATGAACAAAGAAGAATAGCAGCTTTTGATCATTTGTAGAATTTGCAATTGCATTTGTGAAGAGGGAGAGCTAGTGGATGACTACTTTCTTGCCTTAGCCAATTTCGAGGGTGAAAGATTCCCATCCAAGTTGGTAATTGGAAAGGCCATTCGGACCTTTCATTTGGAGCTTTAATGGAGTCTTTATTTGCAGGTGTAAGCTGCAGGGTAGCTCATGGTTTCTTCTATTGCAGCTCACTCCTTCAACCATTTCCAGTTTTGATGGCATATTCTTGATCCTTGAGGGAGGGCATTTTTTGGTGAGCTATTGTACTCTTTGGGGGAGCTTCTAATGCCCCATTTCTTTTGTAATATGAAGTGAATACTCTGTTCTTCATCTCCAAGTAGAAATGTATAAATCTCATTTTTAATGAAAGAACAGTGCTATTTCCCCACTACCTTGTTGTGAACCAATGTAATGCTGATGATTTCGAATGAATGGATGATTCTTTGATACATTTGTGATTAATGGATTGCCATAGATGTATTTTACAAGTTTCATGTACTGTACTTGAGCATTTGAAGTATTTTTACTCAATTTAATTGCATTGGGAGAAGAAATAGTGCCATTTACCCAAGGGTCGAATGGGTGATTTTTGCAGCTGAATGGGAGAGGGTTGGAACAGATATAATAATCAATTAATGGTGCACATGAGACCTTAATAACATCCTTAATACATTCCCTACCTCTGTTCAGAAATTTGAGGGATTTTGGAAGCATTTGGGAGGCCTTTTTCAGTGTTACCCAGGGGGGATTTGATGCACAAATTACTAGTTAAAATCCCATACATTGACCAAAATATAAATCAAGTTTGCAGAAGTCTTTTGAGGGTTATATCTCATCCTTGAACATCATATTCAAGTCCTAATATTAGTCATACACCTTCCTTGAAGATTTGAAGACATTTGGAGCCAATTTGAGACCTAGGGACCAATACTAGTCAAAAGGGAAATTACTAGTAAAGTTCCCTCCATTGGCCATAATTGAAAGAGGATTTGTAGAAGTATTTTAAAGGTCCAAAAGCATCCCTGAAACACATATTTATGTTCTAATATCATCCATATACCTTCTCAGAATATTTGGGAGAAATTGGAGCAATTTGGAGACCTAGAGCTCAAAACTAGTCAAAGGTCAAACTAGGGAAAAAAAGTGAAAAATTGCCATTTTAATAAAATTCCTAACAAGGGACATTATATGCATCAAGAAGGATCCTCTGAGCCTTGACATTTTTCTTGTCATACACTGCTTTGGCAGTGGCATCAGACGGAACTGTAACGGGATTTGTCGTTGTGCTGTTCACAACATCCCATTGCTCACTCTCTTTCAACAAGAGAGTAATACATGCCCTCCATACACTATAATTGGAGGCACCATCCAACCGGTCCTCCACCCGCAAACTGGTAGCCATACTCACCCAACTGAAGAAACTGTAACTCACAGTGAACAAGAGTCTCTCCTAATAAGAGATCTGGCAGATCTGTCTCAGATCTGACCACAAACCAACTGATTTGATAGATCTGACCTCTACAACCTTAGATCTGAACGGGGGTGTTCAGATCTGGTAGATCTGGTCTCTATCTCCACAGATCTACTAGATCTATCTCAGATCTGTTAAGATTCAATATGCTAAGACATAAAATATCACCATTGCATTTCATTTCACAACAATAGCATATACAGGATCACTGAAAGAAGAGACACAGATTTATCCTGGGAAACCCTCATGGGGTAGAAAACCCAGCAAAGCTTCCTCAATATAGATGATCAACAAATACAAAGATGTAAACCAAAGACATGAGCTCCTCCTCCTCCAAAGCAGACCTCTCCCTCACTTATGCGCTATTCAAAAGTGAGTGTAGTGTGTGTATAAATGAGGAACACACCTCCTCTATTTATACACATCTCCGACTTGTATTTTATATTAACTAGGTCGGCCCCAACTTTACCACTGGGTTAAACACCCGATTACAACTGACTGGACTGACCCCTCTAGGGTGGTAACTTGGGTTACTAGACTTCCCAAGTGGGGGTCGACCCTGTATGTGTTGTGTGGGTCAAAGGGTTATTTGGTTAGGTTACTAGACTTCCCTAGTGGGGGTCGACCCTGTATGTGTTGTGTGGGTCAAAGGGTCGACCCCCACTAGGGAAGTCTAGTAACCCAAGTTACCACATTCCGACGGAGGAATAAACATCTCCGGATACACAATAAGATCTTCTCGAAGGAATGAAACATCTTCGGAATAATAAAGTACAAATATAATATTCTTTGAAGTTACAATATTTCAACACTTCCCCTTAACGAGAAGGATATTATAACAACGTCTGCACGAGCAATGAGTCATCAACATCATACATGATACATTTATAAATCATTGGAAGCTTTCTCAACATCATTAGTAACTCAAGCAGTTACTGGAACATCTTCAATACTGGAACATCAACATCTTCAGTATTGAGTCTTTATCTTCTGCAGCACTCGAACAGCTACAGCAACATCAACATCTGGATCCTCACGATCATCAGCATCGTCATCACACGATCATCAACATCGTCATCACACGATCATCAACATCGTCATCTAGACCATCACGATCAGCAACATCGTCATCTAGATCATCACGATTAGCAGCATCGTCATCTAGACCATCATGATCAGCAGCATCGTCATCTAGATCATCACGATCAGCAGCATCGTCATCTAGATCAACACAATCAACAACATCGTCATCTAGATCATCACGATCAACAACATCGTCATCTAGATCATCAGTATTAGTATCCACACCAATACAAGTATACACATCATCAATACAAGTATACATATCATCAATACAAGTATACATACAACTATCCTCATCAATACATATCATCAATACAAGTATCAATACATCAATACAAGTATCCTCATCAGTCAAGTATACACAATAGCAGCATACCCTGCAACACACATGATCTATTTAAGACACCTCATCATGTCTAGGGACGATGCAGTCCACTCGTCAATTTAGACAAAGTCTAAGGACCACTTCTCGGAGACATACGTCTACAGATCATTTAAGACACCTCATCATGCCTAGGGACGATGCAATCCTCTCGTCAACTTAGACAAAGTCTAAGGACCACTTCTCGAAGACATACGTCTACGGATCATTTAAGACACCTCATCATGCCTAGGGATGATGCAATCCTCTCGTCAACTTAGACAAAGTCTAAGGACCACTTCTTGGAGACATACGTCTATGGATCATTTAAGACACCTCATCATGCCTAGGGATGATGCAATCCTCTCATCAACTTAGACAAAGTCTAAGGACCACTTCTCGAAAACATACATCTACGGATCATTTAAGACACCTCATCATGCCTAGGGATGATGTAATCCTCTCGTCAAGTTAGACAAAGTCTAAGGACCACTTCTCGGAGACATACTTCTACTTCTCGGAGACATACGTCTACGGATCATTTAAGACACCTCATCATGCCTAGGGATGATGCAATCCTCTCGTCAACTTAGACAAAGTCTAAGGACCACTTCTCAGAGACATACGTCTACGGATCATTTAAGACACCTCATCATGCCTAGGGATGATGCAATCCTCTCGTCAACTTAGACAAAGTCTAAGGACCACTTCTCGGAGACATACGTCTACGAATCAATTCAAGGGACCGAAGTCTGGGGACGATACAATCCCCACCTGTCCACTAAGGACTTCATTCTCGAAGACATAGGTCTACGGATCAATTCAAGGGACCGAAGTCCGGGGACGATACAATCCCCACCTGTCCACTAAGGATTTCATTCTCGAAGACATAGGTCTACGGATCAATTCAAGGGACCGAAGTCCGGGGACGATACAATCCCCACCTGTCCACTAAGGACTTCATTCTCGAAGACATAGTTCTACGGATCAATTCAAGGGACCAAAGTCCGGGGATGATACAATCCCCACCTGTCCACCAAGGACTTCATTCTCGGAGACATATGTCTATAGATCCTTTTAGAACATGTGTTCAAGGATGATGCAATCCCTCTTCTTTCTCGGAGACATATGTCTACGGATCCTTTTAGAACATGTGTTCAAGGATGATGCAATCCCTCTTCTTTCTCGGAGACATATGTCTATGGATCCTTTTAGAACATGTGTTCAAGGATGATGCAATCCCTCTTCTTTCTCGGAGACATATGTCTACGGATCCTTTTAGAACATGTGTTCAAAGATGATGCAATCCCCTTGTCAACTTAGACCCTATCTAAGGACCATCCACCAACCTCTCTGTCGGCATCACCAATATAGGTATCCACATCATCGACCTCACTATCGATGCAGGCAATCTCATCATAAGTGACCACATCACTCCCCCTTTCGAGGAGGGTCCTACCAAGCTTGTCTCGGAAATACTCAAACTTTACTTGAGGTAGAGGTTTGGTTAGTACATTGGTAACTTGTTCATCAGTGTCTACAAATTCGAGTTTTATAGTTCCTTTCTGCACCATATCTCGTATATAGAAATATCAGATCTCTATGTGCTTTGACTTATCATGGAACACTGGATTCTCTGCTATCTTGATACAACTCTGTTTGTCACACAGGATCACAGTTGGGTCTATCTCTAAGTCAAACAATCCTGAAGCCATACCGCTTCACAACTAGCAGAGCAAGCAGCCATATATTCCGCTTGTGCTGAGAGCCACACTAGACTGCTTCCTGCTAAACCACGAGAACATGGCTGATCCCAGACAATAACATCCTCTCGATGTGCTCTTCCTGTCTGATACACTTCCTGCCCAATCAACATCTGTGTAGCCATCTGATGTCATGATCTCCAAGATAACATAGATCAAAGTCTATCGTACCCTTTAGATACCTCATCACATGCTTTGCAACTATCAGGTGAACACATCTAGTTTTCACAACAAGGCATATATTTGGCCTGGTATTCGTCAAATACATCAACGACCCAATAATATGTCTGTACAGAGTCACATCAACTAACTCTGAGGAGTCATCAGCTAACAACTTCAAGTCGGAACCCATGAGAGTGGCCATGGTTGTACATTCGAGCAAATCAGTTCTTCTCAAGATTTTCACAGCATACTTTCCTTGGTTGAGAAAGATTCCTTCTGAGCCTTTTCATGCTTCTATTCCTAGAGGTAATGTATCAATCCGAGATCATTCATCTCGAACTCTGTAGCTAGCGTCTTCTTGCTTTTCATGATTTGTTTCTCATTCCCTGTTAGAAAGAGATCATCTACATACAATAATAGTATGATCCATAACCTTAAGGTAAAGGTTAGGAATAGCTTTACTTCTGGTAAAACCCAAGCTTTGTCAAGAAACTGTCAATTCTCCCTCTGTGACTGAACATCATTCACACTCTGCATTGAATGATCTTCTGCATATCTATATGTGCCATCTCTCTTCAGATGGGTCTACTGATATGAGCCTTGAGATCATTCAAACTCTGTGGTGAGTTCCTTCTTGCATCCATGTCATCTGTATATAGAAACCATATTCAACCTTGTAGCAAAGGTTGAGATCCACATCATCCAGGGTGATCATTAAGCTCATTAATTTACTATCGATCCTGGGTACCCGAACAGAGCTTTCTTCAATTGAATCCTTGATTCGCACTTCTTCTTCAATTACATCATTAAGATAATGGTCTTATCTAGCCACTTGGAGCAAACATCTCGTCATGATTCTCTTCCTCTTTCTAAGAGAATCTTCTAGCCACGAGCCTTCTATATTATGTTTGATTTGTAAATCTTCTTGTTGAACATCCATCACTTGTTTGGTGTTCATCATTCTTCATGATCTTTCCTACAAATCAAAATTAAGTACATGATTAGTAATACTTTGACATGATAACCTATTATGCATACAGATATGATTTACATAGTTATGCTACTATCTTGACCAATACTTTGCCACAACACTTTTCCATACCTGTATGCATACAGTGGCTATCTAGATGCCTTCCATCTCTACCAGAACATACTATCGAGAGTGTGCACAGCTCTCAGCATGTCAGCAAAGAGGTTTCATTCTAGACAAGCAACAATGGAATGTTTGTCCAACTTACCAATCATATGTATATTAGTAGTATACTGTTCAATGCTATATGAATGTTTACACTCAACATGATATATTTTAGGAATACAAATATGCATACAACTATTACAAGCAATATCATTTACTTTTTCAAATAACAATTCAAATACTTTACTTTTATGTTTGTGTGGTTGCCTCCCGCTTGATCTTCTATATGTCTTTTGAACATCTATTCATTCTGTACCACTGTGCATGCTCAAGTGTGCACTAGTGTCATCCTCATGATCTCATACACAAACATACATTCATTAGTATAATCTCAATGTTATCAAACCATTATAATTCTAAATAATCTTGAATATGTATGGTCATGATCATTCAATACATGGGTATACTAAGATCCTAGCACAAAGTAGGATTCTAACTTGACATAGGAAAACATACCTGGATTAGTATACCTGCTTAGTTATGTCTAACATACCTAAACAATATCT
This sequence comes from Larix kaempferi, assembly GCA_027924585.1. Taxonomy (NCBI): domain Eukaryota; kingdom Viridiplantae; phylum Streptophyta; class Pinopsida; order Pinales; family Pinaceae; genus Larix; species Larix kaempferi. Next base: position 973,134 of record BSBM01000788.1, on the reverse strand, counting down.
TCGTTGTTCTCTTTAATGATTTAGAGATCCTGTGCTAGAACCTGCATATCTCATAGGTTAAGCATAATAGAACAAAGTCATACATACCTTGTAAGTAGAACTTCTATGTGATCAAAGATTCTGGATGAGTCTTTGTATTCATGTCATCATGGTCATGGAACTTGATTTGTCTTTTGTGATGTACCTGTATCTAGTTAGCAGACAACATCAACCTCATACAACACCATAGTGTATTAGTACAATCATATAACCCTAATCAATGAATGTCTTCAATCATTCACATGTATTCATACTTTTATTAGGATGATAAGACAATTCTAACATTAATCAAGATTGTACTAACCTAAATAATATAAGACAAACATATTATGAACTTAATCAAGAATCAAATTTCAAGACATACCTGTATCTCCTTAAGTCATACCTGTCGAGATTTCTTGTAGTCTTCTTATGTAAGGCCTTAGCCTCAACTCCCCCTGAAACTGGATCTGGAGCTCGATTAGAGTTTGTCAGAGAAACCCTAAAAATTCAAACTTTGACTTTCACTCTTCTGAATGTATGGAAGGATGTGTCTTGCTGAGCTGATCAAACTAGCATACTTGAATTTTGAAATCTCCAAAATTTGACCCCTCAAAATTGCCTTCGAAACTTGTGGATCTTTTGGACAGGATCCCAAACTAGGGTTTGATGAAACCCACCCTTCTGCCCAATCAAAAGGTTCGATCCAAGGCTCTAAACTCTTATTTTTTTGAGGATCTTCCAGCCGTGGTCACAGACTTAAAAAATTCCAACTTTTGTTGAAGCCCTAATTTTCCACCTTTCCAATCAAAATACCGAACTAGGGTTTTATCAAGCCCGGTCTTCTACCCAACCAAAAATTCGATCTTGGTCTCTAAATTTCGATTTTTCTGAGTAGCATTCAGCCGTGGACTTCGATTCCAAAAATTCCAACTTTCTTTGAAACCCTAAATTCCGGAATCCATGAATGAAGGTGCTAAAAAATAATTCTGTTTTGACAGAAATATGTACCTGATTGTTTTTGGTGTAACTCCGAATTTTTCGATCCACAGGGTCTAAATTTTTTTTTCTGTGGTAGCCTGACCTGTCATCTTTCCATCCCGACAGGTCTGACCTCAATTGGATTCTCTGAGAGAGAGTTATGCCAAGTGTCGCAACGTGACCTGTTTATGGGATAAAACAAGAGAGCGAATTTGTATGGCGTGCCACGTGTCACTGGTTCAACTTCGGCCTCTGAAAAAGTTTCCTGAGATAGTACAGTCCGTGCTCTACCTGTCACTTTTTATGAAATTTCATTTGGAGCTTCCTAGCCCAAGTTATGACCTTTTTGCCTAGGTCACCTGATTATGACTGAGATCTGGAAGAGGCAGAAATCCTAACTTGTACTGATCATAACTCACAAAGTACAACGAATCTGAGGGTGTCCTTTGGACACAAGGTACATGGGGATGTTATCTACGACTTGTAAACTTTTCAGATCGTGAACCTTCGCCAAAATGGATTTATAGCGAAAGTTCCACGATGACTGGTTTTTGCTATATAAAACCCTAACCTTCAAATTGTCGCAAGTGAAGCGTCGTAAGTGCCATACATTGCCTTCCTTCAGGTTAGCTCTGATACCATGTTAAGATTCAATATGCTAAGACAGAAAATATCAGCATTGCATTTCATTTCACAACAATAGCATATACAGGATCACTGAAAGAACAACAAGCACAGCATAAACACAAGAGACACAGATTTATCCCGGGAAACCCTCATGGGGTAGAAAGCCCAACAAAGCTTCCTCAATATAGATGATCATCAAATACAAAGATGTAAACCAAAGACATGAGCTCCTCCTCCTCCATAGCAGACCTCTCCCTCACCTATTCGCTATTCACAAGTGAGTGTAGTGTGTGTATAAATGAGGAACACACCTCCTCTATTTATACACATCTCCGACTTGTATTTTATATTAACTAGGTCGGCCCCAACTTTACCACTGGGTTAAACATCCCATTACAACTGACTGGGCCGACCCCTCTAGGGTGGTCTAATAACCCTTTGACCCACATAACACATACAGGGCCAACCCCCACTAGGGAAGTCTAATAACCCAAGTTACCACATTCCTACGGAGGAATAAACATCTCCGGATATACAATAAGATCTTCTCGGAGGAATGAAACATCTCCGGAATAATAAAGTACAAATATAATATTCTTTGAAGTTACAATATTTCAACAAGATCTAGTCACCAACACTGCAGATATATGTGTGACTGCTCACCCTGACCCTCAACAGGGATCTGATACCATGTAAATATTTGATCCAGAGATCACTACTCCCTCTGGATCACTCTGAGATCTCAAGTAGTATGAATCTCAATATCAGTATATACTCATAAAAATATAGACTCAAACAACTAGATCTGCATTTACCAACTGAAATATGAATGCAATCAACCACATAAACAATAGAGGTACCCTGGAACCCTTGCGGGAAAAACCAGCTAACTATGGAGCTATCTTCTCTCTCGAGGCCAGAGCATATAGATGTATAAATGAAAATACAATACAGGATTACCTTAGTCGGTAACTCGATCCCTCTGAAACAAGACAGACTCTAAATTTGCATGCATCCAGCTGATGCATGCACTGAAGAAGTATGCCCTAACTGCCAAACTGGATCTGAGTGCTCTGAAGGTGCCTCTGATTGATCTGCCCTCTCTATATCTCTCTACTCTGATCTGCTCGCTCTGAAGACTGCCGTTTGATGAAGTCGGCTTTGGAATCTGGCCGAACAATCCTGCCAAGTGTTTACGAAGCCAAACTGCTTCTCGAGCTGCTGTGCTAGCAGCCATGTACTCAGCCTCTGCAGTACTGAGTGCTACCGAGTTCTGCTTCCTGTTGCACTAGGAAATAATTGTAGAACCCAAACTGAAGCAACATCCCGAAGTACTCTTTCGATCTGCAACACATTCGGCCCAATTTGAGTCTGTAAACCCCTGCAATATTAGGTCACAATTTGAAGCATACTTCAATCCATATCCCACGATGCTACGTAAGTATCTGAGCACATGTTTTGCAGCAATCCAATGAATCTGCCTCGGTTCGCACATGAAATGACTGAGGGCACTCACAACAAAACATATATCTAGTCTGGTGTTGGTCAGATACATCCATGACCCAATCAGCTGGCGATACATGGTGGGATCAATCAAATCAGAATCTGAAGTAGAATCTCTGAACTTCTTCGAATTTGCATCCATCAGAGTAGCCATGGACTTGCAATACAACAATCCGAATCTCTTCAATATATCAATGGTGTATTTTCCTTGTCCTAAGAAAATCTCTTTTTGCCTCTGTCATAATTCTAATCACAAGAAGTAGTACATCAATCCAAGATCCTTCATTTCAAACTCAGAGGCGAGATTCTTCTTACACCATACAATGAGTTTCTCATTTCTTGTGAGAAACAAGTCATCAATTGGTTCGCACATGAGCTGATTGAGGGCACTCACATCAAAACATATATTTGGTCTGGTGTTGTTCAGATACATCAATGACCCAATCAACTGGCGATACATGGTGGGATCAATCAAATCAGAATCTGAAGTAGAATCTCTCAACTTCTTCCAGTTTGCATCCCCATCGGAGTAGCCACGAACTTGCAATCCAACATTCCGAATCTCTTCAATATATCAATGGTGTATTTTCTTTGTCCTAGGAAAATCTCTTTCTACCTCTGTCATACTTCTAATCACAAGAAGTAGTACATCAATCCCAGATCCTTCATTTCAAACTCAGAGGCGAGATTCTTCTTACACCATACAATGAGTTTCTCATTTCCTATGAGAAACAAGTCATCAACATATAATACCAAAATCAGTGGCTCATCATCTACAACCTTGTAGTAAAGGTTGGGGTCTGATCATTCTAATGCACCTTCCATCTCATAGCTGAAGCAATAGCAATGATCGATCTAATGGAAGTATATCGAACCACAGAAGCAAATGTCTCATCATAGTTGACTCCCTCTTTCTGAGAGAACCCTCTACATTCTGCAAAGTCTGTTGTGCCCATCTAGGTCTTTTCCGACCTACAACATTTTTGGGGATATCAACTGGATCAATGGAATCAATAGGTTCATCCTCTTTTGCTAGCTCCTTCCTGAACTGGAGGGAGATGATCTCATCTCCTTCGATTCTAGCATCTATCTCCATGTGTGATCCTCTGCCTTTCCTGACAACCATCTCTTCTTCAAAGATCACATCCCTACTAAATTCAAACTGTCTGGATTCTGGGATGTAGATTCTATATGCCTTTGAAGACTCACTGAATCCCACGAAATTTATCTTCTTGCCTGAAGGTTCTAACTTCGTCCTTTTCTTCTTGGGCACATGTATGTAGACTGGACAACCAAATATCTGAAGGTGGCTCACTGTTGGTTTCACTTCTGTGAAAGCTTCCTTCGAGGTCATCCTTCTAGGCTGACAATCATATTCCAGGAAGCTTCTTGCTGAACATCAATGGGATTCATATGTCCATCAGAACAATTTTTCTCTTGTAGGCCAAATCACATGGTCTTTTCCTTACAAGTCAAATTTCGACTGATGATCAGTGACATTGCATACTCAAATATAATGGCAATAGTTTGCATAGGCATCTTAGCTAATACTTTAGCACAACAATCATGAACATGTAAACACATCTGAGAACCATCTAGATGTCTGCTATCTCCACTAGAACATGCCATCAAGAATGTGCACTACCATAAGCATGCAGAAAGGAGATATCATCTAGACTAGCTTCATTATGTTTAATGAAGTCTTGTGTAGCTCATATGCATAATAAATATAACAATGTAGACTATATCAACTGCTCAATTCTCTTCCAGATAGATCTACATATAATGAAGATAAATAAGACAAAACATATCTATGTAAGCAAGAAAAACAAATACTTATCTCTTATTGTTTTTGTATGTGACTTCTTGTGAGGAGTATCTTCTTCAACATTAGTAGTGGATGATTCATGCTTCCTTTTACTTGAACTTCGACAACTATTTGCATAGTGTCCATATTTTCTGCACCTATAGCATTGAAGTTGAGATATGTCCTTCTCCTTTTGATCTGGGCGAGGACTTGATCTCCTATCTTGGTGCTTGTGTTTATGGAACTTCCTACCTTTTCCCTTACTCTTCTTGGCATGGGAAACAAAAGCTTGGTTCTCCTAAGGTTGAGTGCCATGGAGTCTTCGACATGCTGCAATCTCGGTCTCTTCCTGAGTGCAATCTGCCCAAAGCTTATCAAACTTTGGTAGTTTGTATCTACCACTTATGCTTTGGATAGAGGACTCCCATGATGGTGGAAGACCATTCAGAGTGGTGATGACAAGCTCCTTTTCATCAATGGGATCTCCACTGGTACTAAGCTTGTCCCTTAGTTCTGTGATCCTCATGAAATATGAGGCAATGGATTATGATTTGGATATCTTCATATTTGAGAGCTGGTTTCTCAATGTCATGGATACATTGAGGCTAGTGTGTTCAAACAACTTCTTTATGGTCTTGAACATTTTCCTAGCAGTCTCCTTTCCTAAAATTTGTGGAACCAAATGATCTCTTACTGAGTCTAAGAGAATCCTTCTTGCTCTGGCATCATTCTTCCTCCATCGGGGTTTGTCTTCTTCAGCTTCTAGTTCAGGGGCCTTCTCATTTACAATTTGTAATAGGTCATTTTCTTCTAATAGTAGAGGAACCCTAGACTTCTAAGAGATAAAGTTGGAAGCTCTTTCCAAACGATCTTCAACCTTCATACCAATCATCTTGATTGCAGATCTGGTTCAAAAACCCTAGCAGGAGCTAGGTCAAAAATGAAAGTTGATAGTTTGAAAAACTGAAACCACAGATAGATGCGGCTTGCCAAGGCGAGTTGAATTGAGGTAGGGATGCTCCAGATCTGTGGAGTATGGTGGGTTAAAACTAAAACCCTAATTTTGTTGCAGCCATAGAGTTAGGTCAAAAATTGAAAATTCTCGGAATTGAATTCCGTCTTCACCAAAAGATGCGCCTTTCCAAAAACGAAATTCCCATGGCTCTTTTTCTCCAAAATGTTGGGTGAAGACTTCACAATATGAAACCCTAGTTCCGACAGGGTTCCGACAATGTTTCGACAATGGCTTCTTCTAGAATTGCTTTGATACCATGTTAAAATTCATACATTCATAGCATAATAACATAAATGCATAACCAATATCACTAGAAGAAAGACAAAGCACAAAACAATAACATAGAGTTTATCCTGGGAAACCCAATTGGGAAAAACCTAGCAACCTCTGTATAGAGATGATAATCCCGAGATCAAAGTACAAATGATAAAAGAGAAAATGTGAAAATGTCTTCCACAAGTAGGAACCCCAAAACAACTTCCTTCTGCAGCTTGTGCGAACTTCTCACTCTACCAAGTGATGCACAATTGTCAAGTGAGTGAATAAGCTAATGAGGTGCACTTTACCTCTTATTTATACAAGTGCAAAACCAGAAAAATCCCTAACTGCGCTGACTTCACCTGGGGGCAATTAATAATTATAATTTTAATATTTTTCTTTTTCTTCTTTGCACTCCGAGGTTTACATTGGTTCTTTCATGTGTTTACATAAGTAATTACATCAGGTTCATCTCCCTTAGGAGGTACAATCAAGTACAATGAAAGTACAATAAAATACAATGAATAATATCTTCCGAAGTTGCACAAAATCCAACAAGTTTAATATGCCCTTATACGTTCTCATTCATAAGCAAAAAACAAATGTGTGTCAAATAAAGCTATTAAAGAAGTTACAAAACTAGGATATTGGTTCCTAGCATAGGGAGGTACATACTTGCATCTATGGGGGTTCACAAGCATCCTACATACTACCCAAATATGTCACGGAGCAAGTGATTTTGAACGAGATAGTGAGACAGATTTTCATTAACGAAATTGGAGATGCCTTAGCCAAATCCAAAAAAGGCTTAGTGGCCACCTTTGCCTATAATCTTAGGAGCTTACAGGATGACAGTAAGAAGAAGGTACTAAACCATTGTTCATGTTCATCTATAGGGTAAAAATGGCTTGGCATAGATGAATTCTTTGTAGAAGATGAGATCATTAGGCAGGCCAAAACCCTCGAAGAGTTAGCTAAAAGACAAAGAAAAAGGAAAAAGCACTACCGGGGAAGTATGCTTCTCAGGAGGTAAGGAAAGAAAAGCAAGTAATGGAAGACGCCAAGAAAGAACAAGCTTGGAGAGTTGAAGAAGATATAAAATGGCAAGCATATGAGCAAAGATAGGCTAAAGCTCAATGGGGAGAACAAGAAGATAAAGATCGAGCAGAGACTTGGAAATAAAAAGAACAAGAAGAAGCCCATAAAAGGAAAGAGGAAGGGGAGAGACAACAAGAAAAGGGAAAACAGGTGGAAATTCAAAAGAAGATAGAAGGGGAACAAAGACAACAAGAAGAAGATAGAAGGGGAACAAAGACAAGAAGAAGAAGTTCAAATGCAAACCAGTGAGATGCAAGACATGGTTGTAGAAACATCCAATTCAAGCGTCGCGACGACCCTCACTGGAGGACACTTCCCACTGCAAGAATTAGGCTTGGGCTTATATACTCCCTCAAAATAGTTCATTACAAAAATGGGTAAGCAAAAAGCCCGTGAGTTTGATCCTGATAAAGGGAGCACCAATGAAGACCACATTAAGGGTTTTTATTTGGCTCCCAAATCTATGAATGTGGAACACGAAGGCGTGGTATGCATATTATTCCCTTATATGTTTGAGAACAAAGCATCCATGTGGTAGTTCAGACTCCCACCTCAATCAATTGCAAGCTGGAATGATTTTGAAAAGAGTTTTCTGAATAAATTTGGAGAAGAAAGGACCCTTGCTTCCTTGATGAGAGAATTGTTGGATTTAAAAATGGATAACAAGGAGAAAATTAAAGATTTTAATCAACGTTTTACAACAATTTTAAATAAATTTCCTACTACCACACAATCTGCTCAGGAAGTCATAGTTGAGCATTACGCTACAACTCTCCATCCCTCAATAGCTTTGTTTGTTAAGAGAGTTGGGATAGTTACCTTAGCATAAAATTTTGAAGAAGCCAAGAAAGCCAAACTTGAAATGTCAAGCATTATTAAACATATAGGTGAAAATGAACTTAAGGCTGCATCATCAAAAATACCTCTGCTTTTGACCAAACCAATTGAAGAAAAACATGTTGATCTTGGAAGCATGGTTAAACTGGTTCAAAATTTATCTAATGAAATAGTGTATCTTAAGAATTTTTTTTGGGAGGGGTCTTCTAGTAAGAAACCTTTCTGACCTTTTTTCAAGAAAAAAGGCAGCACATCGAAACCCCCAAAAAATGAGGCATCTTTAATTTAAATGATTTAGGGATGGATCATTTCTATACGTACTATGAGGAGAATTATTCGGCAAAAACATGTCCACCGTAGATCAATTCAATGGCATTGGAAATTAATTAGTTGTTGTATAAGAAGTCACTTGACGCGGAGGACCAAGAATCTGAACAACAAAAGACAAGTGATTCTGAAGAATATTCTAAAGTGATTACCATGTTATTGTGGGATTGGGCACCAACTTTGGAAGAAGAAGAAACTTTGATGTAGTTGAGATTCACATTGTGTAGATAGATTCGCGAGTTTACACCCTGAGAAGCAAAGGACCTGTAAATAACAAGGCCCTTCCTACTAAGGTTGCTACATACTCTAAGAAAAACAATTGCAAATTTCAAGAAAAGAAGGGATAACATTTCCTTGTTTGAGTTGTGTGATGTGCCCTAGCAGAGGAAATTATTAATGGAGGCTTTTGGTATGACTTTATGAGTCAAAGCCAGCCACACAACTAAGAGCAAAGGGGATAAGGAATTTGGTTCTAAGCAATACAAAGAAATCAATGAGGGTATCAGGTATAAGTTTATATCTAAGAATTTTCCTTTTCTTTTGACTTTTGAAATCTATAATTACGATGTGCACAGTTGTTTTGTTGATTTCAGGGCTTCCTCAAATGTAATGCCTTAACCAATTTGCAATAAGATTATTGGAAAACCAAACCCTTGTCCTTCTCGAATCATATAATTGGATAGATTTGATGCCAAAGTAATAGAAGAATTGAAAAATGTGTTCATCATACTAGCAACAAACTCTAGATTTGGCCAATTTATTGATATTGTGGTAGTAGATATCCCTGAAGCATACGGGTCGCTGCTTAGTAGATATTGGTCTAACAAGTTGCAAGGATACTTTGCCACTTATTAGTCCCATTTATAGCTTCCCTACTAGAATCAACTGAATCAAATCCGGGCCGACATAGAAGCTCACATGAAAAACATTGTCATAGAGTTAGAAGGACACAAGGAACTGGTAAATTATACTCAATCCATCATTGGTAACTATTTTTTGGAAACATAACTAGGTTGTTATTAGGATGAAGAAGCAAGTTATGAATATGACACACAGTTTGATCTCCTTTAATTCTCACAAACTGATGGAAATCACTGTAATATAGTAGAGTCGGACACTAACGTATATTCTAACAGTAGTTTAGGTACTAACTTTTGGAATTTATACTTTAACGACTCTAAAAGTCATGAAGGTGGAGGGGACGGTTTTGTCCTTGTCGATCCCCAACAACATAAGACTTACCTTTCCCGAAAATTATAATTTGAGTGTACCAATAACACCAGCAAGTATGAGGCCCTTGTCCAAGGCCTTAGAAAAGTTATCGACCTTCAAGTAAATAATTTTGAAGGTTTTTGGTGACTTTGAAATTATTGTCAGATAGATTATAAACACTATACATTGCATGCATCCACATTTGAAAGGGTACCAGGTAGATGTATGGAATTTAATTTCAAATTTTGAAGCTTTCAATAGTAATGTTATACCTCATTCTATGAATGTTGCAGCTGATATTTTAGCTAACATCGCTTCATGCTTGGTTCCATTAAATGACAAATTTCCATTGAATTGTTTTTTAAGTCATCTATCCCAAACAACGCTACCAACTAGAGAATATTTAATGACGACCAACAAATCATTGACTTCTACACAAATGGGAATACATTTAAAGACTCTTCCATTGATGATCAAGAACATGAGGCCAATTTATGGTGGCCTATGGTGCCTGGTGAATCTATTAAAGGGAATTTTATACCAAAAGGAGTACTTACATTGGAGAAACCATTTGATTTACAAGAAAAGTTCAAAAAACTAGTAAATGCCAAGACAAATATTCTTCTATGCAGTATGAGCTAGTAACCGTTGTACTTCTAAAGAAAGGAAGTGTTTCATTCAGTTGCTTAAGTAGTACAAAGACGTCTTTGCTTGGACCTTGTTATCACACAAACTCTAGCTACTGATGAGAGGTGTCCCAACAGGGATGGTAGAGGGTGAGCAACTAAGAGTTTGTGTGATATTTTTGGCGTCGTTGCCGGGGAGGTAGAGGCCCACCCGTGGTTTTTGAAGTTCGAGTCTTTTTGCCTTTTCTTTTTCATTTTCGCATTTACACTTAAACTTTGTTGGCTGATTTTCATTCTCATAATTTTACAGCCAACACTATTTTGTCTCATTCACCACTTCCCCTCACGACATTCCACCTTCGGTGAACAAGGTTTCGAGTTCACTTGGCGACTCCACTCCGCGGCTCCACTGGAGGCCGAACCCATCCATACAACCTTCGTAGTCTTGATCGTTCTGACACATTGCATAGTACACCAGATGTTATCACATCCATGTTAGCTGGAGCTACCATGCTACAGATTGTGTGGTCAGGGACCATACTACATTTTTTTTTCCAGATCAGAGATCAGATGCCTTCAGAGGGGGCATGCATTGTATTCAGATTGCCCCGAGCAGAGATATCAGAGGGGATAGATGGTTTTGTACTGGTCCAGACAGGTTATACAGCATTGCCTACAGGGTCACCTTTCCTTGCCAGACTTTGCATGATCCCATTTGACATAGTTACTTTGCCATATTGTGATGAGAGCACTACGGAGTATTGTTGGTTTGCCACTTATTGCCTTGATTCAGCAGAGATCCAGTTTCAGAGACAGCTTCAGCAGCAGGTATATGGTATGGCAGGTATAACACTTTATGGTTTATTGCACATGTTGTTGTTTAGACTTGTTTATTTATGTTAGTACACGGACTTGACATGTGATGTTTGATTATGGTGATCTCGTTGTTTATTATGATGTGTATAGCCCTTGGTGATGTCAGTCCACCTCAGTTAGTAGGCTCATGTATATGCACACTGGTTCCCATCTCCGTTACTGGTACAGACTTGGTCATTTCGTCCTCCTAGGCAGCTAACTTTGGATCCACCTGTCACTTCCTTCCATCCATCCGACTCATTCATGTTGATTTCTCCCGACTTGGACCTTGATTTGTGACCTTGAGGATCCCTTTCCCCATTGACCTCTGAGTATGCCATGATTCCTTGTCTTTTGTGCCTCGGCTCTTTTGTGTGTGAGATGCATTCTCAAAGCTGGGATTTAATCCTATCGGTTGCCCCCAATGTTGCAATGCAGTATAGGATTGTGTAGACTCACCGAGTGTTCCCCATTGGTCATCGAAGCATGTGCACTTACCCCCATTACTTTGTAGTATGAGCACCTTGATTATATCTATTGAGATATGTATGTAGCCCAAAAGGGCCTTGAAATGTAATGAAATGAAGAAATGTAAAAGAAGCCAAAAAGGCTATGTAAATGTAAAATCAAGCCAAAAAGGCTAAGTATGAAAGTCAATGTAAAAGTCCATGCAATGTGTTTTTGAACACACACGGACACAGGTCAGCCATATATATCAGCATTGTATTGGTTATTTCCTCACCTAGTCCTGCGGGGCAAGGAGGTGAGATGGAGTTAGGGACAGCTATGCGAATTGTCCCCTAGAGTCTCAAGTTACGATTTGTCGGACACCCAGTCATGGCGGCTCTAGAAAAGATCCTCACAGAGTCTTCTGAAGGCACGGATGTGAGTTGTGAGGTATATGTTAGATGATCAGTGGCAGTTTCCCTGCACTATACCCATTTGTGAGGCATCGCCCTTCCCTGTGTATTATCATGGAATGCTTATGTTAGTGGGTCCCGCTCTCCCTGTTTATCCGAGGGGTCACATGGTCTTGGTCCTCGTCTTCCCTTATCCTTCACCTTGATAATCCACCTCACCCAAAGTTAGCTGAGTGGTCAAGTCTGTAAGTTGTGCATAGCATTGAGTCTTTGTTAGAGGTGGTGGGCCCACCTCACCCAGGGCTTGTATTTATTGAGATGTTTATGTTTTGATCACCATATAGGCATTATATTGTTTTAAGTAATGTACTAACGTAAATAAGGAAGCTTTGATGCTTCATGTTGCTTACAAGTTTTCAGCCGTTACCATTTTGACCAGATTTGACTTGGTCAAACCAGGTTGACTAGGCCAAAAATGGGCCCGAAAAAATGTTGCGATCAAGATTTCGATTTTGGTCATTTATTATCTATTGGGGTCCCATATGAGCCTCCAAGTGTCAGAATTCGGAAAGATTGAGGCGTTGATGAGATTTTTAATTATTATGGGTCACCAGTGACCTGTTTTAATTAAAAATCATGGATTTTGGGAAAACAGTGCCTAATTGATGGATTGGGGTCGTTCAAGTGACCATGTCTACTATATTTGGGGTCTACGATTGCGTTGCAGCAGACGGTTCATCAATCCAGGCAATATAAGTGGGTCAAAAGCCCAAATTACATCTTCAACAATAAAACCAACAATAAATTAATATGGAAATCAAAATATGGCAAAGGTAACTTTGGAAAATGGCAAAAGCAAAGGTTGGCTAATACAAGGGGGTCTCCTAAGGTAATTTCACTATGTTTGGACATTGTATTTATGTTGTGGGGCGCTTAGTTTTGCCCAGCTCATCACATGGGGCGATTTGGCCCATATTTGGGCATTTTTCACTATATAGAACTACATATTTTGCAAATATAATGTAATGGGACTTTGTCCAAGTGGTATGGGGGGCCAAAACACTCCATAGACACCCCCCAACCACTCATTTGTATGCTTAATGGGCCCCACGAAGGGCCCCATCCTCCACATGGGCGTTAGAGGGCACTTTTGTTGATGAAATTGTCATTGATGCCAACATGGACTTGCAGTGGCCCCACAGGTTGTCATTGATGCCACCAAGTCCCTCTTGCAAGGCATAGGTATGGATGATCCCAGTATCCTCACATCCAGTGCCTTGGAGCCCATACAGAGATGGTTTGTGCTTTGGAGCACCTTGTACCCAATTGACAAGGTCCTTGTACCCACCACCTTGTTGACGATACTAAAGGCCCTACTGATGGTGCTGAAGACCCTGGAGATGGTCTTGAAGCCTTGATGGACGATGGAGAAGCCCTAGATGGGTTGGAGAAGCATTAATGACCCATTCTGTGGTCATTCATGCTCTGATGGTGTCATGGTACCCCAGGAGACGGCCTAGCAACCGTACAGGTGATGTCACGATGGATCTTGGCCTTGGAGGCCTCTTGGTGTGACTGAGGTGGTTGAAGAAGTCCTTGGACCCACACTTAGTGGTTTGATGACCTTGCAACCCTTGTTGGGGTCATGAAGCTCTTGTATGATGATGATGACCTTGTATGGTCTTTTGACATGCTATGGAACCCATGAACATGCCATTGGTATCAAAGCGGGTCCTTCACAGAAAGCCTTACCAGCTTGAAGGAGATCCTTGACACACCATGGGGTTCTCAGTGAATGGATTGTCTTGTGGGACAAATTACTTGATTTGGAAAATAAGAATGCAGGCTTATCTTGAAGCAGAAGGCAGTGGGGTATGGCAGTCATTGCTTACTGGGTACAATCATCCGAAGAAAGTGAAAACAGCAGCTCAGAAGGAAGTAAGGAAAAATAATTCAATGGCTATTGAATCCATTCTTGAAGGCTTGTCAGATTCCATAAAAGAGAAGATTGGAAAGTGCAACACTGCTAAGGAACTATGGCTCAAAATAGAACATCTCTACTCCTCTAAGGAACATGAAGAAGAAGTTATGAAACTCATGACTACAGATTTGACAGATCTCCAAAAGAATAAAATAGGAAAGTGCAACTCAATTGAAGAATTGTCACTGAAGTTAGATCAACTCTACTCCCTTGAAGAACAGAAAGCAGAAGACAACTCCATAGAAAGGTCAGTACAAGATCTAGGTAAGTATGAAGGTAAGTCTATTGAACACCCTGTTTGTTGTTAAATTTTGAGCATTAATTCACAATACTCTAGGATCTTCACTGAGAGAATAACATGTACAGTATATCAATGCATAACAATCACAATAAGCATGACAAGCATCACAAGAATCAAAAGCATGAGAGACAAGAGACATAGAGTTTCCGTGGGGAAAACCCTAAGGTGAAAAACCCCACAACTTCCTCAGAGATAGAGAGAGCAATGGCTCAACCAAAGTACAACCAAAATACATTGAGATAGTCTCCTAGTAGGGATCTTCACTGAGAGAATAACATGTACAGTATATCAATGCATAACAATCACAATAAGCATGACAAGCATCACAAGAATCAAAAGCATGAGAGACAAGAGACACAGAGTTTCTGTGGGGAAAACCCTAAGGTGAAAAACCCCACAACTTCCTCAGAGATAGAGAGAGCAATGGCTCAACCAAAGTACAACCAAAATACATTGAGATAGTCTCTAGTAGCAGATGATCCTCCTCCTCACTAGTGCGCCACTTTCTGAGTGAGAGAGATATACTTTTCTGAATGATCTAAATAGAGATCACCTGATCTTTATTTATACTAATCTGTTTGCCCAGTGACCTTATGGGGCCGACTTGTCTAGCTAGGTACATCCACATTATAATATATATATTTCAGGGCCGACCCCACACATGGTGGTCTAATAACCCATCGGCAAGTACACCCACTTGCGACACTTGTCAATCCACATGACAACACTTCCTTATAGAGGAATAACACATCTCTAATAAGGGTACAATAAATATATATGAAATACATAGATGAAATACATTCCGAAGTTACATATACATCAACACTCCCTCTTAACTAGGAAGGTATTTCTCGACACAGATCTGCTAGACAAGTCTTCTTCTCGGGATCATCGTCATCGTCATCGTCACTGCTGCTCCTATCTCAACCAATCTCTGACTCTACTCGTCATAGGAAGTTCTACAGAGCCAGTCCTTTTTCATACTGGATGTATGCCCACCACCTGCAGGTCTTCGTCATCACTGGCCATACTGTGGAATCCTTAGGACTTATTACGTGCGTCACAAAACCTCGAACGAGCATCCTAGGTTGTTACGAGCACACGGCTCTACCTATAGGATCTCCCAGGGCCATATTATATGTGACCTCACCACAAAACATCACAAGAGCATCCTAGGCTGTTACGAGCACACAGCTCTACCTATAGGATCTCCCAGGGACATATTATATGTGGTCACCACAAAACCTCGCAAGAGCATCCCAGGCTGCTACGAGCACATAGCTGTACCTATAGGATCTCCCAGGGACAGATTATATGTGGTCATGGCAAAACCTCGCAAGAGCATCCCAGGACTTATTACGGGCACACAGCCCAACCTATCGGATCTCCCAGGGACATATTATATGCCATAGGACAAAACCTCGAAAGAGCATCTGCAAGATATCCTAGGGCCAAATTATATGCCATAGGCAAAACCTCGAAAGACTATCTGCAGATCTCCCAAGGCCAAATTATATGTCCTCCCAGAGCAAAACCTCGAAAGAGCATTTGCCAGATATCCCAGGGCCAAATTATATGCCATAGGCAAAACCTCGAAAGACTATCTGCAAATCTCCGAGGGCCAAATTATATGCTCATCTGCACAACCTGATCCACGACCATAGAGTATCATCCTGATACTCACCATACATCATCCTGATGTATACATGATCATCCTGATCATCATCACTGCAACATCCTGCTGCATGTCATCTGGAGCAACATCCTGAAGCTCGTCATCCATGATCAACCTGATCATACAATGTATCTACCTGATACATATCATCATACATGATCCACCTGATCATACAGTGTATCCACCTGATACAAATACAAATACATGATACATATCACCATACATGATCCACCTGATCATACAATGTATCCACCTGATACATATACAGAGACATGGTCCAAGCATCCAACATGATGCATATACAAAATACATACAAATGATCCTACTGATCATATCCAGCATCCAACATGATGCGTACATACATATACATATAAATGATCCAACTGATCATATCCAGCATCCAACATGATGCATACATACATATATATATAAATGATCCAACTGATCATATCCACCAGAACATCATCCTGATGCTCACCATCCAGCGCTTACATCCACAGCCATGTGAAGGATCCTCCTTCCAACATGCTTGGAATGGCTTCAGCAAATGTGTCCATCACTTCTTCCTCGAAGTGTCATCAATCCGAAGAACACCAAGCCTCTCTCTGAAGTACTCGAACTTCACCCTGGCTAGTGGTTTCGTCAGCACATCTGCAATTTGCTCGTCCGTCGCAACATACAGGAGCTTCACAGCTCCTCTCTGCACCATATCCCTGATATAGTGATATTTGATCTCTATGTGTTTCGACCTGTCATGATACACTGGGTTCTCAGACAGCTTCACACAACTCTGGTTATCACAGAAGATACCAGTAGCATCCAACGGGAGATCAAATAACTTAGACAGTAGCTTCCGTAGCCATACTGCCTCACAACTAGCTGAACAGGCTGCAACATACTCTACCTCAGCTGTACTCAGTGCTACGCAGGACTGCTTCCTGCTAAACCAAGAGATCACACCTGATCCCATACTGAAGCAGCACCCAGATGTGCTCTTCCTATCTGCAGCACTGCCAGCCCAATCTGAATCAACATAACCGTGCAGGTTAAACTTTTGATTCGCCTTATACTTGAGCCCATAATCCACTGTACCCTTCAGGTACCTTAGAACATGCTTTACAGCAACCAGATGAACACTCCTCGGATCTGTCAGGAACTGACTCAATGTGTTCACCGCAAAGCAAATATCTGGTCTCGTGTTTGTCAGGTACATCAAGGACCCAATCATCTGACGATACATAGAGACATCAACCGGCTCAGATGAAGCATCACATAGAAACTTCAGATTCGATGCCATAGGTGTGGCCATGGCCTTGCAATCCATCATCCCGAATCTCTTCAGGATATCTACTGTGTACTTCCCTTGACCAAGGAAGATCCCTCCTGTACTCTGCCACACCTCCATACCTAGGAAATAATGCATCATTCCCAAATCTTTCATATCGAACTCAGCAGCAAGCTTCCTCTTTGTATCACACCAAGTTCTGGGAGCTTGCTACAAGCCATACAAGACTTTCTTCAATCTGCACACATGTGACTCCCTGTCAGGTCTTGGGACTGCATCCCAAACATCTTCTTCATGATCGACGGATCATGGCATTCCATTTCTTCATCCCAGATCCTGGGAACTTCAATATCTTCAATAGATATCTTTGTTGCTGGAACAAATGTTGTAGTCCTTTTGTAGGTGAAGATATACGGTCTTTCCTACAAAACAAGTTAAATTGCATGATTAGAAACATCTCATAATTTTCAGAACAAATTCTTTACACATAAAGAAATATGTCATGCAGTCATGCAGTTATCTTAGCCAATGCTTCAATACAACATTTTTCCATGTTCCACAACTTTCTAGATGCCTTCCAGTCTCTACCAGAACATTGTTAAGAGTTTGCACTACTCCCAACATGTCAGCAAAGAGGTTTCAATCTAGATAAGTAGCACTGGAATGTTGTACAGTGCCATAGGCCACTTACCCATCACATGCATATTAGTAGTATACTGTTCATTAATGCAATCATTCTAATATGCACAATACATCTCCTAAGTCTAGGAACATAAGCATAATATTATTTAAACAAACAAAATATGCAAGAAATGATAATTGAAATACTTATATTTGTTTGTTTGTTGGGTGGACTCCCTCTGAGTCTTTGCTTCCTGGTAGGAGCTGCTGAAGTAGCTTCTTCTACACCTTTCTGTTGTGGAATGTAGGAAGATGGTAAACTCCCTCTAAAAATTTGCATCCTTGTAGGAGCTGCTGGAGTGTGCTCCCTCTTGATCTTTGCTTCCTGGATTACCTGTCCTTGAACTTATATTCATCCTTGCTGACATCAATCTTCTTGAACCCTGGAAAGTATATTCTGTAAGCCTTCGAGCTTTCACTTTAACCCACAAAGATACCCTTCTTCCCTGAAGGATCTAGTTTAGTCCTCTTTTCCTTTGGGACATGAGTGTATACTGGACAACCAAATATTCTGAGATGGCTGACTTCAGGTTTCTTACCAGAAAAGACCTCTTCTGGTGTCTTGTTGTCCAATATCTTGTGGGGTGTTCTGTTCTGCACATATACATCTGTTCTAGCTGCTTTTTCCCATAGATGCATAGGTAGATCCTGGTCATGCAGCATTGCTCTTGCTCCTTCCATGATAGTTCTGTTCTTCCTTTCTGCAACTCCATTTTGTTGAGGATTATAAGGAGCAGTCAACTCCCTCTTAATCCCTGAATCACAACAAAGCTTCTTGAAGTCACCTGAGGTGAATTCTCCACCATTGTCGGATCTGAATGTTTTGATCTTCTTGTCAGTTTGATTCTCCATCAAGGTTTTGAATTTCTTGAACTTATCGAACACCTCATCTTGAAGTATACCCAAGTCTTCTTGGAGAAGTCATCAATAAATGAGACATAGTAAACATACCCACTTAGAGAACTGGATGACATAGGACCACATACATCTGAGTGGATGATTTCCAGTATATCCTTTGCCTTGCTTTCACTGCTTGGGAAAGCCTTCTTAATGTTCTTACCTTTTGCACATCCTTTGCAAACACCTTCATGTTTGGTCTTGATTTCAGGAAGACCTTCTACAGCCTTGCTTGCAATTGGAAGTGCCCTATAGTGCATATGAGCAAGTCTTCTATGCCAAAGTTCACTTGGATCCATGGATTCATGCACCATGGCATGTTCAGGTTGCCTCTTCAATTTATACAATCCTCTCTCTTGCTCTCCAATCACTACTGCATCATCTATGGTCTTTCCCTTTGGCCACATTAGGACTTGGCCATCCACAAATGCAACCCTCATACCTTTTTCATCCAATGCAGAGATGGAGAGTAAGTTTTTCTTGACCCAGGTACATAGAGGACTTCTTTCATCTTCAAATATTTTCCAGAATCTAGGTTGTAGGAGGCTTCACCACTTCCTTTGATTGGGTATTGATAATCATCCCCAAGTTTCACCTTATGGGGTGATTCATGTTCAGATAGATTCACAAAAGATTCCTTAAACCCAGTCATGTGTTTGGAAGCCCCACTATCAATCAACCAATTATTACAACCATGGGAGATTGTACCTGTGAGAGCAGAGATTAGAACATACTCTTCTTCACTTGATGAGTCATCATCACTTTCTGCCCTAGCCTTCTTCTTTGGAGGTTCATCATCCTCGGCAGCATGAGCATGGAACTTTCTTTTGCTGCCCTTCTTCTTCTTGCTGAAGTTGTTATTATCCCTTTTGTTCTTGGGACAATCTGAAGCAAAGTGACTCTTCTCATTGCATGTGAAGCATCTTAGATCCTTCTTATTCTTTTGATAGGATCTTTTGTAGCGAGAGTGCTCCTTCTTGGGCTTGCTTCTTTTGGTGTGAGTTGCGAGAGCTTGATCTTCACCTCCCATCTTTTCCTCACGAGCTACAAGTTTAGCTTCTTCTTGAGAGCATTCCTCCCATAGTTTACTGAAAGAAATCAATTTCTTTCTTGCACAGATTCCTTGAATAAAGGAGTCCCATGACCTAGGTAGGCCATTCAGAGTGGTCATAACAACTTCACCATTGTCCACTACTTCATCCACAGCTTCAAGTTGCTCCTTGATTTGAGAGACCTTGGAGAAGTAAGATTGAATGGGTTTCTCCATTCAACATCTTGACCCCTTTCAATTGACTCCGCAGAGTCATCTTCCGATTTATGTTCTTCCCTTCAAATAGCTTGATCAAAGAGTCAAACATCTCCTTGGGTGTCTTTAGAGAAGACACATGGAGTATGAGATGGTCTTTGATAGAATCAGCAATGATTCTCTTTGCCTTGACCAAGTTCTTCTTATGCAATACCTTGGCCTCTCCATCCTTTGGGATAGGGATGTCTTCTTTTATATATGAGTCCAACTCATTCTCTTCCAGGATTAACCCAATTCTATACTTCCAAGCTCGGAAGTTATCATCCCCTTCAAGCTTATCTTCAAGCTTGGTGTGGTGAGACATCTTAAAGAGTACTTCAAATGGAAATAGAAAAGATTTAGGTCTTACCACTTGAAATGCTGAAAACTGGATCTGGCCTCGGATTAGGGTTTGTCAAAAAAACCCTAAAAATTCAGAATGTGAATTTCAATTTTCTGAAAGGATAGAAAGATGCGCTTTGATGAGCTGATCAGCCTGGTGCATTCAGAATTTGAGATCAACAAAGTTTTACCCTTCAGATTTACCTTTTTGTTCTCCCGGGTTCACTGGGGAGAGCCCTGAATTAGGGTTTGAGTTTCCCGGAGATCTACCCAGCCAAAAATCTCGATCCAAAGCTCTAAACTTCGATTTTTGCAAGGAGCTTCCAGCTATGTCTTCAGATTTCAGAAATTCCTATTTTTGTGGAAACCCTAATTTTTAGGGCCAAATCTGAAAATGCTCGGAATTGAATTCTGATTGGACAGATAGATGCACCTTGATGAGTAGAGTCAATCTACTATACTGCTTTTCCAAAATCTGTGGATAGAAACGCAATAAACAAGAAACTCAAGTTTCCGTCACTGCAAAATGTCTTCTTCTCAGGTTAGCTCTGATACCATGTTAAATTTTGAGCATTAATTCACAATACTCTAGGATCTTCACCGAGAGAATAACATGTACAGTATATCAATGCATAACAATCACAATAAGCATCACAAGCATCACAAGAATCAAAAGCATGAGAGACAAGAGACACAGAGTTTCCGTGGGGAAAACCTTAGGGTGAAAAACCCCACAACTTCCTTAGAGATAGAGAGAGCAATGGCTCAACCAAAGTACAACCAAAATACACTGAGATAGTCTCCTAGTAGCAGATGATCCTCCTCTTCACTAGTGCGCCACTTTCTGAGTGAGAGAGATATACTTTTTCCGAATGATCTAAATAGAGATCACCTGATCTCTATTTATACTAATCTGTTTGCCCAGTGACCTTATGGGGCCGACTTGTCTAGCTAGGTACATCCACATTATAATATATATATTTTAGGGCCGACCCCACACATGGTGGTCTAATAACCCATCGGCAAGTACACCCACTTGCGACACTTGTCAATCTACATGACGACACTTCCTTATAGAGAAATAACACATCTCTAATAAGGGTACAATAAATATATATGAAATACATTCCGAAGTTACATATACATAAACATTTGTAATGTTTTTGAAGAAATATGTCTGTCGGGTATAGAGGATAAGAGCCATCTTGAATTCATAGAAAGTAATACCTCATAATGTGATGAATCTCATTGTTCCCTGATAAATGATGAAAATGAAAGTTAAACAATGATATTACTAATGCTTTGCAAAAGCTTGAGAAACTTTGTG
Source organism: Larix kaempferi (assembly GCA_027924585.1). NCBI lineage: Eukaryota > Viridiplantae > Streptophyta > Pinopsida > Pinales > Pinaceae > Larix > Larix kaempferi. Next base: position 951,336 of record BSBM01000788.1, on the reverse strand, counting down.
AACAAAACCAGGTATTGCAAGAACAATTGGACAAATCTGAGAAGAGGAATCAAGAAGATTGTGAGAAGGCCACACAGACTATAGTTAATCTAAACCTCCAAGTTGAAGAAGCTACCAGAATCAAAGAAGCCATATCTAACTCTCTGAAGGATCAACTTGAGAAGTCAACTGCTAAAAATAAAAGGCAATCAGAAGAAATTGACAGGCTCAAAAGATAGCTAGAAGATAAGGAGAAAGAATTGACTCGCAAACTTCAAGACAAAGATAGTGAGATCAATACCTTACTTGAAAAATTGCAGAAGGAAAGTGCCACCAGTCAGAAAGAAGATCCAAGTGACAAAAGGGGAATTCATTTCAGTCATGAGATTGAAGAGAAACTAAGAAGAAAACTAAGAAGAAAACAAGAAGATGAAATCAAATCCTTGAAGATAGAATTATGAAAGGTATGTCTAACGAATTTTGAATTTGAAAAGGAACTCTCAGAACTCAGAAAAGAAAATCAAGAAATAAAAGGACAGATGGAAGACAATATTGTCGTTGATCTGAAAGAACAAATAGAAGAAGACCTAACAAGACAACTCCAAGAAAAGATAGAAATTTGTCAAAAGCAAGAATTGAATATCCTCTCTCTAAAGGAAGGTCTGAACAATACAACTACTCAGTTGAAAACAAATTCAAAGATTGAAAAGAACATTGAAGAAAGTGAAAGTTCCAAGGAAAAAGAAGAAAACGCTAATAGTTATACAGATATTTCCAGTAGATCCCATAATCAGCGACATTCAAGGAAGAATAGAAACAAAGAAGCTGCATCACAAAGAAAATCCTTTGCTCAAGGATATCCCATGATGTTCAGTGGTGACTGCTACAAGTGTAACAACTATGGTCACAAAGCCATCCATTGTAGAGCTCATGACAGAATCACTCCAGAAAGAAATCAAGGTATGTTTTCCATTCAATGTTATAATTGTTATCATTATGGTCATTTTGCAAAACATTGCAGGATGCAGGGAGAAGTTCAAGTTTGGAGAAGAAAGCAAGTTCAATCGAATGTACTTAACAACAATCAGTCTATCAAAGTATGGAGAAGAAAGTCAGTAGATTGCCCCATTGATCAAGACAGAAATGATGAAATCTTGGGGGAAAACCCAATATCATTTTGAAGACTATCGATCAGTAACGTGAAGTGTACAAAGAATGTGTAAAAGGAGCTATGTACCTGATTATCATGGATTGAAATCAACGATCACACTCTTGTCAGTATCCTATAGCAGTTGGTTCCAACATACAAGTAGTAGCAGTGCCCAGTGATAGGGGGAGCAGTATTGCTAAAGAAAGTTCTCGTTGCCATTTGATGCAAAAAGAAAGAGAAGTTGTTGACAGGGGGAGCATGCCCTGAAGGGGAGCTGTATTGTCAAAGAATGTTCCCTTTGCCATTGATGCCAAAGGGGGAGAGAAACTGTGACAGGGAGAGATTGTTTTGAAAAGGCGTTTGAGTGTTGTCATCAATGACAAAGGGGGAGATTGTTGATTAGGTTGTCATTGATGCCAACAGTTAAATCTTGGTGCCCCTGAGGGTTAGTGTTTGGTTTGTGGTTGTCTGTGTCCAGAGGAGACCTTTTGACTTTGTCCAAGCCCAAGCTTGAAGCCCTTGGAGGCCTTGGGACAATGCCAAAAGCCCTGGCTACCCATTAACTCGGTTGAGCACTCCTAAATTGTATCCTTGCTCCTAGTTGTATTTTCATTGATGGTCTTTGGATTGCTTGCACTTGTTCTGGTCTCTTGATTGGTTGTTGACAGATGGTATGGTCATACTTGATGCTTGTTGATCATTGATTGTGTACTTGTATCATTGTCCATACACTTGTTGAGAAGTCTAAGCATTTACATTTCATGATCTTTGTCCTTAAGCCAACATACCTAGGCCTTGGAGCCCTCACCTTGCACCACGTAAACCTTGAAGCATTTGTCTTGTTTGTATCATGATGATGCCCTAATATAGATGGTTTTGAAACCCCTAACATTGTAATGGAGCCTGTTATCAGCTAGTTTGTACAATAGCTGAATTTCTTGTGAGCCGCTAGTTTATTGAACATGGTCCGTGTTCAGAAGTTCAGAAGTAATTTTCAGGGCATTTTTGCCCCATTTGTAATAACTGCATGTTCATACCCCCATGGGGAAAATGTAAAAAGTTGGTCTAAACGGGGTCCTTTTATAAAAGACTCGGCTATCCGTAGGTTTAGCCATTTGGGGGATACTCTAGAGTGTTTTTTCCTTAGGAATTATGCGCTACTCATCGGTGGCGTATAATCCCTGAGTTTTTCACTCAAACCTCCAAAGCTAGAGTATTTCCCATGGTGGTCAAAACCTAAGGTGGTTATTAGAGTCTTGTGTCTAGGATTTTTTACGTGTTAGCTATCTCGATTGAGTCGTATGAATATGCACTAGATCCCCTAGGAGTTTCGTTGGATTCCGAGAAGAATATTTTTTTTTCATAAATTAGACCATTTTTTAATGGTTTAATTAAAAAAATTTCAAAAAGTGATTAAAGCCTCATCCGGAGGCGGATTTGGGTGTGGGGAGGCTGATTTTGACGTTCAGAGCGTCCTCTTTACCCTAGCACCCTTGTTTGTCAGTTTCCGGGTAGTTACGTCACCCCAGGAGCAGTTTTGGCTAAAAATGCATCATTTTGACATTTAATTGCCAGAAAAACACAAATTGCACTAAGTCCAAATCCAAATAAGTCAAAAAATCATTATATTAATGTTTGGAAAGGGTTGAGTGTGGTTCTAATATGATGTACGACTACATCAAAGGTTAAATGCACATGTTATATTATGACCTTGGATATACGAATCATTTCTAAATGATGACGTGAGCATGAGGATTAGACATGGTTTGACCGTACGGTTGGTTCTTTTGGTTGATTTGGTGGGCGAATATTCCATTGGGTAGGCGTTGGGAGTGGGGCTCCACCTCATCCCCCACCAACCCAATCACACCTACCAACATTCAATTTGAGCTCCAAGCCTATCTTTTTCACGCCCTTGCATGCATTCACTTCAAGCTAAGGAGGATGTGCGAATTGGTTATGTGGCGAGCACTCAATGGTTTGGTGGTTAGTCAACTCAAGTTCCATCAATCAATTGGAGATTGAACTCACGCTCTTCATCCACTTGTCATATCAAACTGGAACTCGACTTCATCAATTGGAGAGTTAAACCGGAATTTCGAATTGGTGAATGGTGTCATTGGCTCTCTCTCAAGCCAATTCGACTTAGGTTATTGATCGCTTGTTTTGTTATTTAAGAGAGGTCTGTTTTCTCTCTTCTCGTGGAGTTTTTGGCATAGAAACTCTGGTGGATTTTGTAAGCTTCTTGTTGTTAATAAAATTATTGAGACTTTGGAGTCATTTGATGGGCTTTTGGCATTGTGTCTTCATCCTACATGAAGTAATATCTCTTTCACCCTACCCTTGTATTGCAAATTTGATTATTGTGCTTATTGGAAACTAACAATCTAGTACTTAGGCTCTTATCTATTTGCATTGAGTGTTTGTGTCTTCAGGGATTGCATCTATTAGGACCTCTTGGCATCTAATATCTTCACCATTCAAGTATTCCATTGGCTTTAACATTTTGTTTGCAGGGTTGCAAGCTACTCCAGATCTTTCTTGCCTCCTCCAACAAATCATTCAAAAAACTCAATCATTGGTTATTGGTTACTTGATCTACCCATCTCCAAACATTGGAAATCCAAAGTTCTACTAATCTCCAGGTTTGAGATCATTGTTTAAAGTTTGCCTCTGTTTTGTGGCTTTCTTCAAATGTTTGTCCTTCTCGTTTTTTTTTAATTTCCTCTCTCCATTCGCTGCTACCTTCATTATGCTATCTTCCATTTCTGCCCCATTTTCTTTTTGTCACCTTTGAGTCATTTGATGGGCTTTTGGCATTGTGTCTTCATCCTACATGAAGTAATATCTCTTTCACCCTACCCTTGTATTGCAAATTTGATTATTGTGCTTATTGGAGACTAACAATCTAGTACTTAGGCTCTTATCTATTTGCATTGAGTGTTTGTGTCTTCAGGGATTGCATCTATTAGGAGCTCTTGGCATCTAATATCTTCACCATTCAAGTGTTCCATTGGCTTTAACATTTTGTTTGCAGGGTTGCAAGCTACTCCAGATCTTTCTTGCCTCCTCCAACAATTCAAAAAACTCAATCATTGGTTATTGGTTACTTGATCTACCCATCTCCAAACAGTGGAAATCCAAAGTTCTACTAATCTCCAGGTTTGAGATCATTGTTTAAAGTTTGCCTCTGTTTTGTGGCTTTCTTCAAATGTTTGTCCTTCTCGTTTTTTTTTAATTTCCTCTCTCCATTCGCTGCTACCTTCATTCTGCTATCTTCCATTTCTGCCCCATTTTCTTTTTGTCACCTTCCATTTCCATTTGCTGCCCACTGTCTCCTCCCTCTGCTACCCATTACCAGCACTCTTTTCCTACTTTTTTGTGTGCATTTTGCAGCTGCCTTTGTCCTCCATTGGCAGCTTCTTCCCCTCATTTCCTTGGCTACCCATTATCCCTGTGTGTTGACTGTCCCATCATACAGCCCTCTCTCACTGCTGCTTTCTCTCCTCATTGGCTGCCCCATCCTCTTACCTTTTGGACTGTCTCTTTTTCCATTTGTTGGCAGCCGCTTCATCTTGTTCACTCATACACAAAAGACATAATAACAAAACAAAAGACTTGTTAAACGTTTGCATTAGTTAGTTGTTTTAAATTTGATTAAAAGTTAGTAGTTGTTGGCTTAATTTCTTGGTTGATAGATTAGATCTCATTTTGATTATTTTACATCTCATATTTAGATCTCATTCATAGTCATTGTTTTTATTCTAGAAAGTGGGCTTGCATACTTAGTTATTTTCCATAAAAGTCAAAAATCTTGCATTGGAAAAAGAATGAGCATATAGGTTAGTGCTAGTTGCTTTTAGTTTGATTTTTGCTTCATAAATCTTAGAATTAGTTTTGATTTCATTTTGTACTAATGCTAATGGGTGCATGAGTTTTTTGGGACTTTTTCGTTACAAGTTTTGAGGAGAGAAAAGATTATTGAAAAGTGAAGTAAGAAAAAGTTGAATCAAAGACCATTTGGAGAAAACCCAAAGTGAAGTTCTGAATCAAAGAAGATCGAAGACCAAACGATGATGATGTTAACCAAGAAGATCTAGAATTTTCAATCTCCTTTTTTATAAAAGAAGTCATAAGACTCTTTGTTTCAAATACCTTTTATTTTCAGTTTCTCACTTTGGTTGAAATTCATCAATACATTGTAATCGTTTAATAAGTGGAGAAGTCCTCCACTTTTTGGGTTTCTTCCCCGTCTGGGGAAGAGTGTTGTGTCTTGTTAGTTTAGATCTTCAGTTTCATGATTTAGATTAGTCATTTTTATTTCATTGTTCTCTCTTCCAAGTTTTGACCAGAGCAAGCTAACTTCGGGATTATATCCCAAAGGCCACATAATTTTGTGGTAGCTTCTCGTTCTCCCGTTAGCCTCCTTGCCAAAGTTTCAGCTAGCTGGAAAGTCTCAAGGATTAACGGTTCTGAGTGATCGACCTTGTTCGTAGGTTGATCCCACCTTAGATCAATATTTGTTTGATTCAGTTACTTTCAGGCATTTAATCGTATCTTGTTATCACTTTTTTACATTCAGCAATCTAAGCTTCATAATTGTTTCCACAACTGCTTCATTTTTCAATAAAATAAACAAAGCCTCTTGAACTTGGCCAAATCCAAGTCAAGAGCACTCTCTGTCGGAGAGCATTTTAAACGTGCATTTTCCCCCTTGCATTAGGCATACTAGATTAGAAAAGTCTCTTGAACTTTGGTCTTAAGACTAAGTCAAGAGCGCTCTCTATCGGAGAGTTGAACGGTGCTCTTAATTAATAAAATACTTCAACTCACATTCCCTCATTAATTAATTTATTTTGGCTGATTGTCCAACACCCGTATGCTCTGCCAACTTGAAAAGGTTGGGCTAGTACTCAGAAAGGTGAAGGATCTGCTAAGCTTACAAGTGATAACTTAATTAAAACTTTACCCCAATCCAAACCGGCGTTTAATACTGAGGTTGCTTCCTGAAACAGGTGGTGCCGGGAATCCACTGTCAGACTCGAGGGCGGTTTAAACATCGGACACCTATCCTCTGAATCTGGGTGCTCCCGACCTATCATCTAAGAGGTTGTCAGTATTTTTCCCGTTTGGTGTAACTCTTTTTGATATCCTTGTTTCTTAGCCTAATAATCAAAGACCACTAAAATTTACAATTTACCAAGATAATTTTCATAACGATCTCACGAACAGTACCTTTCAAGACCCACACATTCAGCATCACATCTTTTCTTTGACTCCATAAGGCATTGGTTGTTTAAAACTTATATCTTGATCATGACCATTTGTCCTTGTGTTTATTTTTCATATTGTGAATGCTTTATCTGATTATCAAGTCTTGAGGAATACTGTAAATCTTGTTATCTCATTTAGCAACGTGGATTGCGTTATTATCTTGTGTTTATCTCATTCGTAAATTGGTATCATCACAATAAACTCCTAAACAAAACCCATCCACATCACTTCACCAAAAAGAACTTTAAAACATAAGAGCCTTAGTTAAACTCTTTGTAGGGACTACCCCCTTGGCTTCGTTAGGAGTTAGCCTAAACGGAGGAGCTGGGATTCAGGTGACAGTGCCTGGCTCATTGCTTGCCCCCAAGGCCACACCTCTCCCCACTTCCAGTGAGGGAGACAACTTTCGAAAGATTTATGCTGCTGGTGTGCAATCTGGCGGACAACAGAGCCCAAGGAACCCTTGCACATGGTTGAAACAATCTTGAACCTAATAATGATACCCCCCAAAAATAATAATAATAATAAAAGACCTTGTACCATTGAAAAAAGTCTTGAACCCACACATGTGTTAACCTTGTACCCTTGAAAGAAGTCCTTGAAGCCCTCAAAAAAGTCCATGCTCTTTATGATGATTGTGGAAGCCTACAAGTATGGGTCTTGGAACCCACCTATGTTATGGCTTGATGGCCTTTGTTGCCAACTATAATGATGATGTCTTTAGCTCATATATATGATGCCCTTGCATCTTTGAACAAAATTAAAATTACATAAAAATCATTTTTTAATAAAATAAAGACAAGATGCATTAATTCTCCTCTACGTTGATAAGACACAGTTCTAATTAATATTAAGCTGATTTTCTTATTTATACCCTAACTAGGGTCAGCCAACATTAAGAAAAGAATTTTTAATTACTTTCTAATTGAATTATTTAACCAACTTGCTATGTCGGCTCCATAAAATATATTAAGAGGATTTCAAAATTAAAAAAATCAAAACTAGGATAGGTCGGCCCAGAATTATTTAAAAAAAAAAAATTTGAAAAATGTGTATAAATAAAAGTAAATCCACCCTATTTCAAGGAGCAAGTATGTGCATAGAGCTCCGATTTCGTGCCTGCCTCCTGGGAATTTCGAACTATCTTTGCAAAGAATTTCAGACTGTCTCTACAAAAAAGAATTTCGGACTGTCTCTGCAAAGAATTTCAGACTGTCTCTACAAAAAAGAATTTCAAACTGTCTCTGCAAAGAATTTCAGACTATCTCTGGAAAAAAGAATTTCGGACTGTCTCTGCAAAGAATTTCAAACTGTCTCTACAAAAAAGAATTTCGGACTATCTCTGCAAAGAATTTCAGACTGTCTCTGCAAAAAAAAATTCAGACCGTCTCTACAAAAACAAATTTCGGGCTATCTTTTTTCTTTGAGTCTGTGCATGTTGATCTTCATGAAGGCAGAAAATTGATTGGCAAATTGAAATCTGATCCAACACACAAGACCTCAAGTAAGAGGTCCTTGTTAATTTCATTTCACAACTGATTGTTGATATCCTTGAAACCTTAGATTGTTTGGTTGACCTAAACCTAATAGTAAACTACCTTTTGACTTGCTGATTGACCCTGATTAAGGATTGTAAATTATGTATTAGTGGGTTGTGAAGTACTACCAATTTGACAGCTTGGAAATTAGCCTAATGCTAACTGTAAGTATGTGAGGTTGACAAAACCCTTTTGACAGAAAAATAGTATTTGACTTGACAGTGTTGAAAATCAGTTTGATGTTCCTACTCTCTTGAGTTTAAGGCATTTTGATTTGACAGTATTGTGATTGTTCTTGACCTATTTAATGTGAAAATCTGCCTAAAGTTTATCCTCACTTGATTAGTTTGGCAAGAGTCGCTTTGACTTAATTAGTTTGGCAAATTGGCCTAACAAGTGTGGAGTGCAACTAGTGTAAAAGGTGACCTTCACTTAATTTGTTGTGGCAAGGTGTCTGAAGTTGTTTTGACAGTGTTGACTGTAGGAATTATTGTAGCATTTGTGCATGTTGTACTTCTTGAAATGACCTAACTTCATTGACCTAGTCAAACATTCTCTTGTTTGCTTCAGTGGTGTAAGTTCATAAGTTGATGTAGATCTGACATGATGTCATAAGATGACCTTGAAGTAATTGTGACAGTTCTTATAAATCTTGTGCAAGTGTGATATAACAGACCTTGACATTTTGAATTGACAGACCTTAGTAAGTGTGTTGAAAAACTTTATTGAACAGACCTTGCATAAATACCGACTTGACAGCCTTTGAATTTGCATGATTCGCTTGATGGAAAGAGATTGATTTGCAATTGAGAATGATTTCCTTGTAATGAGAATGTTTACTATAGTACCTTGAGAGTGTTGTGGACGTGACCAAAAATTGATCTTGTAAGATGTTGGATAGATGAATGAAGTTGTTAACTTTAGATGTTTGTTGGTTGACCATCTTCTTATTTGAAGTTGGTTGGTTGATGTTGTTAGTCAAGCTTTGCTTGACTGAGGTGTTTGTCGAGTCTTGAGGATTGGTTATGGTGTCACTGAGGTGAGTGAGATTGGGTGAGTAAAGTCATGGTCATGTACTATCCTAACCCTATCTTGACCAAGTAAGAAAGTAGGTTTCCCATAGAGCAGTTGTGGTTAGGTATTTGATCAGATTGACACAGGTACATATTTGATTTGACACAGGTTGGTTCAGTTGAGTAGGATTAGCATAGGCTGCTACATGTGCATTTAGTCTGACTCAGATTGGCTGAGTTGTATGAGTAGTTGGTTTGACTCAGGTGGACTGAGTCTCGTATACAGTTGGTTAGACTCAGATGATGTGAACAACAACTTGATTGGTACAGCTAGATTGCACATGTTGAAGAGCAGTGTTGCACAGTTATGGTGCAGTAGTCAGTGGATAGTTGATGAGCAGTGGTCAGTTGATAAGCAGTGACAGTGGTTTTGCAGTGTGATTCAGATTGTGCAGTGTGGTACAGGTGTTGGATAGCAGGTCTGCAGGATCAGTGCAGTTTGTGGTTCAGTAGTTCAGTATCTATCTTCATATCAGGGTGGCAGGACGGGGCAAGGAAATCTAGGGAGGTAAGGCTTCCTTCAGGTTTGTAGCCTGTAAACTAGGGGGTTGTAGCCTCCCTCTAGTTGTAGCTGGAGAATTGAAGTCTTTGTAACAAAGGGGGTTGTTGCCTCCTTCCAATTGTTGCTGGTAAATTATTATTATAAAGGCTTCCGTGGTTTTTCCCCCAGGACTTGGGTTTCCACGTAAAAATCTTGTGTACTGTGTTTTTGCTATGCTTCCTATGTGATGATGATATGATGAGATGTAATTGTTAATAATGCTGATGATATAATGATAATGCATTAATGAATGATGTATTGAATAAGCTGTTGATGATTGTTAAAGTTGAAAAGTAATAAAAAGCTATGCACACTGTTCACCCCCCCCTCTCAGTGTGCTCGGTGTGTCCAACAGGAAACCCGGAGCGCCAAAATGCTCGGCGTTGCAGAAATGCGCCCTCGACTGCCGCATTCTGCAATGCGGATGCGGAAAGTCGAGATTTGGCTATGCCCTGTCACGGCCAACTTCCCATTTCGATAACTTCTTCATCCTTACACTAATTTGAGAAAACTCGGTACCGTTGGAAAGCTCTTGGAGAGCTCTATGCAATGGTGTGGACCCCTGCCACACCTGAGGACTTTGACTTTGCCTCATTTCCAATAAAAAACTGCCCTGAAGTCCATCAAAACCTCTTTATCTCACTATCAAAGCCCTGGAATCACCCTGCCAAGGCCCCTCCCTTCATCTGACCATAGAGGGGGCATGAACACATCAGGGGGTGTCTAACTCATCCCCCAAGCTCATATGATGAAGTACAAACCCTCTAAGAAGATGTGCAATGCATAGCTACAAACATAGTGGAATTAAATCTTGGTTAATGCATCTACAACATGTAAGACTACAACATATTAACACAAGCAAAATGATAATACAACAACAAATGAATCATCCTCATGGTTAGGCTCATACACAAACTTCCTACTAATTACTTCTCTATGATCATTTCATTCAATTAACTTGAAATAACAATGAAACACAACATAGGAAATTAGCATAATTTAACACCATAGAGAACACTTATCTTATAAGGTGAATAGTCCAAGCAACTGGCTCTGTGAGAGAAACGTTCCACCCAACCATAGGTCTCTGTCCAGCCTATACTCTTTCAGTTGAGAGACGACCCCCGAGCTGGGTTGTGTATCCACTAAGGAGGGCTAAACAGGCTCACTCACAACCATGGCTTATCCCAAACACACATGCTAAGCCAACACTCATAGTTGGGTTTATCAAGCATTCAAGGAACAATAGAGGAGGATGCTAAGCCAGTGAGCTCAACCTTAGAGCTGTCACAGGCCTCTCAATTCACACTTAGAAAGTCTTGGCATCCACAATACCTACTACACCCAACACAAGGAAGTATTCCCTTAACTGTTGCACAGTCCCTCAGGCCATACCTTCCCTCTAGTGCTATTTAGGGTGGGCATAGAAAGGTCCAAGTTGCTGGACCGTTGAGACTCTAGCCTTCACTGGGTTTATCAAGCAACCCTACCTTTTATCCTATCCTTTCTCTGTCCTTTCCACTTGGGTTTTTATTCTCTTCCTATGGCCAAATCGACTCTATCCCGCAGGTGGTTTTTCGGCCATTAGATCGGGGTTTTCTTCAAGGATTTTTGAGCATCTTACACGCTGCAATTTTCCCTAGGGTATAGACCGACGGATCCCCTGTGGGATTAAGCTTCCCACATGAATTCTGGGTAAGTTTGACACTCCAAAAATCGGGGTTTTTTATAAATCACAATTTTCTTCTTCTTTTTTTTTTCTCATTGTTCGGCTCTCTGTTCTCTGCGTTCAAACTCCAGTCCTCTCCTGCCTAATGGAATGGGGATCAGGGAATACGAATTCCCAGGGTTAGAGTGACGTGCAGGTCAAGGAAAACAAAGCCCCCATACCCTGCCATCCTGAATTTCGGGGTTTTCCCACACTCCATCGACCTCAAGGAACAGTTTCTTCAACCACCCTCTGCAGCAGAAATAAATGTCAGCAGGGAAGGTCAAATGGGTTCTAAGGATGACATTTGGCAGTCTATGTCCAATCCCACAACCCCCTCACCTCTCCCTAGTGGATACACATGGCCCTCTCTTATTGGTTGCCTCCATAGCCAATTTCTTTGGTATTTGTATTGCAATAATAATATTTACATCATTTGCAATGTTCCATGGCTTAATAGCACTAATAGAATATCAAATACTTTCCTATTACATAAAAACGAAGCATCCACTAGCGGGGCCTTGGCCTTGAGCTCCACACTATGAAAACATACATCGCATGTATACATTATTTACATTGAAATCCATATGTCCAAAGGGTCAAAATGGGGACATTACAAACTACAGTGTTCAAAATATAACGATCATATATATTACCTCTCATATTTGATGGCTTGTCTTGCATAAATTGGATGTTCGCACATACTCACCAGTGGAGCCCAACATATGGATGTACGTAATTGATGACTAACTACTGCTCCTGACTACACAACATCACTAAAACGTTTACACCAAATGCCCTACACATGATCTTAGGTTGTCCTCTCTTAGGAAACCCCTACACCCAAATGCACATGTGCACATTAGTCATAGGTCTAACTGACATGCAGTCATATGTAGGCCCAAATATGGTTCGATTCTCTAGAAACCTCTCAACAAATAGAGTGAATGACTCTGAAGCAAAGGGGAAAATTGTTTTCCCTACAACTACTTATGACAATGGTATAGAGCTATGAAATAATTCACCAATATGGGGATATACTGTGTGCCTTATCTCTATAGACGCATCAGTGTATGGTGGTGTATGATGTACAATTTATGGTGGTGTTCGTGAAAGATGCGCATTATCTAAATAGACACACCACGGGTTGTTCAGAAATTCCAAAACAAACAATAATTAACCTTGGATGCACAAAAATTGGCGAGTACGGTGTACAGGAACACTGTCACATGGGCTGCTTCTATATATATGTGAGCACTAATGCTTGCAAGGATCCATAGAAGCATTATAACATTGTAAAAAAATATTTTATGGTCAAGTATTTTTTATTCTACCCTAATTCGGTGCATCGACAATTTTTACGTCGAACAGATGAGTATGTTTAAATCAAAAGCCCCGAGAAAAGTATTTTTATTATTTCAATCATTTATGGTGCCTTTTGGTAAAAACATACCGGGTGCATATAGTGAAATATAACTGCATTGATGCTTGTATAGTTACAACGCGCATCGACTAATGCATAGATCATATTTTAAAATTTTAAATCATTTCAATGTTTCCGGGGGCATTTTTTATTAAATGCACCCGTGCATTTACCATACATTTTCAAAATATTGTTTAAAAAAAATATAAATTTTTCAGTGTGCATGTTTTGAAAATGTATCAGTGCATTGGTGAATTTGTTTTATTTTTTTATTATTTTAAAATCGAAATTTCAACTAGCCAGACATTTGGACTATTTGGTGCATTCTTAAAATATAAAACGCAATGGTATGATTATATCTATGAAACGCACTAGTGAAAATACTTTCAGAAAAACCTCCGGCTGCCCACCTATCCACCTCTCAAAATAAATTTTGTTTTTTTAATTATAAGTTTGTGGGTGTGCCTGTTTTGAAATGCACGTGTGCTGATGTTTTTTTTACAAATACGGTTACCTGTATTTATATTCATCTGGTCTTCCTCTGAATGATTAGGCTTGTGCTTCATTGGCTAATCCTGTTGATTCTTTTTCCAATTCTAATGGTTCTTGTATATCCAGTTGTTGCACTTGTCTCTTAAGAGCTCTGAGTTCCTCTTCATAGGACACGGATTTACCTTTGAGATGCTTTATCTCAACCTCTGCCTTCACTAGTTTTGATGTCAAATTAGCTACCTAGGCATTCAGCATATGGAACTGATATTGAGAAATTGAAATATTTCTGCTAATAATTCCCTCTAAAAACCTCCGGCTGCCCACCTCTGCTATCCACCTCTCAAAATAAATTTTGTTTTTTTAATTATAAGTTTGTGGGTGTGCCTGTTTTGAAATGCACGTGTGCTGATGTTTTTTTTACAAATACGGTTACCTGTATTTATATTCATCTGGTCTTCCTCTGAATGATTAGGCTTGTGCTTCATTGGCTAATCCTGTTGATTCTTTTTCCAATTCTAATGGTTCTTGTATATCCAGTTGTTGCACTTGTCTCTTAAGAGCTCTGAGTTCCTCTTCATAGGACACGGATTTACCTTTGAGATGCTTTATCTCAACCTCTGCCTTCACTAGTTTTGATGTCAAATTAGCTACCTAGGCATTCAGCATATGGAACTGATATTGAGAAATTGAAATATTTCTGCTAATAATTCCCTCTAAATATCGATTCTTCCTCTCCAACTTGCGCACAACTTAATCATTGCCTCTTGATCTTATCCAGACCTTCCTTTCAAAACCCTAGGTACCATATTTCTTTGCTCCTCATGGATTTCCATACTACAGTTTAGTTGACGGTTTTGAAAACCATATTCTTCAAAATTACTCTAATTCTGGAACAACCACCTTCCCAACAAGGATAATTTAAGGGGCGAAATTTATTCCATGGGCTATTTTTTCATGTTTTTTTCAAAAAAAAAGATTCGTCAATTTGCATTAAATTTGAAGCCCCATTTCGCCCAATTTTGACGGGGTAAACTTTTTCACTCTAAAAATCGGCAAATTATTAAATAAACTATATAAAATCCTTAGAAATTGAAATAATTTTAGAAAAATATAGCCAAATATTTTATAGTTGACATTTTAAGAATTGGTAAGATTCGCCAAGGTTTATACATTTTTAAATAAGTATGGGTCCTTAAAATTATCCCTGCTTCCCAAGATTATCTCAATGATCAAAGAATACTCTCGAAGTTGAAATCTTTTGAAAATGACGGTCTTATATGTCCCACTGTTATGACCAGTAATGTCACCCTCAAGATTATAACAAAGTAAACTGTATACTACAAGAAAATTTTTCTTTTCAACAATCAAATTCCTCGTAGAACACAAATTGGCCACACTGTAATCAATATTGCTACTCTCAATGCATGAAGATGAGAATTTTGGCACTTGTGACTAAGATTAAAATTCGTACTGACCTTTACTTCCAACTAGTACTGCTGATAAAACAACCTACCATGTATATCCTCTAGTGTCCAAATATACCCCTGAGACCTGATTTGCCTGGCACTATCACTTGACTTGTTCACAACCAAGCCAAAATTATTGCAAACTCCAAGAGACTCGGCATTGATGATATAAATCGATTTGGACAGTGAATTGTTTTATTCCTGCAAACCAATAAACAGCCTTGTCCTTCAAAGGTTAACTTAAAATTGTATGTGCTACATATACTCTTTTAACTTCTCTGAGAAGTTACCAAAGCATCTATCCAAAGCTTGTAGCCGGTTATGACTATCTCGTTCTTCCTTCTCAATCAACCCATTGGTTCTCACATCATCTCCAGAATTCACGATGAAAAATATGTCATAACCCAAGACCAAACAACTAAACTTGCAACAAACAAATTGAATCAATTCCTGCGAGCAATGAAAGGATTTCCTCCAAAGGAAATAACAATTCAAATCCAAAACCTTGAAAGGATTTCCTCAAAAGGAAATAACAATTCAAATCCAAAACCTCACAAACCGTGAATCCATATAAAGAATAGATGAAAAACACTAAAACGATTGGAACCATTACCAATTTCATCGACAATTGGATAGAAGCATCCTCGTACTGAAACTGCCATCATTACTATTAAACTCACGTAGCCGAGTGAAGCTAATCCACTGCTTTCTCGCTCGATCCCTCTCACCATACAATTTCCCATAAAATTCATTAACTCGACAAATCTTAATTCTTGAACGCGATCAAATGCATGTGATTGATATGCCACCTATTATCCATTTCTTGCTTTCCATTGATAAGCTTAATCATCCATTGTTTTCCACAGTATTTATTAATTGTTTAACCATCATCAATGGGATTAGGGGATGCTACAAAAACCAACGTCTTCCCCAAAGATCATGAGGTTACCTTGATCAAGATTACATGTCACATTTGCCTTGCTATCAGCATGGAAGTTCAGAGCTCTAAGGACATGCACAATGTTAATAACTTCAAGTTCTATGATCAATTACAAAATTCTCCACTTTATTTTACTTAAAGGTCCATCCTTTGGTGCCTTATGGGAGACTAGGCATGGGATGATTATCATTAATTCTCACATTATAGTTATAAAATTTATATATTGCTCTGAATAGCTTGGGTTAGACCTTTCCACAGTGCAATGGCTTCAGCTTGATTGTTAGACCTCCCAATCCCCATGAGTAGTCTTGCTTTTGTTTTCCTCTGTTTTCCTCCAAGTTCAAAGAGCGCACCCCCCTACACACACATGCCAACCCTGAGCACCGATGCTTATGTTTGTGTTAAGAGCACCAATGATTTTATTTAGTTTTTTTAAATCAAAATTTAATTTGTGCAGGACTTTTGGACTATACGGTGTGTTCATAAATTATAATGCACATCGGTGCCATTAGATATGAGAAGCGCACCTGAGACAGTACATCTGCAAAAACATCTTGCCACCCGTCTTCGCTATCCACCTCCACTATAAACAGATAAAATGATTTTTGTGTTGGAGGTTCCACCAAAACCTCCACTATAAACAGATAAAGATGATTTTTCTATTGAAAGTTCCACCAAAACCTCCACTGAAAGGTGTTTTCCTTGTAGTGATACTTAGCTTGTAATAATAATATAGAAGTTGCATCAAAAATTGATGTATTAATGAAATAATATAAAATATTTGATAAATTTTCTTTATTTATAATACAATTTATTTAATAACTAGATATATTAAAATTAATCACTTAATAATAGTAATATTATTATTATTATTATTATATCTTTTTAAATAGGTAATTATTCCATGGCAAACCCAATATAACAATATACTCATTTTGAACTTTATATGTCACTTATGTGAATACAAGTTGAGTGAGAAAAATAACACTCCATCCCACAATCGATCTAGCTAAACCAATTTACTTAATATTATATATATGTTGCACAAATTTTAATTTATTAATGAAATAATATAAATTATTTTTATTTATAATATATTTTATTTAATTAATAAAATGATCAAAATTAATTTCAATTAAGGTAATCATATAGTGAAATTAAATCATGTTTATCATTTGAATGAAATAATTTTTTTTTTTAATTTACAAATATACATAATCATTTCAAAATTTTTTTTTGCATAATAAATGTTTTGTACTTAATATCTTGGTTTTATAGAAAAATACAAATGTAATGGTTTATTAGTTGGTTATTAATTGAGTTTAGTTCGGTTTTCTAGAAAACTACAAATGTAATGGTTATTAGTTGAGTTTAGTTTTTATGATTGCAACAAAGAATTGGTATTCTCTTCACTTGGATTCAAAGTTTACTTTATAAAATGTTTATTTTTAATGAGTTAATTGTTGATTGAGACTCTTTGTAAGCAATGATAAATATCTCCCCCTTATATGTTGAAAGGTGGAGTATTGATTACATATAATAACAAATTTAATGAATATATTCTTCAAATCTCTTAATTTTTTTTTTTTTTTTCTCCTCGGAAAAAATCGTAATTTTATTTCAAATAGATGAATAAAATTACATTCTGCACATGTAGTAGAATCACTGTGATCCCTACATTGTCACATATTTACTGTCCCATATTATCATCATATCTGATGTCCCATACATACAACAAATAAAAAACTGCTACTGATGTCCATACAACACACATATATCCTATTACAGAAAATCGAATATTGTAACAGAAATGGAAGAAATCATTGATCAACAAAAGCTGTGCTGTTGCTCAATGCAGTGCCTCAATATCATCAAGAAAAGGTCTGTGGTAATAGCTGAAGGTGCCCCCTGGTGAATGATTAGTAATCCTCCAAGTGCCAAATGCTAAATCCTGCTGCGTAGCTTCCTTGGAGAGCTGATCTGCCAGCCCATTCCTCTCCCTATAAACATGTGTAAAAGTAATGTGGTTAAAGGACTGCTTTAACCGGATCACCTCCTCCAGAATGGGTAATAGGACCATCACATGACAAAATGAGATCTCCTTTGCCCAGTTGACTACTAACAGGGAGTCACCGAAAATCTATAGAGATATACACCCTTGTTCAAGAGCAAATAACATCAGCAGTTTAAGTGACATAAGTTCCGCATAGTTATTTGATCCTCTCCCCAGACCAGCCACGAGATGGAAGTAATGGGATGTTGTTTTGTAGAGGACACCCCCCCCACCACACACCGATTGATGGTCCAAAGAGGCTCCATCAAAACATGCCCACAGCATTGTTGTGTCAATCTGTTCAATCCGCACAGGTCGTGTGCTGCTCATCCGGACAGGAGCCTCGTAATGATGTATAACCACCAGCGCTTGAGCCACAACAGACGCCAACGGAACCCTTCGATCGTGAAAAATCAGCAAGTTTCTGGTAATCCAAATGCCCCATGCAAAAATACACGGGACTGCCCGGATGGAAGAGAATTTTTGAAAAGACCACCACAGCTGGAACGCTTCCAGTACGCTCTCTCCCCTCCATCTCACCTGAAAATCCAAAGATCTGCTGATTTCATTCCAAACTGCCTGTGAAAACCGACATTGAACAAATAGATGAGCTATCGTCTCTTCCGCTTCCCTACAAAGAGGACAGATCCCCGGACCCTGGAGGAAACGTTTTTGCAAAATGTCCCAGGTAGGAGCCTTATTTTCCAGTATTGCCCAGAAGAGTAATTTTGCTTTACCCGGGCACCTTAACTTCCACAAATATTTCCACCACCACACCAAATTTCTGTTATGAGCTTCCACATTGAGCTGGATATATCCATTTTTAGGTGAGTATAATCCCGAGGGATGGTGATCCCATATAAGTGCATCCTCCCTATTAGTCAGTCGAATATTAGAAATTCTTAAAATCCTCAGATAATCCTCCCAAGCCCCCTGCAGTTCACCAGAGATCTCAAGTCGCTGTGCAGGGATCCACCCTTGATGCCATAGAGTAGATGATCCCGAATCCTCTATGTCAGCCAGAAAATGACAACCTCTAGCAGCCAAAAAATTCCTCAGTTCCACAGAAAGGACATGACCTCCCCTACAGCCAACCCAAGGGTCCAGTCCAATACGAAGTAGACGCCCATTTCCAATCCGCCACACTAATCCAGAACCGACCAAAGAGAAATGCTGCACCATTACTTTCCAGACCACATAGCAATTTGCCCTAGACTTATTGCCCAGCCTGATCCATTCAAGAAGAGTAAGAGGGGCAATATATTTGTGATATACCACTCTTGTCCAGAGACTTTGTGTATGTATAAGTCGCCATGACACTTTGGCCCCCAAGGCTTTTGCAAACAGAAAAATATTCTTTAACCCCCAGCCTCCCAATGCTTTTGGGATAGCAATTTTTTCCCATCTGACCCACACGAGAGCTCGATGCTCACTCAAACCCTTCCAAAGAAAGGCAAAACACAATCTCCGGATTTGCTCCAGTACTCCTATGGGTATCCAAGCAAGAGACATCCAATACACCGGAATTGCCTCCAAAACTAATTTAACCAGGACAAGCCTCCCAGCCCGAGAGAGCCATTTATGACTCCATCCATGTAGACGCTGTTCTAATTTTGCTATCAACCAGTCAGCCTTCAGGTAAGCATTCGGTTTCAAGTGAAAGCCAAGATACTTTAATCCATCATCAATATCCAAAGTCCTAAATGGTAGTTTGTCAGCCATACTATGAATCTCCTGCTCAGTTAAATTCGAGCATTTGATAGTGGATTTATCAATATTCACGAGAATACCCGCTGCAACTTGCACTAATTGGAGTCCTTCTACCACCTTATCAATAGCCTGTCGCGAGCCATCACAGAATATCAGAATGTCATCGACAAAAAGGAGATGTGTAATAAACAATACCTGAGAAATGGATATTCCCCGAAAGGAACCATCAGCTTTTGCATGCAGAATAAAACGACTGAGTCCTTCAGCAACAAGGAGAAACAACAGCGGAGAGAGGGGACATCCCTGTCGTAGCCTCCTGCCCGCTTGGAAGAATGGACTAGCAGAACCATTGATCAGAACAACAAAGCTTACCGTAGTGAGGCAGGCCATAATCCATCGAATAAATTCGTAGCAGAACCCCAGATGAGTTAGAAGCAATCGGATATAAAGCCAGCTAACCCTATCAAATGCTTTGGAAAGATCAATCTTAATCACAGCACCCTTCTGCTTCTGCACTTTCAGAGTGTGTAATCCTTCCTGTGCAACGCCAATGGCCTCATGTATTTGTCGACCTTCCAAGAATCCAAATTGCTCACAAGAAATATGCTTAGACAGAATATTCTTAAGTCTCCTCGCCATAACCTTAGAGATGATCTTATAAATACAATTGCAGAGAGAAATAGGTCTGAATTCATCAAAGCTATCAGGCTTGTCCTTCTTCGGTATAAGCGCTAAAAAGGTGGAGTTGAACGGTCCATGGATAAATCCAGCCTTTCTCGATTCTTCCACCACATTCAATAATTCCTCCTCGAAGAAATCAAAGAATCCTAAGAAGAATTCTATAGGCCAGCCATCTGGCCCCGGGCTTTTATCCTTTTGAAAGGATTGCATTACCAATGAGAGCTCGTTCTGCGTCACCTCCTCCATCAACAGTCTATTTTCTTCCTCCCCCACAAAACGAGGGAAAAGCTGAGTCACCCGCATAATCTCAGCAATGGAGACTCCAGGTTGTGTTGTGAATAAATCTCCAAAATGTCTAACACCCATATCCGCTAATCCATCAAAGCTGGAAACCTGTTCCCCTGCTTCAGAAGATAATTCCCAAATTGAGTTTGTGAATTTTCTCCCCTTAGCATACGCTTGAAAAAATTTGGTATTCTCGTCTCCGCACTGAAGCCAGATCGCCCTACTTTTCATTCTCCACAGCTCTTCTCGCTCGCACAGAATCACATTCCTGCGTCTCTCCCACTCCAACAGCTCCCCTTTCTGCTGATCATCCAAATATCCCATGCCCAGACTATTCAGAATCCTATTGATATTCAGCTCAGCAGTCTGCAAAGTCTGATCATCAATCACCTTTTTTTCATGTGCCCAGGAAATAGTGGCCTTTTTAATTCTCTTAAGATTGTGATGAAAGTGTGCACCTGCATGCATCTGAGAGTCAAGTGGTCGATGATCCCACTGCTCCTGTACCAGCTTAATAAAAGCCTCCTCCTTCAGCCAGCTAGGATTGAATTTGAAAGGGCTTGGAGGTTTATGCCTGCTACCTCGTAATTCCAGGAAGATGGGGCAGTGGTCAGATATCCCACCTGACCCTACCCACTGTCTGACAACATCAACACCCAGTGCCAACACTTCAGCCACCAGAAACCTATCCAGTCTTTTAGCCACCCGATGTTCCCCAGCTCTCTTATTCCTCCAAGTTGGAGATAACTTGGATGGTAAAATATCAATAAGATCCTTCCTGACAAATGCTTGAATGAAATAATTTGCTAATGTATCCGAAGTAGCCCGAGGCCCCCACACTTCAGAAGATCCTAGAGTAAGATTTAAATCCCCACCCAAAATCACATCCTTGCCATCAAAAAGATCCATACCAAGCAAGGAGTCCCAGTATCCAACCCTATTTAAATAGGGCCCGTATATATTGATAATCGTGATCATCCGACCAATCTCAGCATCCCAAATTTCCAAACCGATACCAGAAGAGATTCCCCAAGAATAATCACATCGGCAACTCTTAACCTTCCACCCCGAGGCCAGCCCTCCAGAGCGCCCCCGGGCATCCACTCCAACAAACTTCCAACCAGGAAACAAAGATTCTAAAGCTTGTACAACATCCTCACTGCCACCCAAAGTTTCTTGCAACAGTAAAACATCCGGTTGATCTAATTCTACCAGCCTCCTAAGCGACGATTTTTTAATGGGACTCGCCAACCCACGACAGTTGAAGGACATAAGTTTCATAATATACCCCCTTCCGGGGCTTTCACTGCTCTAAGTGCCCACTCAATAGAAGATTGTGTACCCATCACTAAATCCACCTTAGCCCGTTCCTGTGCTTTAGACAAATGGGATTTGCGGCCCCGACCTCTCCCCCCAACACTATAGGCCAATGCAGGAAGTCCCTTGCCCCCCGAACCCTCATCAGGTATCTCCCTACTACGAAGAGCATATCTGATACTTCTACCCTCAGAGCAGATGGAGTGAGTGGTGGAAACAATGGACGGCGTGACAACACTATCCACATCAGGCAACATACAAGGAGCATCCGGACGAGGAGGAGTCCCAAGGCTACCCCCCCCCAAAAACAAAAGTGTCATCAAATAAGGAAACAACAGGAGAAAGGAAATGAGACAAACCCAAAGGATTCGCAGGTGAGCCCCGTCGAATAATGGACAGCTCCTGTAGCAATTTGTAGGTAGTCCCGGTAGTAGAAGTCACGGAGCACAAAGGAACCCCCTCAGCATCTGGAGGCGCACTCCCAATAATCACCTTTCCGATGTTCACCAAAGGTGGCAGCAAATCCTCTGATCCAAGCCTCCCACATAAATCGGATGGAACCACAGATTCAAAGGTCACCCCCCCATCAATAGTAGGCCCACTCTCATCAGCCACCACCGCCTGAGAGTTCACCATCGTCGGTGGATCAACGTCTGCTGCAGCTGCCTCATCAATCAGAGGCTTACTATACCGAAACGGTAGAGGGCAACAGGCTACCATATGTCCAAGAGCGTGGCAACGGTGACACCTAAACGGCACACCCACATAATCCAATAATTGAACAAAGTCCCCATTCTTGGAATGAACTTTAATCTCAGCAGAAAGTCCCAACCGAAGATCGATATTTACCAATATCTTAGCTACCGTGTAGATGCCAGTCTGAAGATGGGAGGAATCTGAACACACATAATCACCAAGATAATTCCCAATCTCAGCAAACCGAGTTTCATTCCACAAATGCATGGGAAATCCAGGAAGCTTCACCCACAGCGGTTCTTTATCTACTTTCTCCTTTTTCGAGTCGAAGAAGGGGGACCATCTTTTCAGAACAAGAGGGACTCCCAACATCGACCATTGTCGGCTTAAAACAGCATTGACCTCACCCCTGTTCCTTAAGATGAAGGAAAACCATCCTTTCGTCAACACGCGGACTTCAGGGGCTGATGACACGAAGTGCTTCCAAGTCTCAGCCACCCAGCGCTGAAGGAACCCTCGGCCAAATCTCCTGCCCCGTACATGTCCCACCACAGCAGTGTGAGAGAAATCCTCCGCCTCTTCCATCGAAACATCCACCCCCAGCACCAACAGGTCCTGTCTCTGCCGATCTTTAACCGTCTTAACAGGTTTTTTAAGTGAGTCAGCCTTAGCAGAAGTCCCTGATCGTGGGCTAAGCAAGGATTCGTCATCTGGCAAAAATTCTCCTCCACTCGAGGTAGCCATCAAATCTCCACCCAAAACCAAGAATCAAACCAAGAAGCAGCTGTACAATCCAAAAGCACCAGAATCCAGAATCACTCAATCAAAGCTCAGAACCCCACGAGCCGTCAACCTGTAAATGGGTCGACCAGATGAATCAGGTTATGCAACACATGCAGAAATGGTATGCTATACAGGAACCATGGCTGGGTAATCCACAAGGAAAATGGCCAAGAAAAAGGATATAGATCAGGTGGTAAAAACCAAGCCCAGAGACGTCCAAGAAATCATCCACCGTTGCCTTAATTTTCTCAGTTAAAATCACCTCCAAACAGAACATCAACTACAACATTCCTCAGATCCCCTATTATCCTGCATACGACCACCAATCAATTCAGAGCTTGATCTTCTGGCAATTGTTGATGAGTCTTGTATTCGAGCACCTCAGGTTGCTCATCCAATCCCCAGCTCGAATCCGCCCAATTTCCAATCAGTATTCACAAATCTTGTCCTCACGCCCTCGGCCAATGCCAAATGCAAATAATCCAGATGATTAGGGTGAATGTATTAGTAGGAGACGGGTCTGCAGATTTGTAGAAGATTGCTCAGCGGCTCCTCTCAGTGATCAAGAATGCCAATAATCAGGTATCAATAATGCCAATAGCAGTTATCAATGGTGCTCCTCTCAGTAATCAATGGTGCTCGGCTCCCAAGCAGATGCACCCGTCCATCTTTTTGAACCATCCTCATCTGATATAACTGCCACATCCTTCCGCATCAGGGATTTAACTCCAATGACAGGAGACACCAGAGATTAACGTACTCCTAGGGATCTTCATTTTCTTGGAGCTCGAATCTCCCTCCCGTCTTCAATCGTATTGGCCTACCTCATAAATTTATCTTCAAATCTCTTAATATTATATATATTATGATTAATTATTAAATTTTTATTTTATATTTAATTTATTAATCATAAATAAATAATTTAAATTTCATAATAATTTTAAATATCAATCATTAAAATTTTTGATAATAAGTAATTAGCTTTTAATATTAAATAAAATGATTTACACAATCAGAATTAATCGTCCCCATTTTGAATTTATTTCTATAAAGAATGCTCTTACTCTTACCATGTAAAGATGAAAGTTTTGTAGTTAATAGAGGTTTCACTTTTACACTTTTTATTCTATTTATATTAATGAATAATTTCAAAACAACAACTTATTGCTGTCATAATGTGCTTTGGTTTCATGGTCACTAGATGTTTTTAAATAGTATCATGGTTTAGAAAATTGAAAAGAATTTCATTGGTTAAAAATAATGATTTTCTCTATATAATTTATTTTAGTTTTTTTCTATATAATTTATTTTAATAAACTATATAAGAAACCTTTTATTAACTAGGAAATTGCACATAATACAAAAACATTGTGGTTGACTAGTCACTTAGGAAACCAAGCTAATTGACGATAGCTAATCAATCTAGCTCAGGAGGCCATTATTTAGCAACTAAATGAAGATAAGTCGGAACATGTTCTTGAGAGGGAAACCATGTCGATATTAAGTCTCTCAAAATGATCAAAAGCATCATAGGAGCCAAATAAAAAAGTTTCATGACCTGCCTTGGAGAGGGAAACCAGTTTAGAGTTAAGATTGTCAAAACTGACATGGATCTCCATCTGCAGTCGTCGGTTACGTCATCCTACCCCAACCCCGTCGACATTTAGCTCTCTTCCTAGAAGCCATGATGCACAATAACTAGTGGATTTGTGGCACTACCAAATCCTAGAGCCTTCTCATTCTAAAAACCCAAGAGTATCCTCTGTTGCCAGCACCCATGATTCCTTTTGTTAATGAATGAGTCCATTTTGTTTTGGTTTCAAGATTGCACACCCTCAAGGTCTCATCAAACCAATCATCGTTAATGATAGCTTCGTCCTTCCAATCTATCTCCATGATTTCTTTATCCCAGCGAGTGTGCCTAGAGATCCTAACATGAATGGCATAGCAACCAATCCTTAAATTTCTAGGTGTCGCCATGGATGAATAAACCCGTCTTTATATGTGCAGGATAACTTCCCTCACATCTACTCTAACTCCTTCATTCGACATACACCAAAGATATGAATGTATTCTCTATGAGCCCAAACGACTACCTTGAATTCCTAACAATGTCTTTTACACCCTAGATGGCCTTGGGACACTTGATCCATCACTGCGACCACCTATCATACTGACGAGAGTCATCAAGGTTGGAGAAGGTGCTCTCAAGGTTATCTCCACCCACACCTAAGTAGATTCTCTGTATAATTACATCGATAGGTGTTTATATTTTAGAAATTGGAGTGGAGTAGGAAGTGTGATTTTCCTAGATCACAGGAGGATGAGACAAGTGTATTGTCCAAATTAATTTTATGGGCATTGTTCCAAATTCGAAATAAACAATTATAATATATATATATAATAACTGGCAATTGATGCATGGTTAATTGGTAGCTGATGTAAGGATAAAGGGCAGTGGCAACAATCTGTTTAACTAGAAGAAGTCGGGTGGCAGTTGAGGCATAGATAATGGATGATTACAACTACGCATGGAGAACAAGTAATAGATAACTTGTTCATGACACTTAACTTATAACATATCGGTGTTCACCAACCACAAGTTAAGTGACTATGTTAATTTTTTTTTTACTAGGGGAATCGACAATGGAAGTTGGGTTGGTACTTGTGTGACATGGGGTCCAAGGATCCAATCTTGCTACCACTATAACCCTAGGTGCAACCACAATGCCCGACTCATGGCACACAATACAAGTTGGGGAGAATCGAACACATGAGGCTATGCTAATTAAACATCGTCAAAAAAATTATATTTTTAACAATCAATAATAAATATATTGACTATAACAAAATTTTTATCACACATCAAATTCTAACACTAATTTACACATAATATTATTAATTATACATCATTTGTCATTTGTTCTGCTCCGGTTTATAATCCAATTTGACACGAGCTAAGGTACCACGTAGCCTTGTTTACTTTGTAAAAATAACAATGTATTAATGATTTCCCTTTTGCTTTAAGACTCTTCGAATACCTTCCTTCATAGTAGTCTTTAAACTTCTTCCGTACTAGTCAGGTTGGAGACTTTAATAATAAATTTATCCCTTTACAACTTTTAAGTGATAATGGTCTAAATTTATTTTAATTATAAATATATTATATTTAAAAAATATAACTTTTTTAAAATGTAAATTTTCCAATTATTTAAGATGAATTTATGTGGGTTATAGTCTTTCTTAATCCTTAAAATTCAAAATTCAAAAATTATGTAAATATAAATATGTAAAAATATAAGTTTTTTCATTACTAATATAGTAATATTTTTTATAGTAATAATGTTTTCACTTAAATATCTTATTTATAGTATTTATATTTGGTGTAATTTAAATATTCTAAGTTTTTAACTTTTTTTTAGTATATTTTTCGTATTGTTTTGTTCAAAGTTTACTTGGAAATCTGTAAAAAAAATTTAGAATCACATATATTAGCTATGGAAATTGCATAATATGGGTGCCATGGGAGTAACTAAGAGTGTTGAATCTATATATGGATTCCAAAACGTAATTTGAACACTTCCAAATTTAGATTTTACCAAAAAAAATTACCAAATTCCAACCAAAACCCAGTTGGAAGTCCAAAACATAAAATAAATACACTAATCCTTTCTATATATGTGTAAATTTAATTTTTAATTTTTTTTCTATATAATAGTTTTTTTATTAGGTATACATATTATATATGTTTCTTCCATATCTATAGAGATATTTATTTTTGTTTATATTTATATTTGGCTAACATATAGTATTATTATTATTATTATTATTATTTATGAAGCCCACATATGATGATGTAAGTGTGACCTAAATGACACATCTCTATCGTATTAGGTTGTAGATACACCTTGCTACTCTTACATGTAAACAATTTCAAGAAATTACAGGTGCTAGGCTACTAAAAAATGGTTATAGATTAGACAAAGAAGAAGCACAACATAGAGATCTTAGGTCTAAAACCATTGCTCGACTTAATCAAGACAGAAATTGGAACCTTTGACTAGATCTCCTTCACCCACATTTACAAGCAATTAAATAAATAAATAGAGGATATCTCCAAGCAAGCGCTCTCACCAAATGAAGATCAAGTTCTAGATCAAGAATATATGACCATGGTGACACGAAGAAAAAGACTCATCCATAGTCATTGATCACATAGAAGTTCTACTTACGAGGTATGTATAATTTGGTTCTACAATGCTTAACTTATGAGATATACAGGTTACTAGCGCAAGGTCTCTAAATCATTGAAGAGAACAAAGAAGACATTGTTTGGGTATGTTAGACATAACTAGCAAGCATGATAATCCATGTATGTTTTCCTATATCAAGTTATAATCCTACGTTGTGTTAGGATCTTAGATAAGTATACTTTTCAGGTTTTCAATGATGGAGTACTGCAAGCCAAGCAAGAAATTTCTTTTTATTAAAGAGTATTTGTAATGTTTTTCCTCCACGCCTTTTGAACTAAGAATTCAAAGTTGATAGAGTTGTGACTATTTAATTTGCTTCCAAAGGATTAATCGAGTCTAAGAATTGTTTCTATACAAAAGAAACATGATCACTTTTATAAAATATCTCTGGTTTCTTGGAAAAGGAGGATGCATGGCATTTTCTCAACAAGGTTATGTATATTTTTTTTTTGGAATGTAAAGATTTTTTTTTTGAAAAATATATACATTACTATTGATGTTTTAAATTGCTAATGTTTAATGGAATAAGTTAATAAGGGGATAAATCATTTTTTGTGTGAATTCTTCAAAACATTTATTAGGAATTTCTTGAAAGTTATAGTTCCACCTAATCGGTAGGAATTTTGATCATAAAATTGTATTTTTAAGATAATATGTTCATTTTAAAATAACTCATATCACCATTTTGAAAAAATAAACAGAATGTCAAACTTTATCTCACGTGGAAAACATGGATTTCCCGTAAAATGAGTTGTCCATTAATTAAATCACTCCCCATTTGATATATTAGTCTAACTACTAATATTATCAAGGAATGCAATCAATTGATGTTGTTGTAGATGAATTGAATTGTATTGCCACAAACACTATAATCGATTGAGGCAAACAAATGAAAAGGGTGGCCTACCAAATATTGAATTGTGGAATTATGACTTTTATAACATCATTTTTTGTTGCTAGAAATTAATGAATAAATGAATTGTTGGCAGCCACCAAGAGTGTTTGTTAAAGTGTTGGCAACATGAGTTAGAGTTTGTTTTAGAGGTGGCAGTGTAAATGTTTACTTAGATAGGTGTTTCTTTTAGATCTGGATCTTTTGGAGTTAATAATCTATTGATCCTCTTTCCAACCTATTTATACATGTTAATTCTATTCATTTTAGGAGACAAGTGTGTGTCAAGTTTTGTGCAGTTGCTAATGATCATAGTTATGTTATGGTATCAGAGCTAGATTCAATGTGAATTCCTCAAGTGTAACACCCCCTGGCCCAGGTTAGAGCTGATATTGTATTTTGAACAATTTGCTATGAAGTGTGTACATAGCGAGATATCATATTTTAATAAAAATACCAGTTGGTTGCATGTGGAGCGATACATTGAAGAGGGGATCCAGATATTAACCAAGGGTTGTGAGGGGGTAAGGTGACTTAGGTACCTTGTTCCCTAAACCTTGTTCTAAAACCTTATGTTAAACCCAAAACCCATGCCCCTAAGCCTTATCCTTAGTGGGGGGGATTAATTATTATTAATTAGTAATTAATCTAATGAATTAGAGATTAATCGTGCTTAAGATGGGGAGGCAACGTGTGCCTCTGGGACAACCACATGGGAACCCAAAGGGGACGCGAGGATGCCTCGGTGGTCCAGGCGGACGCGGGGGCAAGCTAATGCTACTCACGTCCTAGGTGGTGGGACGCCAGTCCAGCACGCAGGAGAAGACACAGAGGATGCACGTAGAGGGAGCTTGGGTGGTGGGCTTGGAGAATGCACGCATAACACAGAGGAGAAGGCACGTAGAGAGCTAGGGGGGTGGTTGGTCTGGAGAATACACGCAGACCACAGAGGAGAATGCACGAAGAGCACGGGGAAGTGTCTGCTGAGTGCAAGAAAAGTGTCTACGCGTGAAGGAAAAATTGCGAGAGATTTCCTGAGAGGAACCTGAACCCGTATTGCAGAGATAACCTTGACATTTTTATGTTGAGATAACTCGAATTAGCCATGAATTCCTTGGTCGAATTAACCAGTGAATTAGCAATGAAGCATGAGACCCAGAGGGATTCCCAACGTTTGCAGTGAAATTTGTTGTTGTACGTTTCGGGAAGGAACTTAAGTGGGTTGATTGCGGATTTGACAAGGATTTGGTTACCAAACTGTTGTTTGTTGAACCCCGTAAATATTTTTACCTCTGTTATTTCCACCCGAGATTCTTAGAGTGAGTTGGGGGAAAATTGGTGAGATAACTCTGGTTAATGTCTGGATCTCGGCTCGGGGGTGAACTTGGGAGCTGAAATAGTATAGGCTGGACAAGTTCTAAGGTTGGGTGGAGCGTGGCTCACATGTAGCCAGTTGCCACATTCACGTGTATTTCAGATAAGTATCTGTGTATGAATTCTAATATTCATGTGTTTAATTATGCTTAAAATGTTCAATCGTGGAATCAGGAATGAATGTATAATTAAATGTAAGCCATGAATTGCTATGTTAAACTTGTAGAAGGATGGTTTACGTTGTTTCCCTGGAGATCTTGTTGTTTATTATATTATTTGCAATGGAACTATATTTCTTGTGGAATGACTAAAATCGTAATTTCCTGTGAAATGCCTGGATTTGTATTCTTGAAGAATTACAATCTGATATGTTAACTGCATTAGAGTTGTATTTCATGTTGAATGCTTGGAATGGTATTTCTGTGTTGAAATAATTGTCTATTTAACTCTGAGTTTTTCAAATGTTTGCTTATAAATTATCATTTACCCCATGGGATTGTTAGTCTTCACCTAGAATTAGGGAAAGATTGAATTAAACTCTGATATGTTCTGGGTGCGGATGCCATGCTTCTGGTTGCCTGCGTTTTGAATTATGTTTATGGGCAATGTGTAAAGGAAATTGTTTTAATTGCATGGGTTTACATTGTAGATATGTATAGGTGTAACGTAGATGTGCCTATTTCAAGGTAAACGAATCTTATGAAGCTAATATAAGACGTAGTAAAGAAAAAAATTATTCTTATATTTTCATTCTTTGTAAATTGTGTGTATGTGTAACGAGGGTACGTTACATCAGGAGAGTGCCCATGATCATGAGAAGCATGTGAGTAGAATCCTATCGCATGAAAGTCTTAAGAGAGTGGTACACAAGAAATATACTTAGATAAGAATATGTTCAATGTTGTATGAGTGCTAGTTTGTGTGGTTGGTAACATCAAAGAGAAGGCTACCATGAGGTGAATTTAATATGATTTTGTTACACATTGATGATGACCAGGTCTTGTACATTGCAATGCACATCCATTGTTTGGTGAAAACCATAATCTAGATCAAGAGCATATTAGAAACCAAAGATCCAAGATGGTGAAGAGTGAGGCTAGAATAATAAATCAAAGTACGCATCATGTACAAAAAATGTAAAAGTATAGCTCATATCAAATGCTGAAAGTGTTTTATGATGATACAACACTTCATAATTCAGAATTACTTCTGTAGTAAACAATTACAATTTTGAACTTGAGATACTCACTATTTTATGTAATCGGTCTTTGTAGTTGAGCAATTAAGCAAGCATGCATCCTCCCCATAACCCTCTCTTCTCTTCAAAGGTCAAGCCAATACGCCAGATTGAAGAAGAAAAACAACCACCATTCAAGTTGTTGCTAAGTTACACCTAGTGTTGCGATATACCACCCAACCTATATTCATACCAATGAATTATTCCCTATTAATTTATTTGATTTTAATGGGCCTAATAAGAACTTCATATTCTCAAATCACAACCTTTTGGTACCCAAGAATTCAAACATTCCTAAAACATATATCTACTAACAATACTATAAGAGTGTTATATTATAGAGCACACATATAAGTTTTTATCACTAAAGAGCTTAGGGGAATGGGCATACTCAATGACATATCTAGGAATAGGGACTTGATTTCTTGCATTCACACTTCTTGACTTCATCATTACCTTTGGATTCATCACTGCCCTTCCTTCTTCTCTCCCTTATTTCTTTCCCCCATATTCTTGCCCACTTCCAAATTGTATCCATCCTTCTTTTTTGAGATGTCAATATATTTCTAGTCTTTATGCAGAGATTAAATGGCTCATATTTTTTATTATGATTAAATTAATGAATAGATGGATAAAATGCAAGAATTAGAGTGAGTTCTACAAATTTAGTTTGACTTTGGTTGGCTAGAGGGTTAGTTGTGGGATGTGGAAGCTAAGTCAAGAAAGGTTTTGTTTTGCTTGTAATTTGTATATTGTAGAGTATAAATCATGTTGGTGACAATTATAAAATCTGTCTCATACATGGGTCGTCATGCTTAGTTAATTCACTATCATTATATTATTCATGTTGTTGAATGTGGTGATTGGAACCATTCTTGTTACTTATAGAAATAGAAAATTTTAAGAACCTCCCCTAAGTATATAAGTATAGTAAATGGACAAATCTTGGTGATACATACCTAGGAAAATTTCAAGGCTATTTTATCAATAATGCAATATGTATATATAGTTTTTGGTGAATCTTCCATGAATTATAAAATTTTGTAAATTCTTGGTGAATCTTTCACTAAATTATACAAAATTGTAAACTCTTGGTGAATATTTCATTGAATGTCATTGCTACAATATCATAAGTTTACATATTAAGAAATTTTTGAATGTCATTGACACAATATTATGGGTGGCAACTTAACAAAATATTTAAACGGAAAATTAACATAATTTCTATCGAAACGTTCTAACTATGGAGATTGCAACATATGGCACATTTGTAAATGTAGAAGATATCATGAAACAACAAGGAAGGAGACACTAATACAACCGTTTCATTCAATGTAACCTTACGATTGCAAAGTTGCCTCAATGCACACTCGTGAGAGTCAAATGCATCTCTACTTGGATGATTTGTTAAATGTGGTGCAAAAATAGGAGATGTATGATGCAAAATTAAATGCCAGCCATGATTAATATACTGAATAAAATAAAATAAAAGATTTTAATATTCGCTTTCAGTGGACAAATATATATATATATATATATATATATATATATAGAGAGAGAGAGAGAGAGAGAGAGAGAGAGAGAAGGTAAACACCTAGGCACTTCCCCTTGTTTTGAGGATGGTACCCAGGGTAAACCCTAGATTCTTCAAGGCATAAGGCTAAATCAACAACAAGGCTCGAAGTTGTTACAACAATATAGAACTTGGGTAGAGAGGATAACACTCCATCCCACAACCACTCTAGCTAGACCTAATTGACAATACATAAATTATGATACAAGTGAAAAAATGATAAATGCATTCCAACCAATGTACAATAGCAATGCTACATTTCCAAAGTCATAGTGTAGACTAAAAGAAAAGGTTTGAAAAATACTTTCATCTATGAGGAATACCCTTTGGAAGTATCATATTCATATATCTTGGAGCTTAAGAGAATAGTTAAGCTTTAGCATATTTGTCAACTAATATTGTGGAAGCTTGGACAAATAATTTTTTCGCTAGGAAAAATTTTAGGGGTTAAATTTAGCTATTTGGTTAATTTTACAATTTTTTTATTGATTCGTCAATCTCCATTTTTTTCCAAAAATTATTTGCTCAAATTTTACAGGATAAAATTATTTTACTCAAAAAAATCAATTATATTCTCTAGAAACTATATAAAATCCTTAGAAGTTTTAATATTTTTTTTAAGATATCATCAAAATGATAAATTCATTAGAAATTAATAAAAATTCATTTTTTAAAATATGAATTATTAAACATAATGAAGAAAAATAACAAAAGTTCATTTTTTAAAATATGAATTACTAAACATGATGAAGAAAAATAACAACTAAAGCATCTTTTAAGCCTAATTAGTAACCTCTCAAATTATTACTAAAATAAAAATGCATACCATAGAAAACAAACTCTTGTGTTCATGAAGTTTATCCATCTCTCACATACATTCCTTGCCATGCATTTAATCAAAATTCTACAGTTGTTCTAAGCCAAGCCCGATTGTTTATAATAAGCTTGTGAAATTAATTCTGGTCTGTTAAAAAAAAAATTGACAGAAAAATATTTCCAATGGTTGCAATGGACTAGTTTTGGATTAAAATTAAGTGCACGCTATTTCATTTCATCTCGAAATAGATAGTGGTTTTGCAGGACTTCGACTTGGGATAGTCTCGAGGTAAGATGTTACATACCATTATTACTTAATTATCATTTCAATTAGTAAATCATTTGATTCACATCGGAACTTAAAACCAATAATAAAAAAACTATTGCGAGTGATTGATCCATAATAAAACACATCAAAAGGAAAGTACTCTATCCTAAGTAGTAACATAAAGCTAATGACGAGCCCTTAGATCCGAGCATTTGAATTGTGCTATGATAACACTTTGAAACGTGCCCAAATTTTCAATATAACATATTCAATTTTTTTTGTAAGCAAACTAAACCACTGTGGTTTCAAACAATCATTAGGACGAGCAAGCAATAAAACACTTACTTGAAACACAACAAATGAAAATTTGGAGAATTAGATCCTCCTAACCATAGGAGAGAGAAACACCATTGTTATCCCAACTGAACCCCCGAGTTGGATCACCACTACTCACTAGAACGCCAAGCAACACTTCCACGCGGCACTCTCTCTCTCAGAGTTAGTAACCAGCAATGATGGACTTATGAAAAAGATAAACACTCAACCACAGTTTCTCCATGCACGACATGACGGCGTGTGCAATCTCAATGCATCAATATATATAGTTTTTCCCAGGTCTTGTGGCATCCAAATCAAATCTTCAATCAATCCTTCAATCCCTATGATTTAGGATCTTGTCTGGTAGTTGAGCTTTTAGATTGGATTTGATTGGTAAAACATATACATTGCTTTCTTTACACATGTTCTCTATGCCATGGTGGTGTCCCCTCATTTAGTTGAATTCTCCAAGTTCCTTTTCTTTTATTAAATAAAAAATAATAAAATCAATAGTTTTCTGTGTAAAGTGTCACTCACACCTCTTGTGAGTGTTTTTGAGTTTTTAAATAACTCTTACAAATTGTCATAAATATTAAATCAAAATAAAACAATAATGTTTTGGGGTATCACAACACTCTGCTTCGTTATGCCCTATATTCATTTGGGCACCTAATTTTTTTTGCTCGTTGTTTAATTAAATTTGAGATTTGAATCCACTTAGATCCATATCTTTTGGTGTCATTGTCTTCTAATGATGTTGGTTCATTAAAATGTATTCAAGTAAACAATTATGTTTTGTTGTTATAAATATGTATATTAGTGAAGTTACTAGTGATTTGTCACTCCTTTCTCCAATAAGGCTAAAAATATTTGTCAATCTTTTTCATTTTTAAAAAATCTTTCACGTCACCTACAAAACTGAAAAATTGTTACGTTTAATTTAACAACATAACCTTGCTAGGCATGTGCCTTCTTCGTCAACCGAAAATATAAATACTGAATCACGATAGGTAAAACATTTCAGCCATGAATAGAATAGTGCCCAACATGATCTTGTCGACACACAATTGGATTCAATCCGGCCTTGATTTATTTTGAGCTCCCTGTAATTTTTCCTTTGAGGAGGTCATCTTTATGGCTTTTGAGCTCTGAGAGCTTCCCATATCAACAAAGTACATGTCCAACATGATCAAGTCAAATTTAATCAATTATAAGAATAGTTTGCAAAGATTTCAAAGTCGACCGCTTTCATTGGTCACTAGGTGAGATCCATGTGAGCTACGACTTGCACAGAATTTAATGGATTCTAGTGAGTTTTTAAAAACTCCAATGGTTTTACCCTTTAGTGCTTGTAATAGTATTTTCAATGATCCCTCTTTTTCACAATTTTAGGTTTGTATGCTTAGTATATGTAGTACAAAGTTGTATGTCTCCTATACTTGGTCCAATTCATTTAAAATTTTGTTCCTGAAAAATGAGCAAGTCACCAATCAAAATTTTCAAGCACTCTTCGTCACTTGAAGCACTTATAAAAACTAACTTATTATGTTTAATATTGTTTTTACGTTTAACATGCTTTCACAATACAATTCACATTAGATAGAAGAAAGAATAAAATATCATCAATAAAAAAATATGGTTTCACCACTAAGAAATGCATGTCTAACACTTTTGCAGATGCTTGCTCCTCTAACTTGATTTTTGGTTTATATCTAGTAAATCTAGAGGAGGATTAGTGTGTTCTCCATTATTGTTGAAATAATGTGGCCTTACCTAAGTTTTCTTCTCTCCTCTTTTTAAGTTCACTATATTAAATATTAGTTGCATTTGTATATCCAAGTTGGGATCTCATTTTGGAATTGTCAAGTATTTCTCTCTTGATAAAGATAAGCAAGTTTTGAACAATAGAGGTTGCAATACTTTTATAAATACATGAACGAAACATGGGCTATCATTGGATTGCTTTTTAGTTCCATATTCAAAAATTAAATGTAGGGGTTTATCAAGTCAAATTTCATCAGATGTGAGCACAATTTGCAAAAATTCCTGCATTGATCCCTTTCACTAGCCTTTAGGTGTGCTCCACATGAGCCAAGTCTTGAAAAAATTATAATAAGGAATATGTTTTTTTAATATAGCATCTAATATATGTACTCTTATAGTTCCAAGAACAATATTCCCAGCAAGCCCTCGTTTGCTCAATTCTATGTTTGCATGCCCAATCTACAAAGTGCACAAATTGTATGTCTATTGAGGGGGGAATTTCATAATCACAACTCCATTAATCAAATCCTACTGGATCAGAACCAAAGAGAAAATCGATCCTAGTGATGAACTGGGGATGTTCTATTCCTTTCCAATAATATAACATATGCTTGGTTTTGCCCCCCAGTTGTTGAGAATGAACTTTCATAAGATCAAGGCTAGTTTCAAGCTAGCAATTTGGTGGAAAAGGATATAGTTTAGTAAGTGTTATTATTGGAAACCAAACTAAAAATTTAGAGTTTCCAAGTTATATCTTACCTTGAGACCTTTCCGGTGACATATAATTTTCCCCATTTCAAGATCAATTGACTCACTTAGAGTTGTCACCAGTCTCCAAATCAGTTTTGAAGGTGGGGTTTGGGTAGCTTACCTAGAAAGGTGTCTAGGTAGATGAATCGATAGGTGGTAGCATGAAATTATACACTACAAGGAAAACACCATGTAGTGGAAATTTTTAGTGTCACAATATTGGGAAATTTTTTTAAAAAAACTCTACTACAACCTTCACCATTTTTAGCGGAGGTTTTAGCGACAGTTTTAAAGGATGTCTTGTATAACATAAAAATTCTAGGTAGGCAAAGGTTCTAGTGGAGGTTTTTTTCCAGTGCTTTTTTCACATAGCATTAATGCGTTAGAAAAAATCTGCACTGGTGTGAATAGACAAACACACCAGTGCTTATTTAATTATTAAGCTTTGGTGCCACTTTTATTCTCCTATAACGCACCAAATATTTATTCTTATTTCAGCAAACAACACATCGATGTGGATATAGACACATGCACAGAGAGGGGAAAATTTAATAAAAAATTGGTGTGGAGATGTCGGTGCTTAGAAAAACAAAAAACACCGGTGCATGTATTACATAGAAATCACCGGTGCGCATATGTATTACGCCTCGGTGTCTATATTATCATGGGCACTAGAGGGATGTTAAATTTTTAAAAAAATGCTTGAAATGACAGTGTGTTTATTATATACTGCACTGGTACATTCTTTAAAATAAAGTGTCAGTAAGGTAAATATAATCATATGGTTTGTCGTTTATAGTACCAGTGCAATTTTGAAACGTGTTGCACCAGTGTGGTAGTTTTTGGGATAAACATCGGTGAATGTTATTTATAAAACGCACTAGTGTATATTTTTTGCACACACCATTTAATGATTTCAAAAGAATACAATGCATTGATATGTATATATTTAATTAATTGTTTTCTAAACAAAAATTCAATTAGTCATCTCAAAATCAAATATTTTTTTAATAATATCGATTTGTATATTTTAATTGATGTGTTTTGATATATAATGATCGCATTTATGCACTGTACAACAGATTACACCTTCGTTTTTGGTAACAATGTAAATCATCTATATATTAATAAATCAACAATGCAACATTTACAACATTAGACAATGCAATAAAATACGAAACTTAATATTTGATTATATATGAGTAAGAAACCCATTGTCATACAAAATGTGACAATTTAAAGGTCCACAATAATCAAAATGCATCCAATATGTAATCGTTACACTTATTGGTGACCCATCAACATCCAATCGAGACAGTGTGTACATTACATTAAACAAAATGTCAAAATGTAATTATTACACTTATTGTGGTAACATGTCCTCATGCAAGACAATATGTTGAGTACATTAAACAAAATCCTTGATTTTCACATACTAATATTCCAAAACAAACAACTTGCAAAAACATTCAATTACATTGATTGTCATTCATCACTTGAATTGTTGTCATCCCTCGAGCTACATGCAGGCCTCATTTCTTCATCACTTGTAAGCGACAATGTACTTGGGTTCTTTAACCTAATGCTTTGTTGATCAGCTTGTGTTTGACGTTCCTGCTCATCATGTTCCATCTACAGACATAGAAATAAAGTTTAATAACTATAACTACATTTATATAGTAGAATATACATGATTGTCTAAATCAAAAAATGTGCCAGAGAAGCGAGTGCTTCATAAACCTTACACATTCTTTTGAATCCATTCCTCATGTCATCTTTCAAAATTTATTCCTTTGGCTCCACTCCATACTTTGTTTCATGCATGTTGAATAAGCCATGATAATGCTTGGTTAGCATGTACACCTCGTTTCCCTTCATGATATTCGACATGAAGGGAAACCAGGTGTACATGCTAACAAAACTATATGACAATTCCATCCTTATAGAGTTGGGAAAAATGATATCACAAAAGCGGTTTTTTTTTTTCAAACTTCCATGTCATATCAAGGGGAATTTAAGTAAATCTTAAAGACTCCCATAAAGTTATCATTATTTTTGCAAAGATGTTGCTTATTATGTATCAATGTTGCAATAAGAGATTGCTACGAACATAAAATAAGATATTAAATAATTAATAATTAGGTTAACTAAAGTTAGGTTATGAAATGAGGTGTCTCCTCAACATCAAATGCCTGAGCCATATTTAAGGCAGGGCCATCATTGTAACATATCATCTTTTATTCTATCATCAATCAATATATTATTATCTTTTATCTCAAAGATGGAAGGCGGATTCGCTTCTTAACCTAGTGAACGGATACGTTCACTGCAGAGATGCAATATTAAAAAATTAGGGAAAAAAGTTAGGGCAAGATGGCAATAGAAGGGTCACAAAAATTCCAAATTTTTTCATTATACAACTATGCAAAATAAAATTTGTAATTGAATTCATAAATCATTATGGAATAATTGTCCCCTCACTTTTACACCATTTATACAAATCCCTAGCAGGATAGTTCTCCTCACATCGATGAGATGTGTTCGCATTTTCTACTACAAATAACAACATACTATAACCAAAACCTCCATTAATTTGTTTCTAAAGATCAAGTTTGGTGAGCAATAACCAATTTGGAAAAATAAAATCCTTGAATATAATGGTTTTCCAACAATTTTGTTTCATAAGTTTTGGGACATTCAAGGGAAGAATCCTTATCATATTGTGAAGAAATCAAGACAAATCATGACTATTTTGAATGCCTTTTACATGTCATAGGGGCAGTGTATATAACATTTGATTTGAGTTGAATGACCATTAGTTTGGGTGTTGGATAAAATATGTTTTGCCACTTTTCGAAATTGTTAGACTAGACATTGGATTTTTCTATTTTTCTCCAATATTCCAAATCATTTACCTCACATGCCATTTGTTGATCGACTTGAGGGTCTTACTGAAGAGTCAACAATCTACTTATTGGCATTTATAAAGATTGTTAATGCCCGCGGTCCTTCTCTTAGCTAGAAAAAGCTAGCATTTACATTGTCATCGAAGGTTACTAATATAGTATTGCTAAAATCACCGACATGCACACATATCAATGTAGCTTCACATTTGGCATTATCATTGAGGTTAACATCTACATCGACATTATCTTTTTATACTAGCTATTAGTTTGCATTGGATTTTATCCAAATTTCACATGGTTGGATTTTATACAAAGTTTACAAGCTTGTCCAAAGTATTTTTTTCATTCTTCATGTTGAGGATCTAAAACCATGTTGGTCGATCCCGTCCTGATAAGAGAAATTTGTAGCAATCCCTGATAAATTACACACAAGGACAAATCAAATGAATAGGTACACGAGCTAGCTATTTTACCGTAACACATGCGGCTTTTGTGACATGAATGAGGCATCATTTACATCCTTTGTGCAAACTGCACTTGGCGTGCATGGTTGAGATCTGTCGTTTGACTGTCATAGATATATTTTTCCTAACACAGAATGTGTGATATGTCATATGTTGGTAATGTCCGAGCTTGTACTTCACTGACTCTTCTCAAGTTACTCATCCACTTTTTAAATGAACCCCCTTGATTTTCTCTCTGAAACTACCAATTGTGGATTCCCCACAAATATTTTGAGGTTCCCAGAGTCAGACTTGTGGTTCTCAATATCTTATCTTCTTCATCTTATTGCCACTCTAAATCTCATCGAGGATCCATTGTTCACTCCTTAATACAAAGGAATTGTTATTCTTTTATACAAAGAACAATATTGGGGAGTGCAATGTTACTCTTACTAGCTTTTCCAAATGCAATTTCCATGTCAATTTCTCTTCATAACATAGGTCAGGATTTTCACAATGGATCATCTTTGGATTTCTTTTATAATTCTATCAACTAAAAGCACAAGTACCAACACTTTGCTTTTATACAATACAATCAAATGTAGCATATAGTTACTATTAGAAATCATGTTCAATTATAGACCAAAATAATACAATATTATGATGTTAGAAATTTTAATTGTATAATGTTAGAAATTGTGCTTAGATTTCTGTAAAATTGGATCTTACCAACATATTCATGACTAAGATGATAAGAGAGCTCCAAACTAGCTGCAAAGTCTAAGTTCTGGGGTGTCCTTCTACATTTGGAAGAGGATCAATGCACCCTAATGTTGACGGTGAAGGTCAAATGAAGCATGCCTCAACTAACTCAAACAACTGCCTCTTCAACTCTTCCAACTCCAGTATAGGAAGTCGATAAGGAGCCTTTGTCGTTGATTTTTCCCCCTATTCAAGCTATATATGGTTGTGTATGAAACATCTCAATGGGAGGTATTTTGGAAAAGTCTGGGGCAT
The DNA here is from genome assembly GCA_027924585.1 of Larix kaempferi. Classification (NCBI taxonomy): domain Eukaryota; kingdom Viridiplantae; phylum Streptophyta; class Pinopsida; order Pinales; family Pinaceae; genus Larix; species Larix kaempferi. The sequence goes on along the minus strand of BSBM01000788.1, from coordinate 910,616 downwards.
GCAATTTAAAAACTCATCCAACACATCAGAATTTCCTAGTAGCACAAATGTCCTCGTTCCCCCTTCTTCATTTTCCTTCAATGAAGTAATCTAGAGCCATGAAACCTGTTGTCGAATTTCCTTCTTGAAACTCAATGCATAGTCCAATTGCATTATTCCATCGAGACCCCTTGTTGTTGTGCACACAACATAAAGCTTCCTCCTACCCAAAAATACCAACTGCTCCTTAAACAACATGAGGACTAACCTTGTCCTCCTTAGCAAGTCTTCCCCAAGGATGACTTCGTTGTCATCCATATTAATCACCATGAAGTTGGATCAACCCTTTCACTTACCAAGATCCACATGAACCTTTTACACGATCCTTATCATTTCCATTGCCTTAGAGTTTATCACATTTGTTAAAGCTTTACATGGTTCTTCCCTAAGTACAAGTTCCATCATAAGCTCTTTCTTGAGGAACTTGTCAGAGGCCTCAATATCCGTCATGTCTCTCACCTTCCTTCCATTTAGAATGCATCCACCTAGCAATGTTGGTTTGGGATGATACCTCGGTTCCTAGCCAAGGCACCCAACCTTTGTACTAGCTTCTTACCTACTATCAAAGACCCTTATGGGTACCATGCAGCACTCGTTCAAGTAAGTCTTCCATCGTGCTCACCTTTCCCGATTCACCCTTGGTCGCAAGACAACATGCAATTCCACAATGAATGTTGTCGCAACTTATTCTACGTTATCAAAGTGCACCTAAACATCTATTGACATGTTCGGGCATTGTCTACATGCATTGCTGGTAGTTTCTAGTCTTAATGTTTTGGCAAAGGCTTCCCCAAAGTATTTTATGTGCACCTAGTTTCTTGTTGAAACTGTACCTAGTGCTTGCCTATTAATTTATAGTGAGGAAGTATTCCTAACAAGAACTTGTTCCTTCAAGCCCAAAAATAGGCAACCCTTCTATCGATTGCATCCCATCGATAATTGTAGCTTCGGCATGAACTCTACCCAAATCGATTGAGGAAATTGTGATCTTTGCTCTAATACCATCTATCACAACCCCAAGGATTCATGCCATAGACATGCTTGACCTTTGGTAGCTATGTGGCACTTCCCAGAATTTCTTTCCAAAGACTTGGTCGTTAGAGCTTACTCTTTAGCAGATTGTGCCTTCCTCACTCAAGGCATGCCTACACCTTCTATTGTGAGCTACTTGTTGCGTGAGTCAACTATGCCCAAACAACTTGTTTGAATGCTTGGACACAAAAAAATTTAATATTATGTGTGTTTGTATGTTAGCCTAGTTAAGCCAAACAACATTATAACACAAAGGCACAACCAAAACCAACATGTACAGTGGTACCAAAACTTGGGTACCAAAAATTCTTAGCAATGTTATTAAAGTGAATAAGTTTACAATCATGTGAGGTTTGAGAAATGGTTGGAACCTCATTGCAAAGGGGGTGTATACTCTGCCTACTACTCAGAATACAACAAACAAGCCCAAGGTAAACCCTACCCAACACTACTGTTCACTTCATGTTCCTGCAATTTCAACAATTGCTCAGCTAACTATGTATCGCTTTAGCTTGGTTTTGATGGATCTTTCTCATGCTTGTGCCCCCTTCTTATATTTGGTGAAGTGCATGTTGGAGCACCCTTGTCGAAGACCTTTTCCTACACACTAATTCCCTTGTTGAATCCCTCTACTGACATACCAACACCCTTGTCGAAGCCAAATTACAATGCACTTTGTCGAAGGCTTTCCAAGTGGTCACGTGCAACCATCAAACTCCCATTTTTTGTGGGCACACTTTTCCATGGCATGCCTGTGGAGGCCCTTCAGTAGAAAAATGACCTCGAAGATGAGACTTACCTTGATTGCACTCTTGATGCACGCAACCTTTATCGACTATCTTCCCGATGCATTGAGTCCCTTTGTCCATGAACTCGATCAAGTGGACATGCATGATGGGAAATTTGGGTGCACTATTTCCCATTGTCAAGGCATTCAATCCTACCGAAGGGTGAGAATGTTAAATCCTCCCCCACATAAGTTGTTGTCATCTCAGCAACACCCGGTCAACTTTTTCCTAAGAGCATCAATGGTCCTTTTCACGAACTCTCAAACCTTGTCTTCATATTGCCACAAAGACTCCTTTCTCTCCCAATGTCCACCTCATTGAGTGAATCCTTATAATGGATGAAGTACTCCTCCATTCATTTTTTTCCATGTCGAACCATTTGGTTGGTCTTTGATCATAGTGGGTGCCCTTAATAGCTTTGTCCTCCTAGGATCCTCTTTGTTAAGTTTGCATGAGTGCAGTTGATTAACATGAAACACCAAGTGGAAGGCACTTAGATGCTAAAAAAACTTCAACCTGTATGTGACCTCTCGTACCTTCTCAAGAATCTCGAAGGGGCATTCATACCTTCATAGAAAGTCCTAACACTTTAGTACAGGTGGTTTGAACTACTCCTTGTTGATCCTGAGTAAGACCTTGTTTCCTACCTTGAACACCACTTATCTTCTACCTAGGTCTTCCCAATGCTTCATCTTCTCCACTACCATGTTAAGTTTGACTAACACCCTCTCTAGCCGATCCTACTACTCCTTGACGAACTGTTGTGCAGATGGTTTTCTCCCATAGAATCCATACATCACCATGTGCGGCATCACTGGCTTCTTTCTGGTCACTAAATCAAATGGACTATACTCGGTAGATGAAATCTTCTAAAATTTATAACAAAATTGCATGGAGTCTAATAGTTTCGACCAATTCATTTGATCTACTGCAAAATGTGTCTCAAGTAGTTCTCCAATAAACAGTTTATGTGTTATGTTTACCCATCGATTTGTGGGTATTGATTTGTGCTCATCAATAGCTTAGTCCCCACAAGCATGAAAAACTATGTCCAAAATCGTGAACCTTGTGTCAAATCCAAAACGATGTTCAACACCCATAGCTTAAAAACATGCTTGAAGAACATCCATGCAACATCTTATGTCGAACAAGGCTCCTATGCGAGAACAAAGGTTGCGTACTCGAAAAACCTTTCCACCACAGTAAAGATCCTATTGTACCCTTGATTCATTAGTAGATATGGTATAAATCCCATAAAACTATTGTCCTGTGGTCTCTTTTGCACGGGCAAAGGTTGAAGTGGTCTTGCCAACAACTTGGTGTCAATATTGTCATGTTGGCAAACTACACAAGTCTGCAAATACTCTTCAACATCCCTCTTCGTGCACTCCCAATAGTAACCCCTCTCCAACATTGAAAGTGTTCATAACATGCTTGATTGTGCTGCCCAAAGTGAGTCATGTCACTCTTTCAATAACTCTTTGCGAAGGTTGTTACATTTCGGCACATAAATCCTTCTAATGAAGTACAATACTCAATCGTTAACCTAAAATTTTATAGCCTTTCCTTTCCTTGCCTGATTCATAATATCTAAGGTAGTTTGGTCAAATTCTAACCCCACCTTGATCTTTTCGTGCAAGCCTGTCCAAACCTACATTTGGCCTCCCAATGACATCAGTAAGGATTCGCCTCCACTACAATAGCAAGCTAATCCTTGCAACTTATTGAGTTGATAACCTTGTTCAACCTACCTATTTGATGCTCTATCACACTTCCAAACTCTATCAAGATTTCCTACCGGCGAGCCTACATTGGTGACAACATCAACTACATCATTCACATTGTTCATCCTCACCACAAACAACTTGCCCATAAGGTAATGTATCCATGCTTGTAGGAAATGTACCATGGTGGTCATCTCCTTTTCATGAATGGGGTACCTTGGTTTCCCATCTTTGAGTTTTATGCTCTCATAGGCTATCGGGTCCCCTTCCTGCACTAAAATTCCCCCAACGGAGAATTCAAAAGCATTGGTTTGAACTTCAAACTCCTTCTCGAAATTAGGTAGCTTCATCATAGGTTCATTATGAGAGTGTGTTTTAGTTTGCAGAACGTTGCCTAACACTTCTCCAACCAACTCCACTATTGATTCTTCTTAAACAAGTTGCACACCGATGTCGAAATCTTGGAGTAACCCTCTACAAACCCTTGGTAGTAGTTTGCAAAGCTTAGGAAACTTCTTGCCTCATGCATAATTTTAAGTTCCTCCTAGTCTTTAGTTGCACTTATCTTCTTTGGGTCCATGAAAATGTGCCCTTGGCATACCCAATGACCTAAGAACAGTACCTCCATCTACCCAAAAAATGCACTTCGACTTCTTCAAGATTAGCTAGTTCTCAAATGAAGCCTTGAAAACTTATGCCAAGTGTTCCTTGAACTCTTCCATGCTTTTTTTGAAAACCACAATGTCACCCAAGTAGACGAACACAAACTTGTCCAAGAAAGGCTTGAACACCTCATTCATAAAAATGAAAAAGGTTGCTAGGGAATTAAACAACCCAAACAACATGATCAAGATCTCAAAACTCCTATACCTGGTCACAAAAGTTGTCTTTGCCTCAGGCCCTCAGCCCCTTTTGTTATCCTCACCTAGTAATTTCCTTGTCGAAGATTTAACTTTGAAAACACCTTCGCCTTGGATAGCTTGTCAAATCAATCTATGGGTAATAGCAAGGGGTATCAATTATTCATTGTTCACTTGTTCAACACCCTATAGTCTAATCAAAGTTAGTGTTCTGGTGTGTCCTTCTTTGTTTGGAAGAGGATTGGTGTGTCGTAAGGTGACCATGAAGGTCAAATGAAACCTTCCTCAAGTAACTTAGACATTTGGCTCTTCAAATATTCCAACTCTAACATGAACAATCGATAAAGAGTCTTTGTCATTGGATTTTCCCCTGGTTCAACAATTATATGGTGGTCTATCAAATGGCTCGGAAGGAGATCTTTTGGAAAACTCTTGGGCATGCAATCTACAAACTCATCCAACATGTCAGTGAGTCCTACTGGCATAAGCGTCCTTGTCACCTCTTCTTCACTTTCCTTCAATGTTGCAATGTAGAGCCACGAACCCTGTCATCGGGCTACCTTCTTGAAACTCAATACATTGTGCCAACTGCACTCTTCAGCCGGGACCTCTTACTATTGTGCGCACAACAAAATAATTTTCCCTTCCAAACATCACCAACTACTCCTTCAATGGCATCAGGACTACCTTCATCCTCCTTAGGAAGTATTGCCTAAGGATGATCTCAAATTCATCTAGATTCATGACCATGAAGTTGGATTGATCCTTCCAATTACCAAGTTGCACATGAACTTTGGGCACGGTACCTTTCATTTCCATTGCCTTATATTTTCCACGGTTCTTCCCTAAGTCCATGTTCCATCATCAACTCCTTCTTGAGGAATTTTTGAGAGGCCCTAGTATCCACCATCACTCCCACCTTTCTTTTTTTCAAAATGACAACCACATAGAAAATTTGGTTTGGGATACTATCTTGGTTGCCGACCAAGGTGCCCAACCTTTGCATTGGTTCCTTTTGTGCTGCTAAAGACACATATGCCCAAATATCCCATTAGTTGGCACCGTGAACAAAACAAGTGTTACTTACCCATTCCTACCTGTGGGTACTTGCAATTAAATGCTCAACCAAGTAGGTCTTCCATCATGTTCACCCTTACTTGATCCACCCTATTCCCCAAGACGACTTAGATTGCCACATTAAATGCTACTACAATTGCTTGTACACTATTGAAGTGCACCCAAAATTCTATCGACACGTTCAAGGACTGTTTGTATGCACTCTCAGTCGCTAACTATCTCAATGTTTCGACAAAGTCCTCCCTATGCACCCAATTTGTTGTCGAAATTGTGCCCAATGATTTCTTATGACTCTATGGTGAGGAAGTGCGTTGTCCAAGAACTTAAGTTAAAAAATGGGGAACCCTTTCTTCAATTGCATCCCATCGATAATTGCAGCTTCGTCACATTATTTTCCAAATATGTTGATCAAGTTGTGATCTTCACTATGATACCATGTGTCACAACCCCATGGATTCATGTTGTAGACATGCCCTACCCTTGGCGGCTATGCGATGCTACCCATAATCTCTTCCCAAAGACTTGGTTGTTTTAGCTTACTCTTCGTCACTACACCTTGCTCACTCACATCATGCCCATACCTTTGGTTGTGACTTGCTTGTTCCCTGAGAAACCCATAACTTTGCATGAATGCTTGGACACTTAACTTGTTAATATTATGTGTGATAGTATGTTAGCCTAGTTATGTTAAACAATAGTATACCATAAAGGCACAACCAAACACAACATGTGCAATGGTACCCAAACTCGAGTACTGGAAAGTCTAAGCATAATTATTGAATTTAACAAGTTTACAATGGAGTGAGTTCTAGGCATTGTTCAAAACCCACAACAAAGAATCCTAACACAAACCCTACGCAATTCTACAGTTCACTTGTTGTTGTATTCGTTTGCTCTCGATGCATACTTTCCTATTCCTACAACTTCAACAATTGCAAAGCTTACTATGCCTTTCCTCAACTTAGTTTGGATATATTTTGTTCATGCTCATGCCCCCTTCTTACACTTGGAAAAGTGCTTGTTGAAATTCCCTTTCCAAATCCCTCTGTCGACATGCCAAATCCCCATGCTGACGTGATTTGTCGAAGAATTTTCAAGTGGTCATGTGAAACCATGCAACTCCCATGTTGTGTGGGTGCACTTTTCCATGGTCTTCCAGTAGATGCCCTTCAATAGCTAAGTGGTTCCAATGTCGACACTTCCCTTGGTCACACTCTTACCGCGTCAACCGTTTTCGATGATCTACCAGTATGTTGAATCCCTTTATCCACAAGCTCATTCATGTGGGCATGCCTGATGGGTAAATTGGGTGTGCCCTTTCCCATCTGTAATGTGTTCAAGCATGTTGAAGTATGAGTACGTTACACCAAGGGTCATATCTTGATTCATTTATATGTATATCATCTTAATGAAAAATGCAATTCATAGTACTCCAACAATGGTATCAACGCCCTATAGTCCTTAGGGATTGTAGGAAGCAATGATAGGAAAATTTTTGTTTTGGCTTGCTCCAAACTACCTCATTGGTGCTCAGTCTATCAATTATGTTGATTGTCTCCTCTGCACGTTGTAATTCCAGGTTTGTCTCCTTAGGTTTTCTCTCTATAAATTTTATGTCCCATGCATGCTATACCCTCAACTTTCTCAACAGTTACCTTTTTCGTGAGTGTTCCAAGTTCGATGGTGGTGTGGTGTAGACCTATCCTCTATGTCTGAAAGTTCCCTTCCAAGGTACAAATGGTTATTGTTTCTCTCTGGTTTCTCTACTCACATCTTCCTCTTTGCCTTCAAATTCTTCTGGTTATTTCCAATACCCCTCTCGAAGCTTGGCATTGTCCCAGGCTGAAAAGCATACTAAATATGTAGCATTTATCTTTAAACCCTTATTTCTACATCGTCTATCATGTGATTTAACAACAGCATCTGAGCCATTCTAGGCAGGAATTTCTTGAAATCAAAGGACGAAAATTCACTCTTATGTTTTGGTATTTGGAAGATTCTCTAAAGAACGGGTATGAGCACTTTGTGGTTGCATTGGAAGATGCTTCCAAAGATGCGCTAGATTTCTTGAGAGACAAAGACTTGAAAACAATGTTTGATCTTCTTAAGAGTTAACTTGAATAAGAACACAAGCTCCTTTCAATGCTTGTGTACAAGCTTGGCGACCCGAAAATGAAAATGGCCTCAAATGTTGGGTATCACCTGTCATCACCTGTCATGCCTTTTAATTAGTCACCCAAATATGAAGTTGGTTGTGGTTGATGAAGTAGATATTTTTGTGTTCCATCCTCACGTTGGACTACGGGAAAGATATCATACTATCAAATTATGCTTAGTAGTCAAGGAGATGGACCTAAGTTGGCAAGACGACTAGTTGACACATACTTTGCATTATTCAAGGTGTTTATATACATGTATGTTGAAGCGGAAAAAGATGCTAAGAGCTTGAAAGACTCTAAGGATAAATCGAAGAATATTTCTGAAAAATGAAAGATTCCTTATTTGAAGTTGCTGCCGAAATTGCTTCAAGAATTCTATATGCATTATTAGTGGGTGTTAATAGAGGTTTTCTTTATGTTTCAATTGATAAAGTTGATGTTATTGTATTTAAGGAAACAGACATGCTTTTTGAATTGTTGCATTCTATGAGTTTCAACATTGGGGGTGCAAGCTTTGATGTTGTTATATCAACTTTTAGCTAAAACCCAAACTATCAGTGATAGCTTCTCTCGTGCTCTATTTTAAAGTCATCAAAGATAGACATGTTTCTAGGTTTTATGTTCAAAGCATTGAAGTCTAATATAAACACAAAGCATGTTGCTACATTTTAGAAATAGTTATTATAGGTTACACTTCAATATCCCCCACAATTTGCATGTACTTGTATTTTATTGTTGTTTGGGGTTCTAAAAGCAAGACTTGTTCTTTGGGAAGCAATGTGTTGAGCCTCTAAGTCATCAAATATTCAAGCATATTATTCAACTCTTGAATTTCAATGTGTTAATCACTTGATCATTCATATTTACCAATAATTCGTTGGTTGAACTCTAATTCTTATTCATTGTTCATAATCTGTTTGGTGGCATTAGAGTATTGGATTTTCCACCACAACAAATAAGACAAGAGATTATCCTAGTCCTAAACCCAGAGAATTCAAGTCCATATAGTAGCTGAAGAGACATTATCTCAACCTATTTATGATTACAGAGGTAAAGCATTCATTTTGGAGACCAATTCAACTTTAGATTCAACACCAAATTGCAACTGGCAAACAATCATTTTTGTAAGTTTTCTTTTATTTTGGTACTTCCAGTAGTTTTTTGTGAGTGTTAAATCAAAACTAAGTTGAATTGCGTCAGGTGCATTCTTGGTAGAAACCTACACCCTTCATTTTCTGAGTTGGATTTTCAATTATTGAGTCTCATTGTTAAAAAGGTGGAGTTGCAAGAATCCCTTTGAGGTCTTAATTAGTCTTTCAAATGTCTCGAACTAAAAATGATTAGATTTATTGAACACTAATACTTACTGATGTTGACGATACAATCACAATCAACAAATCAACTCTCCATTTTGTGCGAACATGTTTACATGATTTGCAAGTCCGAATGGAACTTCTTCAAACTCAGTCATAGCTCCAACACAATGAAATACGGTGAAGGAATCAACATTTTGAACTAGATCATGTTCATAATAACCCTCTTTTGAATCTAATAATGATTACTATCAGTTGCCAGCACATGATCAACTCAGTGAAATAATGTCAGTTGAAGAAGCCAAATCATATCACGAACATGTTCAATATAATCTTTCAAGATCGACATCATCAAACCTTGGGAAGAAATCAAGAACAATAGACATCGAACTAGTATTGCATATGATAAGGAAGTGACCTTTCATATTCCAGATTATTCCACATAAATCCAGTTTCAAAGTTATGGGTTCCTTCAAGAAGATTCACCTTCACCTATTCCAGTTCAGCATCAGTGCCAACATTTTCATTGAATTAGCCATATGAAGGATCAATGTTTTGATCTCCATCTTTATCATCATTATGGGAAGCATAATCATTCTATATATAGATGTTCAACACTGAAGAAAACTACAAGATTGAAGATTCACTTTAGGTGGATCGATTCTTGGTGATGGTAATCAACAACCAAGAAGATATATTAGTCATGTTGAACAATTCAATCCCAATAAATGACACATCTTCTAGTAGAAAATCTTCTTGCTTCTCACCTTATACCTAACAAGGGAGGGTATCTTGGGTTGAAAATTAGTCTTCAAGTTTCAAATCCCTATCAATCAAATGGATTTTTCACTAAGCAAACATTTACACTACAGAAACAAGTGAGCCTAATCCATAGTCATAACTAGAATCTAAAGCGATATGTAGAGCAAGAGTTAGACCTATAGCCAAAAGACAGAGACATAGCCATGTTCCATAACCTCCATTGGTTTTTGTTCATCCTAAAACCTTCATTTAGTAAAAGACATCAACTAATGCTAAAAAATAGTTTGTGGTCATCCTAAAACCTCCATTTAGTAGAAAACATCAACTTCTACTGACCATTGGTTTTTGGTCATCCTAAACCAACATATACCTAGTTTTTGGTCATCCTAAATCCACCACTTGGTGTGTGGTCATCCTAAAACCATCATTTAATAGAAGTTTAATACCCCCAATTTTGACTTGGAATGTATTTAATCAAAATTATGTAAATGATGTAACTATGCAAGTATGGATTCCTAGTGTGGAGCCAAAGGCCAAGGCCCAACTAATGAATGGATAGGCATGTAAGATGTATATATTTTTATTTGGACCATATGGTTGGCTTATCATGCCAATTCAAAATGTACGTAAATATTATATTGGAAATTATTAAAATGGTCCAAGATGGTTGTATAAAGAGCACTAGAGGGGCTATGATTCCACTAGAGGGGAAGAGGAAAAGGGTCCTATGGGGAAACCAAATCCTATGTTTCCATGTGTCAACCTTAGAACTCAACCAAAATTTTCCATGTGCCTTAAATGATCCAATTACCTTCTCTTGATTATTAAATCCAATCATTGAATGCATATGTGAGGTTGGTGGGAAAAGTCACTTCATGTAGTTATTGAAGCATGGGGGTTGTGACAGTTATGTCAGCTGTCAACAATCCTATTTCTTCTATGCTCAGAAGCTATGTCAGTTTTCTTTTCACTCTTACCTCACGCCCTTGGATTCAACACTCTTTTTATCATTCTCTCATGCATGTTCCTACAATACGTAGAGTTTTCCATTGTTGTTGATGACCATTACCAGTCTATTTGTAACCCAGAAATTCGAATTTGAAGACAGAGATGCATTTTTGGAAGGGAAAATATATGGTTGTAGGTGTGCATGGAGGTTGGGAAAGCTAGGAACCTTTACCCATTGAGTTCTTCTACTCTTGGATGCTTGAGAATCCATGTATTAAGGTTGCAGGAGGATTCTCCATTAGCATACACCAGGTTGGACTCTTACTACACACACTGGTAAGCACTGTAAGGGTTGGATTTCCTGAGGGAATTGTGGATCAGTGAAGGGAAATTTCTTCATTTTGTTGTGTGGGGCAGTTGGAAGGATTTCCATGGTTGTGATGGCTTAGTGGGATCCTTGTAGAGCTCAGTTGGAGCTTTTGGATAAGCATAGAGAGCAGAGTGGGTTGTGGGCTAAGAGTTAGAATCATGTAGGTGTTTCCTTCACCCTGGTGGCCTCATAGCCCAGCTTGGGGGTGGCCTCTCGGCAGAAAGAGTATATGTTAGATAGAGTACATATGGCTGGGTGGAAAACCCCTCTTACACAGTCAGTTGCTTGGATCTTCTTTGTTTAAAGATAAGTATTCTTATGTATCTGATGTGCAACGATTTGTATTATATGCATGTGACAATTATGCTTGGAATTTCATGATATGTGTGTGTGGATCAATTTCATTTCCACTGTGTGTTTTATTTTATGTATTCACATGCATTTAGTTGTATGAATTCATAATTATGGCTATGGGGAGAAATTTAGATGCCCAGATTTAGTTAATGTCCCCTCCTGATGGTCGGATTGAGGGATGGGGACGTTACAGAGTGGTATAATAGATTTTGGTTACAATACTAGAGCTCTATGGGCCGGAAATGAACAATTACAGGAAAAGATACGAGTTGCAGATGAAGTGATTTTGTAGATGTTGAGTTCTGTTAAACGACAGATAAGGACCCAATAGCAATGTTTATTTAAATCTAGAATTTTTAAGAATTTTGGGAAATTTGTAGTGGGCCCCCCCCATGAAACATGGACGGGTGACATGGAGGGTCCACGCGAGCAGAAGGTGTGATGTGGACCATTCACATCGAACCCGCGTGCATGAGATTTCTCATAATGGAGTGTGAAGGCGGGTGAAGATCTAATTGTCGAGTGTTAGGGAAAATCAATGGTTGTAGTTTACAGCGCATAGGCAAATTGCACGGTGGTTACCAGTGGGAGGATGAATATTTGACCATTCGATGGAAGGGAAGATAGACAGTCGTGGCTCATAGCGCATTGGGAACATGTGCGGCAGTTAATAGTAAGCGGGCAGAGATATCACCGTCGGATATTAGGGCAAATAAATGGTCCAGACTCCTCACACGCCGATAAAGTGATCGATGGTTAATTTGGGATGAGGGGCACGTTGTGCCCAAAACCACTTGGGGCGCGTGTCGCCTTTTGATTGACCACGCCTCCCCAAGAGCAATTTTCCGAAACTGCTTCACAAGGGTGCATTACCACTTGTGGTAAAGGGGAAAACCACGGACACGCTCTCACTCAAGCTTCGATGGTATGGCAAAGTGGTGACTTGGTGGCTTGTAGAAGGTGACATGGTCGTGTCACAGGGTGACAGGTAGGCATGTATGACACCTTAACAAGGATGTGTCAGGCCACGTGAGAACCTTTCCAGATCATAAAAAATTATATGTTTCTTATGCGCAGATTGCACGAAATTTGATCATTTACAAACAAACAAAAAAGCGAGGGCGTTGCCCTCAACCCGCCCTGCAGCAGCGAAGACCGCAAGGGAGCAAGCCCCCTTGACCCCCATTTTCTTTTTTTTTAATCAAATAAGTTGGATATGGGGTTTAGCAGCAGCCATTAGAGCAGCAAAAATTTGGTCATGTTTTGGATTATGAGGGTGGATGCTACAGGACTACAAATTTCTAAGTCTGGAGATGATGAAAAATGGCAGAAGTAGTAAATTCCAGAATTTTATAGCAGGTGATTGGAGCATCATATCAAAGAACCAAAAATTGTAGAGTAACCCTAGTTGTATGTATTATATAGGCCAATAGAGCAGTTGTTCTGGTTCTCCATAGATGATCTTCTGCAGGTGTATGAAGTTGGCCTCTGGGATTAGATGCACCTACAGGAAGAGTGCAGAATTTGGGTCAAATTGACAATTTTGTAGGACTTCAACTTTGTGCTCATGAATCAGATTTGGGCATACTTGTAGTCATTTGAAATATTATCCAGAGGGGAACATTTATACAGATTCAAACTTTGAATTGGTGACTCAGATGTTTACATAATTTGATCAGAAAAGTGTATGTCTCCATAATTGGACAAAAACTGTCAAATGGATATTTTCCAGATTGTATGAAAATTGATTTTTATTTTGTAACAAATCTAACAATTGTGTTATATCAACACTTTTGCAGATTCAGAATCATATCAGTGACTATTAAAGGGTCAACAGTAAGTATAGTGCAGTTGAGAAACCCTTGATCTTGGTTGGGCCAAGAAGGTCATCATCATAGATGATGCACAGGATCCTTATGAAGTTGAGGCAGATGCAATGGGATAGAATATTCAAATTGAGAATGAAGAGATAGAATCCAATGGTAGGAGAAACCAAGTGACTCCCCCAAACATTATAGAAACCATGAGGAGCTTAAGGGTGGAGCTACAGAGTTATAGAGTAGACAATGAGAGGATGCTTAGAGCTCAAGAAGAGTGGAATCAGTTGAATGCATCCATGCTCCAAATTCTAAAAGACATTCATAGGAAGATTAAATCTGGACATCACTCACAAAATTAGGAGAAGAGTGGGAGTAGCTCAAGAAGGCATTCTCACAAGAGTTCCCATAGTTCAAGAAGGATTTCTAGAGGCAGGTCATATACTCCAGAAATATCTTCTAGTGATTCATCTGACTCTAAGGATTCCACTGAAGGATCAAGCTCTTCATCTCATAGGAAGAAGAGGAAGAGTTCTTCAAAGAACAAATCACATGAAGAATTTAGGAAGTCCAAACCTCCCACATTTGATGGTGAGATAAAATATGGTCAAGAAGCTGAGGCTTAGCTTCTTGGGATGAGGAAGTATTTCCAAGTCCAAGACTACTCTGAAAATATGAAAGCAAGAGTGGCTATATTCAATCTGAATGGGGAAGCATCTATATGGTGGGATCACCTCCGGCAAGTGAAGAATATAGGTACTACGATGGGGAAAAAAAGGTCGCCAACAAGCATATATTTAAGGTTAAATAAAATATTTTCCATGCACTTTACAAGCAACATGTCTAGGAGAGATGGTAAAGCAATTGGTTGACTTATGGGAGGTTACGGGTTCAAACCACGTCGCCTCCACCATATTCCTTTTTTTAAATAAAACCAAATTGTGACCAGCTGGATTTCCATGTGGCAGTATCCAGTTGGTCCATGTCACTGCCCATTGTACACTGAATATGCCACATGTCACCATCCCATTCGAACACATCATCAACAAATGCTAACACATCTTCCCAGTCATCACTGCCATGTTAACTAGCTTGTCACATGGTGATCTGAAGGCGTGCCACATCATCACCATACAGGCCATGTGTCCCCTTTCTAGTGGTGCTACGTGGCACCCCTTTTGCCAAAATTTACTTGTTTCACCAAAATTTTAGAGCGTGATATCTTTCACATATGGATTTCGTTTAAGATTAAACGAATGTCGTAGGAAAGGTCTCGTAGAGACCTACACAATGGCATGGTTTTGTTTGCAGATTAAAGACTTTGATTTTGATCAGTCGAGAAGATCCTCTTGGATCAAACCTCCCCATTGGGGAGCTTTTGGACCCCAAAATCCTGTTCTTATTCAGAAGAAGAGTGAGGACAATCTATCCCCACCTGTCATGTATCCTTCATCCACCATGATCGAGTAATGATCACCTGCATCATAATCCTAAAGATGAACAAACCCATAAAACTATTGACAAACGTAAACATTGGACCATCCCTACACAAATCTGCGTTTAATGTTGCTTCTACCATCCAAGTACAACTGAATAGCAACAAAATCAAGCACAAAATTGAAAAAGCATATGTGTAAGAAAATAAACCATTATGAAGCTTTCTTTCAACAATGGGTTTTGATTTGTTGTCACTGATGTTGTCTTGCTAAAATTCCCCAAGTTGTACTTGTTCTATGCCCTGAAACATATGTGCATCATTAGTATTAACCAATGCATTTTCAAGTTCACAATCCTTTATAGACATGAGCGATAAAAAATTTCTCGCATTCACCAATATCGTCATTTTCCCTATTGCAATCACAAACAAATCATGTTTCATCTTGTGAGCTCTTACGATGAACTCCATCCCATTCTTGAAGAGATGATATATGTTATTCTCCCTATAGAACATTGATTTCTTGTTATAAAGATATGGACTACCCAACACAATCCCACATATATCAAGTGGAATCACATCCAATTCTACCGCATCCATAAATTTTTCAGTAATAGCAAAATGAAGCTTGCATTGCTTGGATACATGTAAACTAGCATTTTCATGAACCCATCCTAATGGATAAGGTTTTGGATGTGGTTTAGTCTACAACCCTAGCTTCTTAACAATGTCTTTAGAGATTAAATTAACTTGAGATCCACTATCTACAAGAGTATAAATCTTAGTATGATGGGAAATAATTCGAATATGGAATAGTTTTGTCTACTTCCTTTCATCTTGACTTACATCAAAACTTGAAGTGGAAGCATAACTAGTAATAGAATTATTACCTCGAAGACTCATAGCCATTATCTTGGATTCATCTCCTGAATTAGATCCAAGATATTGAATGGTAGCAACAACCTTCTTTTTTCCTTTCTGATTCTTATCCCACTTCGGTTCCAATTCTGGGTGCAACTTCCAACAGGATCCTCATCATGCCCTTTCTTTGTACAATGAGAACAAGTAGGTTTCTCATAATCCTTCTTCATGGTAGCTTCCCTTTTGAATTGTCCTTCTTTCAAATGACTGGATTCAACTGAGGAAAAGTTATCATAGGTATTCTTCCCTTTAGATTCAATATGTGTGGCTTGAACACACACTTCATCCAGGATAGTAGGATTGAACATAAGAATTGTATGTCTTAAGTAACTATGCAATCGTCCTATGTATTTAAGAAGTGTTTCTTGAGTATAGAGAGGTATACCAAGTACTAATGCCCTTCTTCTAAATTCTTGTGTGTATTATTGAACGTTCTGTCCCATACCTTGTCTGAAATTTCTTCATCCCATCATATCCTGTTGCATATAACCCAATGGGTAGAACTGTTTTTTCAACATTGCAGTAAATTCATACCATGAGGAAATAATTTTACCTTTTGTAAGAAGGTCCTCTTGAGTTTTTCTCTCCCACCAGATGAGAGCAGTGCCACCAAGCCAGAGGGTGGCCAACTGGATTTTTGCTTCATCACCTACAAGCTTCTGGATCCTGCAATATACTTCAACTTTTCTTATCCAGTTATCCAATTTTTCAGCATCAAGTTCTCCATTGTAAATAAGTAAGTCAAATTTGACATCAAGCTTCAAATTAGGCAAATCAGACTTAGTCTACTCATATTGTTTCTTTGGTTTAGAAGAAGCAGTACTTGAAATTTTAGAAGAAGAATATGAAGATGGAGATTAAGGAGGTTCAGGAGGGTCACCACCTTTCCCCTGATTCACTGAAGCATTACCTTCCTCTTTTGCTTTGTTCCTTTCCCTCTTTTCCAATCTCTCTTGATAATCTACAAACAGCTTCTCAACCATATCTATCATCCTGTAGAAGGATTTATGGAAATCCTTATCATGCTCTGAATGGGCATCATCTTCTACCATTTTCTTCCTTCAAATTGTACGTTCAATTTCTAGATCAAAAGGCAAAATCTCTCCTTCACCTGCTTTAATCTTGCCTTTATTAATCATTCAACACACTCACAAATCTATGGTTAAGCAGGCTCTGATACCAAATATGATCTAAAATTGTAGGATATTCATTAACCAAGATTTATGTGAATGCTACAACAGTTAGCTTTTGAAGAAACACTTTAAAATAAAGGCTTTAAAATGACACTTTCAAAGAGCACATAAGCTTAAAGGATGCAAACCATAATATGGGACGGCAGCTGATAACAGAGCTCATCCAATGTGGACTACATCTCCGGGTCCAGTTTCAATGAGGATCGATCTTATTAGTCTTCAAAAGAAATTCTTGCACATGTACAAAAATGCCTTCATCCTTCATGTTGTTTCAAGAAGAGATTTAATCTTTCAATCATAAAGCCTCTCACTCTCAACCTATCAAGCGTGGCTAAAAGCCTCTTACAAAAAATAAGCAACTTACAAGCCTTACAAAGACATAATAATATTATTACCATTCACTCTCCAAAACACCTTCAATTTCTTTACATGAAAACATCATGGGTTTAAATAACCAAAAATCCATAACCTCAACTCCAAATTCAAAGGGATATGATCCACCTTTAATGAGATAAGATATAAGGGTAATCTCACCATATAACACACTTTGGGAAATAAAATATTTAATACACCCAAAATATATGGCAAATAAACCATATAATATAAAAATAACCAAAAATCAAATCACAATATATGATATATAGTTATAAAAACCATATAATAGACTTTGTTGGATTCAAATTTATGGTGGTGCCCCTTTTGTTGGTAGTAGATTCGACTTCAAGTTAAAGTAAAATATAATATATTCCACATTCCTAAATAAAAGTAGCACTTGACACGTTGGTGGAGCTGTTGGCACATTAGAGAGGAGGTCATGGGTTAAATCCCTTGGATCTCTCCCTTATAGGTGCTTTGTTGTAACTAAAATATACTCCATGGGGGTCAAGATAATCCAAAACCAACAAGCATATATTTAAGGTTAAATAAGATATTTTATGTGCTTCTTCTGCTGCTCTCGCCTCTATGGGCCGGCCCCTTTTGCCTTTGCCTCAACATCAATCGGTTCAAGGTCATCTGTTTGGTCAAATGCACTCAGAACTGCTGCTTTTCAATCAATTGTATCAAAAACTAGCACGGGATCAGCATTTTGTAGTAATGCTGCTTTGTTGTAACTAAAATATACTCCATGGGGGTCAAGCTAATCCAAAACGAACAAGCATATATTTAAGGTTAAATAAGATATTTTCCATGAAATTTACAAGCAACATCTCTAGGAGAAATGGTAAAGTGTTTGGTTGACTTTTGGGAGGTCGTGGGTTCAAACCATGTCGCCCCCACCATATTCTCTTTTTAAAATAAAACCAAATTGTGGCCAACTGGACTACCAGGTGGCATTTTCCAGTTGATCCATGTCACTACCCACTGTACATTGAATATGCCAGGCGTCACCATCCCATTTGCCCACATCATCATCAAATGCTAACACATCTGCCCAGTCCCCACTACCATGTCAACTATCCTGCCACGTGGTGATCTGAGGGTGTGCCACGTCAGCGTTGTACAGGCAACGTGTCACCCTTCCAATGGTGCCACATGGCACTTCTTTTGCCAAAATTTACTTGTTTCACCAAAATTTCAGAACGTGATATATTTCATGTCCGGAGTCCGTTTGAGATGAAACAAATGTCGCCAAAAAGGTCTCAGCGAGTCCTACGCAATGGCATGGTTTTGTTCACAAATTAAAGACTTTGATTCTGATCGATCAAGAAGATCCTCCTGAATGAATTGACCCTAGATCTACTCACAGTTATATCAGTCCTAAAATTGTTGAAATTTGTGCTTTTAAGAAAACCAAGCATAGTAAATCATGGTTGGTTCAACTAGTCATGAGAACCAATAGAAAAGTTAGTGAAATTATGGATAAATGTCCATTAGAAATGAGTGAATTGTCCACTTGTGCAAATCTGAATATTTTACCACTTAGTTCATATGACATTCTCATTGGAATGGACTGGTTGGAAGCACATCGAGTAAAACTTGATTGCTACAACAAGAGTTTTGAGTGCATTGATGATGAAGGAAAGCCAAGAGTTGTGAAAGGAATTCCAAAGAAAATTTTCTATTAGGCATATTTCAGCCATGCAACTGAAGAAATTTTGTAGGAAAGGTTGTCAATTGTATGCAGTCCATATATTGGACAAATCATAAAATGAAATTCCAAAATTGGAGGACTATTATGTGCTTCAAGAATTCAAGGATGTGTTTCTCGATGGAGTGCCACGACTACCTCCCAAGAGGGACATTGATTTCACAATTGATCTTGTGCTAGGAGTTGCACTAGTGTCTAAGACACCTTACAGAATGAGCACATCAGAATTATTAGAGTTGAAAATGCAATTGCAAGAATTATTGGAAAATAAATACATAAGGTCGAGTGTGTCTCCATGGGGAGCACCAATACTATTTGTGAAGAATAAATATGGTACACTCAAGTTATGCATTGATTATAGGAAGTTGAATAAAGTAACAGTGAAAAAAAAGTTCCCATTACCTAGAATTGATGATCTTTTTTATCAAATGAGAGGGGATAAAGTATTATCAAAGATAGACTTGAGGTCTGGATACCATCAAGTAAGGATTAAAGAAAAATACATTCACAAGACAGCCTTTAGAACAAGGTATGGACACTATGAATTTGTAGTGGTGTCATTTGGTCTCACTAATGCACCAAGTACCTTCATGTGTCTCATGAATAGCATTTTCCACAAATATTTGGACAAGTTTGTTCTTTTTTTTCTAGATGACATTCTTATTTACTCTAAGATTGAAGAGGAGCATGAATAACATTTGAGGATGGCTTTGCAATTGTTAAGGGAGCATAAGTTGTTGCAAAGCTGAACAAATGTGACTTTTATAAAAATAAAATTCATTATTTGGGTCACATTATTTCAAAGGAAGGAATATCAGTGGATCCAAAAAAAATTGAATCCATTACGAATTGGCCAACTCCAAAGAATGTGACAGATTTGAGATCTTTTATGGGTCGTGTTGGTTACTATAGAAGATTCATTGAAGGATTCTCCAAGTTCACACACCCAATCACTTCTTTGCAAAAGAAGGGGATGAAATTTGAATGGACACATAAATGTGAGGAAATCTTCCAGTTGTTGAAGAAGCTTCTCACAAGTGATCCAATTCTGAAAATTGCAAACCTAGAACAAGAATTTGTTGTGTGTACAGATGCATGTAAACAAGGACTTGGAGGAGTTCTTATGCAAGAAAATCATGTGGTGTGTTATGAATCTAGAAAATTGAAGGGGCATGAAAATAATTATGCCACACATGATCTAGAACTTGCAGCCATAGTGCATGCCTTAAAGATGTGGAGGCACTATTTAATGGGCAGAAAACTTGAATTGAGGACAGACCATTGTGGTTCTAAATATTTATTTGAGCAGCCAACATTAAATGCAAGGCAATCTAGATGGATGGAATTTTTATGTGAGTTTGGTTTTGATATCAAACACATAAAAGGAAAATAAAATAAAGTGGTTGATGCGCTTAGCAGAAAGGTGCATGAAATGCACGTGGCAGCCATCACAACTTGCCAATCAGATTTAAGACAACAGATTGTTAATTCTCTTGTTGAAGATGACTTTTATGTGCAAACAAAAGAAAAATTACAGCAGCAAAATTTTGAAAAGAGGGATGAACGGTATCATTTGGAAGAGGATGGACTTCTTATTTATAAAAACAAAATTTATATTCCAAATGTGGTATACTTGAGGAGAATTGTTATGGATGAAATCCATAAAATGCCATATTTTGTTCACCCAGGATATCAGAAAATAATTGCTACTATCAGGAAGCAATATTTTTTGCCAGGGATGAAAAAGGATATAGTTGAGTATATATCTAAATGTATGAAGTGTCAACAAGTTAAAGTTGAGCATCAACACCAAGCAGGTATCTTGCATCATTTTCCAATTCTGGAATGGATATGAAAAGTAATTTCCATGGATTTTATTATAGGTTTTCCAATGATTGTGAAACAACATGATTCTATCATGGTTGTGGTGGATAAATTGTCAAAATCAGCACACTTTATTCCAATTAAAACCACATTTAAAGTAGATGCCATTGCAAGGATTTTCATGAAGGAAATTTTCAGATTGCATGGATTGCCTAAGGCAATAATTTCAAACAAAGATGCCAAATTTACCTTAAATTTTTGGAAAATTATTTTTGCAGACTTGGGAACACAGTTGAATTTTAGCACTTCCTACCATCCACAAACAGATGGGAAAACTGAAAGAGTAAATCAATTTTTTGAGGACATGCTTCACATGTATGTGATGGACAAACCATCCAAGTGGGAAGATTATCTACACTTGGTAGATTTTTCATATAACAATGGGTAGCAAGCTTCTTTGGGCATGAGTCCATTTGAAGTTTTATATGGCAGAAAGTGTAGGACACCAGTGACATGGGATAATCTAGTGAACAGAATTGTAGTTGGGCCATAATTCCTTAAGTAAATGGAACAAGAGGTTTCAAAAATTAGGCAAAATTTAAAGACAGCCCAAGATAGGCATAAAAGTGATGCAGATAAGAATAGAATGCATAGAGAATTCAGTGTTGGGGATCATGTTTACCTCAGAGTGAGGCCAAGGAAGAGTTCCTTGAAGCTTGGAATTTGTGCCAAGTTGTCACCAAGATATTGTAGGCCATTTGAAGTGCTTGAAAGAATAGGACCAAATGCATATAGACTCTGCATTGCTTGCTAACACTAGAGCTCATAATGTTTTTCATGTTTCTTTGCTTAAGAAATATGCACGTGATCCTAACCATGTGATTGATTGGGATGTGATTCAGGTGGAACTCGAGGGAGAGTTCCAAACCGGTCCACTATGCATCCTAGATAGGAAGGTAGCATTTCTCCAGAACCGAGCCATTGGACAGGTAAAGGTGCAATGGAAGCACTTCAGTCCTGATGAGGCTACAGGGGAATTGGAGGATGCCATGAAAAAGGCATACCCACTTTTTTCTGATTTTGAGCAAACATTGAGGATGGTGTTATTCCAAGGAGGAGGGGATTGTAATACCCCCAATTTTGACTTGGAATTTATTTTAATCAAAATGATGTAAATGGTGTAAATATGTTAGGATTGATTCCTAGTGTGGAGCTCAAGGCCAAGGCCCAACTAGTGAATGGATAGGCATGTATGATGTATATATTTTTATTTGGACCATATGATTGGCTTATCATGCCAATTCGAAATATATGTAAATATTATGTTGGAAATTATTAAAATGGTCCAATATGGCTGTGTAAAGAGAACTAGAGGGGTTATGATTCCACCAAAGGGGAAGAGGAAAGGGGGCCTATGGGGAAACCAAATCCTATGTTTCCATGTGTGAACCTTAGAACTCATCCAAAATCTGCCATGTGTCTTAAATGAGGCAATTACCTTCTCTTGAATATTAAATCCAGTCATTGAATGCATATGTGAGGTTAGTGAGAAAAGTCACTTCATGTAGTTATTGAAGCATGGGGGTTGTGACAGTTATGTCAGCTATCAGCGGTCCTATTTCTTCTAGGGTCAGAATCTATGTCAGTTTTATTTTCACTCTTACCTCACACCCTTGGACTCAACACTCTTTTGATCATTCTCTCATGCATGTTCCTACAATACGTAGAGTTTTCCATTGTTGTTCATGACCATTACCAATATGTTTGTAACCCAAAAATTCGAATTTGAAGACAGAGATGCATTTTTTGAAGGGAAAATAGATGGTTGTAGGTGAGCATGGAGGTTTGGAAAGCTAGGAAATTTTACCCATTGAGTTCTGCTACTCTTGGATGCTTGAGAAGCCATGTATTAAGGTTGCAGGATGATTCTCCATTAGCATACAGCAGGTTGGACTCTTATTGCACACACTAGTAAGCACTGTAAGGGTTGGATTTCCTAAGGGAACTGTGAATCAGTGAAGGGAAAGACCTTCCTTGTGTTGTGTGGGGAAGTTGGAAGGAGTTCCATGGGTGTGATGGCTTAGTGAGATCCCTGCAGAGCTCAGTTAGAGCTTTTGGCTAAGCATAGAGATAAGAGGGGGTTGTGGAATGAGAGTTAGAATCCTGCAGGTGTTTCCTTCACCCTGGTGGCCTGATAGCCCATATTGGAGGTGGCCTCTCAACAAAAAGAGTATATGCAGGATAGAGTGCCTATGGCTGGGTGGAAAATATCTCTTACACAGCCAGTTGCTTGGATCTTCTTTGTTTAAAGATAAGTATTCTTATGTATCTGATGTGCAATGATTTTTATTTATATGCATGTGGCAATTATGCTTGGAATTTCATGTTATGTGTGTGTGGGTCAATTTTATTTTCGTTGTGTATCTTATTTTATGTCTGCGCATGCATTTAGTTGTATGAATTCGTAATTATGGCTATGGGGCGAAATTTAGATGCCCATATTTAGTTAATGTCCCCTCCTGGTGGTCGGATTGAGGGATGGGGACATTACAAGAAGACATCATCTTCTGCTAACCATTGATTTATGGTCATCCTAAACCACCATCTACTATTGGTTTGTGGTTATACAAAACCACCATTTAGTAAAAGACAACAACTTATGTTAATCTTTGGTTTGTGGTCATCCTAAATCAATATCCACCGCTTGGTTTCTAGTCATCCTAAAACTACCAATTGGTTTGTTCCCATCCAAAACCACCATCTAGTGGAAGACATAAGCTTTTGATAAGATTTGGTTTGTGTTCATCCTAAAACAACCACTTTGTTTGTTGTCATCAGAAAACCATTGTTTAGCAGAAGACATCAAATTTTGGTAGTCATTGGTTTGTGGTCATCCCAAAACCACCAATTCAAAAAGCACTTCAATGATAGGTTCAACCATTGGCAGTTGCCCACTTACAAATTTCAACTCTCTTTTTAGAAAGATTCTTGGACTCACAAACACCCCTTTAGATAAAGGGAGGAGAATGTTGGAAACCTAATTCTTTAGGGAAAGAGTAAAACCGTTATTGTATTTACTATTCACATTCACCATAGGTGAATATGAAGTGTCACAATGAAGTCCAATATACCTCTTGCAAGATGAAACCAAATGTTATATCTTTATGTATTTATATGTATATCATCTTAGCGAAAAAAATGCAATTAATGATTAATCTTCATTCTGAGTGTTCCAAAAAATTGGCTCAATGTTTTTATAATTTTTTTAATTACTTACCATCTTTAGTTCGGTAATTTTGAGTATATCTAACTCCATGTTTATTACATAGTTATGTTTTCATTATAAATAATAATAAAACCTCCATCATAAAACAATAGTTATCTAGAATTTATATGCATCCCAACATATTGGTTAGTAATCCAACAAGCATCTATGCATAGCCATAGCCATTAGCAACCTATTCAAATTGAAGAGTTTTCATAAACCTATGTAAGAAAATCAAAACAAAAAATAATCTAAAACCCAATAATTAACAATGGCTCACATACACATTACATAGAGAGTTACCTTGGA
This sequence comes from Larix kaempferi, assembly GCA_027924585.1. Classification (NCBI taxonomy): domain Eukaryota; kingdom Viridiplantae; phylum Streptophyta; class Pinopsida; order Pinales; family Pinaceae; genus Larix; species Larix kaempferi. The sequence continues at coordinate 886,337 of BSBM01000788.1, read as the reverse complement.
AAACCAACATTCTTGAGAGTTTCTCAACTCTTTATCTCATTGTATTGTATTTTATGATTTCAATACAATATAATAGCACCCAAAACCCTAATCCATTAACCTAGATTAGATTACAAACCAAATTCCTTAACCAAAAGTAGTTTATAATGGGCCACAAAACCATTGGCCAAAAATAGCTAAAAATGGACCAAAAAAACCTAGAAAATTTATTGCAATGGTGTTCGCCCCTCGTGCCCCCTATCTAATCAACCCCCATGGACACCTATTTACTTGGGAACCTACAAAGAGTACAACACATGTCCAACATTCTCCCACTTGTTGTATTCTTTAAAATAGGGGTCAAATGGAAGCATTCATGAAATCAAATGCCACGGGAAACAATGGCCATTAATTCTCCACACCACGAGAACTTTTCAATACAGATAGACTTCAACAATGAATCTACAATGTTCTTCAAAGTATCAACCTTCTTCAACAATAATTTGTTTTATTCAACCATGTCCCCAACAAAATGGTTATGAACATCAATAAGCTTTGTCTTGGAATCATAAGCAAGGTTATTTGCCAGAAAAATTACACTTGAGCTGTCACAACCTATTCTCATTGCATTCTGAACAAAACCAATACCTAAACATAATATTTGCAACCATATGGCTTCCTTACTTCCATGAGTGGTGGCCATGTATTATGCTTCTATAGTTAACAATGCAACTACACCATGCATCTTACTCATCCAACTTATTTCTCACCAAATAAGTTAAAAACATAACCACTTGTAGATATTTTGCAGTCAAGATCTCCAACCCAATATGCATCATCAAAACCTTGAATTTATATCTCCCTATGAGATTAAGGCTTTCCTTGGTATGAGATTACATAATCTGAAGTGCCACACAAACTATTGACCAATGTTCCTTCCCTAGTTTTGACATATACCTACTCAAAACTCCCACTACATGCACAACGTTTTGTATAGTACAAATCATAACATATATCAAACTTCTAGTTCTACTAGCATAGGGGAAACATGATAAGTCTTCTACCTCTCCTTGAGTCTTGGGACATTGATTTACATATAAATGTGCACCTAAAGGAATAGGGAATTTTATCGATTTTTATTCCTGCATATTAAAGCCTCTACAGTATCATCTCAACGTATTTCCTCCAACTCAACCAGAGTCTTCTATTGGTCTGATCTCTTAATTTCCATGCCCAAAATAAAATTTGCAACACCAAGATCTTTTATATCAAACTTAAAAGACAACTGATCTTTGACATCCTTGATGATTTCCTTGTTGTTTCCAATCAACAACATATAATCAACATGTAAGACCACATAAATAAAATGATCACCAACCTGCTTGGAGTACACATAATGCTTAGCTTTGCTTCTCGGGAAACCAAGTCCCAATTATTAAGTATCAAAATTTTGATACCATATTCTTGGTGATTATTTTAATCCATATAGAGAATTCTTTAGCTTGCAAACCAACTCCTTCTTTGCATTCACTACAAAACCCTTTGGTTGTATCATGTAAATTTCTTCTTCCAAAACACCATGCAAAAATGTTGTCTTCACATCCATCTTCTCTAGTTCAAGATCAAATGCAACAACAATAGACAAAACAAATCTAACAAAAGTTAATTTAGCAACAAGAGAAAAAATCCCTCCAAAATCAATTCCCTCCACTTGGGAATATCCCTTAGATACTGGGTGAGCTTTGCATTTCTCCACTAACAGGCCTCAGAGTAAGCATCTTTTTATCACCATTTTAGTTTATCTATAATCCATTTTGCTTATCTATAGTCATGTATTAATCCATTCAAATGTTGATATGCGTGCTTTAGGTTGAAGGTGTTTTTCCATTACATGTCTTAGTATTTCATTTGTTTTTTATTGACATTAGGGGGATTAGTGTACTATGTATTTGCTTTGGATATTGGACTCATTTGTTAGAAAGCCGCTGCAAAATATTTGAGGGAGTTCTGTAACAGCTACAGATCCTCTATAGGTATATTGTGAAGGATACATAACCATTGTAGGAAGCTGCGGAAACTCTACAAGCAGCTACAAAACCTTTATATGCAGCTATGAAAAATCTATAGGAAGCTACGGAAACTTTATAGGTAGTTACAGAACCTTTTGTAGGTTACAGAACCTACGAGCTGCAGAACCTCCTATAGAAACTTGCGAGCTACGGATCCTCCTACATAACCTACGAGTTGTGGAACCTCTGTAGAACCTATGAGCTGCAAAACCTCCCACGGAACCTATGAGCTACGAAATCTCCTACAGAACCTGCGAGTTGTGGAACCCTCTACAGAACCTGTGAGTTGCGGAACCTCTACATAACCTACAGAAACTACAGAAAATCAATAATTCGAATTTACCTTCAACCACCAACTTTGGAGAAAGATATTCATTAAGAGTAATGGATTTTATAAATCCATTATTTCCATTATTCTTATATGTCTCAAATCATGATGTTAAATTATTTGAGAATTAAAGGTGGCAAATGGAGGTGGATATGAGTGCATATTTGACTTATCCACAAATATTTGAAGACCTCTATCAAATATATGATGGACCTAAGAAGACATTTGGGATGAGTTTTGACTATTTTATTATAGCCTCTCTCCATAAATTCGAATTTGACTTCAAAGGTATCTTAAATAGCATGTAGTTAGCAAAGATCTTGGAATTAGTTTTGATATCAAAATTATTAGCAAATTGTTGAGGATATTTTGGATCTTCAATTATTATTTGTTATGGAGACTCATGTATAAATAAATGCTCCTTCTCCATTCCAAGAGGAGGACTCTTAGAGAAATAGTCCAAATAATGATGGAATAAAGCTACGCTTTCATCTTGATTCAATATAGATCTTAGTTTTATAATTTATTTTGCAATATGTTTTTATTTATTTTATGTTGATGAAGTTGTATTTCATTTCTTAGTTTTCATTTCTTATGATGTGTGAATTTTATTTCTACAATTTGATTTCAATGCATAGATAGAGATTTCACTGTTTATTTTACAATCACTAAGTTTAATGCAATGACCATATTCACTTCTTTGGATTATAAACAATAACTTGTATTTGACAAGGATAACTTTTAGGTTTGATTTATGCCATTTACTTTTATGTCAGAGTGTGGTATGAATTTCAATTTCTGCAAGAGTGATTTAGGATTTCAATTCTGCAATTAGTCTTACGACACATCGATTGGGTTACTTTGGGAGACAGTTGATTCATACTCCTGATACCTGCATCTAGTGTGAATTTACTTTTCCACATAGTGTGAACGTAGTTTTAGAATTTATTTTCCAGCAGAGTGTGGATTAGTTTTAGCCTTTACTTTCAAGCAAAGTGTGAATTTAGTTTTAGTATTTACTTTCCAATATGGTGTGAATTTACTTTACTGTCGTGTGATTTATTTTCCTTTCAATTTAGTTTCAATATTTGTTTATTCATCCAGTTCCTTGCCAACGCGGTGTAACTGTTCACACCATTGTTTGTAAGTAAGGTTATTGAACTACAACTTCACAGTAAATAAACCAATGTAAGAGAAGATTGTCACTTGCACATATAGTGCACGACAACTCGCAAGTTCCCAATGAACCCCAGGTTGACAATTAATGTATAAACTTCTTAGTTTCCCAATGAGTAATTAGAAGGCAATTAAAAAGACCGGCATTTTGGTGTCGTCATCGAGGAGTTACCAAAGGTGCAATTGAATCTTGCATTGGTTCTCAAAATAATTTCATTCATTTCATGAAATTAGTTTTATGTTGTCTTTTCTTTTCATGAATAAAAATAAAGACCCAAAGAGAATGATTATGCGGTGCAGTAAGAGCCACCTATATTACTAATTTTGTCTTTTGCAGGAAGCATGGAAAGAAGAAGAAGTCTTGGTGAATGAAGATTCCATTGAAGTATTTAAGAGGATTCAAGAGGAAGCCATTGAAGGAGTACACAAGACTCAAAAATTTCAAAAGGAGTATGTAATATCATTTGATTCATAAAAATACATCCTATAGAATTGAAATACAATTTTTTTTGAAGTTGTCCTATAATTATTTATTCGTATCTTTCAAACTTTTCATTTTTTTGGGATTCGTAGCTTAGTTGTGGATCCTTCAAAACTGTATGTGAAGGTCAACTTAGGATTTGGATTGTTGATTTTTTTTTATTTGGATGTATTACATTGAAATTATACCCCTAAAAACATTTACTCACCCCCAGCTAGATCATAATTTTAGTGAGAAATTGGCTGTTGGGGCATTTTGGCTTGTTGGACTTACTAAAAACACAATCGGGATAGACATGTTTTGAGAGACCATATGGCCTCATTTTTACAACATTTTTCTATCCAAAGTATCCTTTGAAATCTAGTTTCTAATCCAATTTGAATTTTTTAATTTGGGTATCAAATGAAAAAGATATGGTCAAAATATTGATTGGGTGTAGAGATGGTAGCTCAAGAACAAGGTTGGGACAGTCACTTTTTGGGTGCCTAAATGGATGAATTTTTCAAACATGTTTCTAAAGCATGTTATCCTATGAATCTAGTTTACAATGTAATTTGAATCACTCAATTCTAATATCTTACCAGAACGTTATGCCAAAAATACTAAATGCCTATCCTAAAACAACACTCTTAGAACTCTGTCTCCTAGACTGTTCATTGGCATATTTGACCCATAAATTATTCTTGTATTCAAAACATATTTCTATTGGAGGTACCGACATGAATATAATTTCACCTCCAATTGTAATTGATTCAATCCATTTCCAAACGAAAACATTATGCTCAAATTAATGGTTGTTGGTCTAGGCTGGAAATTGTAAACAACTCTGTCATGCAAGATGTTCTTCAGAAGATTTGGAAAGTCATATTAATGCATTTTCAAAAATTGTTTATACTGGAGGTATCCCTCTAAATATAATTTCATTTATATTTGGACTCACTCAAATTGGATGAGAAACGAATAATTTATAAATAAAACATTGTTGGGTAGTCTAGGTGGTCACCACTTTCCCGTAGGTAAAAAATGAATTTTGTTTCATTTATATTCCTTGGATTTGTTTTATAAGCAATTTTTTGTAGTTTTTTTGTGTATATATGGGACTAAGATAAATTGACCACCTCTATTCTTCCATGAGCTCATGTTTTATTGTAGGCAACTGCTATTTTTTTGTAGATCTCGGGAATATCAAAAAAGGTCAATCTATGCATGAGTGATTTGTGAAGACCAAATTTCATGTCAAATGGGAATGCCTTCCAAACATCCAACAATGAATATGCATATCATGAGATATTGTGCTTAAAGTTCCAGTTCCTAGAAGCCTAATCTAACAGTGTCTCACTTGAAGACAACAACAAGAGGACTTTTTTATCAAAGGTTGCAGATGGATCCAGAATGAGACACATGAAGAATTGATTTGAAGAATTTGAATACCACTATTCCAAAGGTCAAGTGCCACTTCCATATTCCACATTGCTACATATACTACACCATTGCTACAAAACAATCCTTTTGGAAGACGTAAGGTTCATCATGCTCATTCACCAGTGCCATGGTATGCCTATGTATTTTCTTATTCCCATATATGTCCATCATGAAGTTAATAAAGCTTTCATTTTCTTATGTGATTGATAACCCTTGATCATGAACATAATTCATGTCACCACTTACATCATATTAACTCCATCCTCCACCATTCCATCACTTCCCGATGACTTTCTACTCCATCCATCCCTAACCCACACAATAAAGTTAGCTTGGATCAGTTACAATGCCAAGCTCCCTCACCACCCTACCCCATTTTAGAATAAAAGTTGATGGTGAAAACTTGTCTTAGGCGCCATCAGAACTTGGAATGCTTAAAAACAATATTTTTGGCCGGCATTCCTCAAGAATAAAAATTATGGCTGTGAATACCCTTTGGGCGCAATTAGACAAATCTCGTTTGAAACCCAACTTGTTGGAGGACAAGGTTTGTAAATAAGTGAGAAATAAACTATTCCATCCAAGTTTCTCTTTAGATAAAGTTTACAGGATTTTCTACTCCATCAAAAGATCATTTTCAGCTCCAGACCTTAGTTGCAATTCATCATGTTATGAGCTCCAAATTCCACATTTCTTGCAAGTTTCTACATCATTGTGGACCACATCAGATCTTCAATTTCCCAAGATGCTACTGCACATTTCATGATATTCTTAGGTAGGTACAGATATGATTATTTTCCTTATTGTTAGTCAAGTTCATTGAATACTATAGATTTGTATTTGGAAAATCACTTGAGCCTTTTTCCCCTACTTCCTCCTATATTTCTAAGGGTAGTAAAACCTTTTAGTTTGGGGGAAGGGGCACACCATTAACTATCATGACCACACCATTACCCATCATAATGCCTACATTATTCAACATCATTATTGCATATCCCCTACCATTCTTGCTCTTTCCATTTAAGCATTACCTCATCTTTACTTCCCTATCTAAGCCCACTCTGACATCTCCTAACAGCAAGCATGAAAAGGATGTTGCTACATAATCAGTATTGTTGTCACACAAGAGCCAACAATAGGAAGACTTGTTGCTGCCACACAAGAACCAACAACAGAAGCATAAGAAGTCTTGTTGCTTCCACACAAGAACCAGCAGTAAAGAAGATGGACAACAATGCACGTGGACAAGCCAAGGCCACTACAAGAGAAAGGGAATAGGCCGACCACAAGGACCTACAACTGAATAAACTGTTGTAGAAGCCATTCTTACAAGAGGGTGGAAATAGAGGTATGAGTTTCTTAATGTATTCATGTGTGCAAGGTTGGTTCACATATTCAAAGAATAGAAATCAAGTTGATAGCTATTGGGAATACATTACATATGGTCTTTGTATGCGGTTGGATCTTAGTATATTTGACAAAGAAATTGTTGATAAGCATGTGCAATCACATATTCAAATTTCTCTATGCAGATCACTCATCCCCATTTTTTAGGAAGTATTGAGAACGAGTATCTTTAGATGGATGTATTGGTTCTTTCCTCATTTTTTTTTAATAGAATTGTAATTCTCAGGCTCAGTCACCGAATGTTAGCCCATAGTTTTCAGTTTGATTTGAAAGGTTTCAATTTAAGGAAATTGTTTGACATCGTTGAAATTGACATGCTATCAAGATTCAGCATGCAAACCTTGTTTTTCTGCCTTTGATTTTCAAAACTATGAATACAAAAAATGGCCAAACATAGAGATTAGGAATATGGGGATGATGTGATATTTATGCCATATTGCAGAAGTGAACAGAGCATAGATATGGAGGAGAAAACAGTGGAATTGCTTATTATTTTGATGATCATAAAATATGTTGTTTCATTATGCACAAAATCAGTTTGGGTAATGAATGCAAGTTTGAGGTACAGAGGAACTTTTCATGTGATACATATCCTTGTAGTTATGATTTGCGTCATGTTCTCTTATTGTTCTTTCATTACATAGCTGGAAGCAATGGTTTTGAAAGTGTAAAAGAACCATAAAGCATATATATTAAGTATATTCAAACAGTCTTGTGTTAAGGTTCAAAACAACAACATCAAGAATCATATAGAAATCCAGCTATCATTGCAATAACCAAAATTGTTGAGATCCTCCCAATAAGAGACAATGCACAAATAGCATGATTCTAGGAATGGCAGTAGCTCATGTAAAATATTATTCACCATATAAGAGAGAAGACATCAAGAAATGTAAGTGTTGGTATTGTGCATCATATGTATCTCATGTGATTGTATGGCTTCTTCAATATTCTTATAGTTGAGTTCAACAATCGGATTACATGCTTTGGATATTTAGATCATGTCGTCCACAAGTTAGACTTCTTCAGCATAAATTACTATGTGCGGGAATTCATATCTTTTGTTGGGTTCAAACTAGTTGAGAATGAGGCGTATACCCATATGGCTTGAATCAATTTGAGTACATTATTTCCAGCATATGAGGGAATATAAAGTAACAAGGATTTGATGAGCTACAAATCCTCCATGATTACAAATTGAACTATACATTGGGCTCTGCTTCTATTGTCATAGAAATAAACATATGGACATGCTTTGCATTCAGTTTGGGGGAGATAAAGAAGATAACCTTCAGCGAACAATAGCAGCTTATCATGGTGTTATCAACTATATCTGTACAATAGTTGAAACCTTATTGAGCCGCCAGTGTTGGAACACATCAGTGTTCACTTCCAGAGTATCTGGGTTTCAGATATTTGGGTCTAGCCAATTTTGGCTAGCCAGTTTTGTTTTTGAGTCGACATGACCATGGCCCCATGGGGGTTTGTAACAAAGTGTGCTAGTAGGGTCTGAGTGGCTCAGTTCCCCATGATTTGATTAAGCAACTAAGGTATTCCAGGGAGTTTTTTCCCTTGTCAATTATACTTTGCTTAAGGCGATGTATAATCGATGAGGTTTTCTCCCGCTTCCTCCAAAGTTGGAATGCCCGATTTTGAAATTTGAGCCGTGGGGGGTTATTAGAGTCCAACTAATATATATAAACCTACTAGACACTATTAGAATAGGTTTTGGTCATGTCCTAAGTCTCTAGGACCCCTAGAAAAAATTTCGAAAAAAAATTTACCGGACGCGTTGGATTTGGGGTTTTTAATTTTTTAATTATTTTTAAATTTTAATTAAATTTCTCTATAGTTTAATTGGAGAAATTTGAGTCTGTAATATGTCAGTCATCCGGGGTTCGTTTTTGGTTTTTGAAAGCTCCAGATTGAAGCCAAAAATCACACATGACTCATGGACCAGCTAAACCCAACTTTCGGATGTCAATTCAGCCTCATAATTAATATTTTCTCTAAAAAGCCATTTACAGAGAAATTATTAATTAAATTAATAAATTTGAATATTTTGGAGAAATCCAAATCTCTCCAAAATAATCAGAAAAGAATAAAATAAAATGCTAATTGACATGGCATTGGGCATTAAAGAAGATTCCAATCATCTCACTCATCAACCAGACCACTATCCAGTCACCAGCAAGAGATTCTCCTCAAGCTAATTCGCCTTCTTCCCTTCAAAAGTCGATTTTGTGATGTGGCAATGATTGAATGGGTTGGTTGGATGGAATTAAAGCCAATGGTGGGCGCCTCCTCTAATCTAGCAATCACCATGACTTGGATCCTTTACAACTTGAGTTAGCACCTACCACAAACTCCACTTGTCTCTCATTCAAGCTCACGTCATCCCTCCCTAAGCTCATGCCCTTGCCTTGTGTGCTCATGTGGATCCTAGTTGGAGGCTCTCCATTGATGGGTGAAGCTTCCCATGTTGCCCCAAACCTATGTCAACTCATCTACCACCACTCCAAGCCTCCTAATGACTAGTTTGTGATTGGAAATCAAGTTTTGTCAAGTGTTATTTGGCTCTCTTTGGCCAAATTCGAATTAGGGTTTTAGTATGTGCTTTTGCTATAAAGAGAGGCCCATTTGGGTTATTATCTCATGGATCTTTTGGGAAAACTTACTTTGCCAATTTGTAATCGTGTTCTAGCTATTGCTATTTGGAAATAAAAGCGACTTTGGAGGTCCACATGGTGTTGATGCTTGTTATGGAAACGCTTCATCTATTCTAAGGTGATATTGTATTTGTTTATTGCTCATATTTCATTACTTTGATCAATTATTTAGCTTAGAAGGCTTTCTTAATCCCATAGGGTGGGCATTTGGGTTCAACTTGTCCATTGATGTTGGGGTTCTATGTGATTTGGAAGGAGTAGACTGTAGTTGGAAATATTTATACTCTTCTAATCTCATTTTACTTTACATACAATATTTGATCAAGGTGTGTTTGTGAGTAATTTCTTGTGCAGATCTCATAGGTTGAAGAGAGGCTTGAGCTTGGGTGCATCTCTCATCTCTTCAAAGACCTTTTTCCTAAAATTTGTGTGCATTTCAAGATCTCCCAAAGTCAATCTTAAGCAGTGGAATTTTGGTAAAGAAGTGTTGAGTTTGAAATCCATCTTCAAAATCATATTTTCAACTGGTTACTTGGTTCTAAAACTTCCCTCTTCTAGTCCATTCCCCTTACCTTTTTCCACCCATTTATCTCTTATCCCCTTCTCTCTTTATTTCTTTTTGTTAAGCCTAGCTTAGGATTTGCCATAAGGTTGAAGCTCCTTCAACCTTGGGGAATAACTTGGGATTTGTTCCCTTGTGCTCTCCTCAACACTTGTTTTTGGCGTATCACCGGTTAACCGGAGGATTTCCATAGCAGTGTTTCAAATCCTCAAGTGTTCCACTTGAAACCCATCTCCATTCCAAGTTTCCTCTTCTCTCCCATTCGCTCCTCCTAGCTTTGTCTCCCTACCTTGCTAGTTTACTTACCCTTCGTTTTAGCCTCTCCACCTTGCTCTCGTCCACCTTAGGTTAGTCTTTCCTTTCCCTTTCATCCCTCCTCCTTATAGCTCCTTCCATTTCTTTCTTTTCCCCTTGGGTTTTTGCCCCAAGTCTCCCTCTTGTCCACCTTCAGAAAGACCTAAAAAGACACAAAATCACACAAAACGAATTGAAGAAGTTAGCATTTGTTAAAGTTAGTCATTCTTTTACTAGCTAGATCTCATTGTTTGGCTTTAGCATAGCTCATACTTGTTGGATTTATTGTTTCCATTTAAAAGATAAAAATTTTCACATAAAATATTTCAAAAAATTTTATGATTTAGATCTCATTTCTAGCACATTTCAAGAGTTTGTTGTTCGCTGGTCCGTTTCATCATAGTTAAGATTTTATGTTAAAATTTCATGCATTTCACATTTTAGAGTTAATTTTTTAAATCTAAACTTAACTAGTCTCAAATTGGTTTTATTTTTCTAATGTTAATGGGTACATTGTTGAGCATTTGCTAAGCTTGAGTAGGTTTTTTCAAGGAAACCAATTGTGAAGACAAGATCTAAAGAGGCTCAAAGTTACACTCAAAGAGAAGACTTAAATCAAAATCAAAGAAACAGCTACAATCTCCTTTGTAAAAGCCATTTAAGGGCTATAAGTCTTGTTTCCATAATTTGTTTATTTGCTTTAAAAGACCTTGCAAAGATCTCATTCCCAAGGCACTTGTAAAGTTTAATAAAAGGTTCAAGTGGAGGAGGCCTCCACTTTTTTGGGTTTCTTCCCCATTTGGGGAAGAGTGTTGTGCATGCTTAGTTTAGATCTCATCTTTTTTCAAGTTCATAGATTAGTCTTCATTTTCGTACTTAGATTAATTTCTCTTCCAAGTCTTGACTAGAGTAAGCTAACTTTGGGATTGTATCCCAAAGGCCACATAACTTTGTGGTAGCTTCTCGTTCCCCCATCAGCTTCTTGTGGACATCCAGCTAGCTGGAAGGTTTCCAAGACTGATGGTTTCTAGTGGTTGACCTTGTTCAGAGGTTGATCCCACCTTTAGAGTAGAATTGCTTGGTAGAACACTAGATCTTTCAGTTATTTCATTTCATTTTGCAAGTAGCATGTTAGCAGTATTTCACATCTTTTTGATCTATCACATGATTCAAGCATTACAAAGTTGAAGTATCTTGTTATTACAACTTCTTTTTTTTTGTTATTTCTTAAAATGAACAAAGTCTCTTGAACTTGGCCAAATCCAAGTCAAGAGCACTCTCTATCGGAGAGCATTGTTAGACTTGCATCTTTCCCTGCATTAGGCATGTTAAAGTAGGAAGTCTCTTGAACTGTGGTCATAAGATCAAGTCAAGAGCGCTCTCTGTTGGAGAGTTGAACAAGTGCTCTAAATAATAAAATATTTCAACCCACGTTTTTCCCTAATAAATTTACTTTTGGTTGATCGTCCAACACCCGTATGCTCTGCCAACCGGAAACGGTTGGGCTAGTACTCAGAAAGGTGGAAGACTTGTTAAATTCGTAAGTGATAACTAAATAAAAAATTTCATCCCCGTAACCAACCAATCCGGAGTTGAGCGATAAGATAAGTCAGTGGGTAATCTCTTAGTGTGGGCGTCGGGATTCCATGTTCAGCCTCTAGTTTGTTGGTTAGCATTGCACGAGCTGGCTAGAGCACTGGGTGGCCCGACATGTCCTTGAACGGAGGCACTTGATACCATCTTTCCGGACTTTCTCTTGAATATCCTTGGTTTTATCCTAATAATCAAGACCATTAAAACTTTGAAATTTACCAAGATAATTTGCACAACGATCTCACGAACAGTTACTATCAAGACTTATTTTTTCAGCATCCCCCAGCATTACAATTATTTTGACTCCGTTACCCATTGGATAAGGCACTGGTCCTTTTATCATTTAATTTTTATCTGTGGATGCTTCTAAATTAACTCAAGTCTTTATATATTGTTTCGTAACGTGGATTGCATCTTATCTTGTGTTTTATTTAAAAGTAAGTCGTGTGTCTTTCATCACTAAAAAGCTCCTAAACAACATCCATCCGCATCACCATACATTCTTAACACTTAAAACATTGAGCCATAGACAACTCTTTGTAGGGACTACCCCCCTTGGCTTCGTTAGGAGTTAGCCTAAACGGAGGAGCTGGGATTCAGGTGACAGTACCTGGCTCATTGCTTGCCCCCAAGGCCACAACTCTCTCACTTGTAGTGAAGAGACAGCTTTCGAAAGATTTATGTTGCTGGTGTGCAATCTGGCAGACAACACATGGCCTTATTTGGGGAAACGTTTAAGCATCAAGATCATCCATTTTCCCCTCAATGCCTCATACAAATCAATGTTAATATGAAATCACTTTGGGAATAACACAAACCAACAAATAAAAGATCCCAGGGCAGCTTATTTTGCAACAGGAGTATAGTTACGAGCCAAGTTGTGTGATAGAGTATGGTTTGATTCTTCAATCTGCCATTCCAGTGTTTGAATCAACACAATAAAGTTCAGAAATGGAGGGAACATCTAAAGAAATCTTCAAGCATATTTCTCAGGTTTCCATTGGTATTTTTGTGGCTACCTGTACCAACAATGTTACCTTCTAAACACATCAATTATTAACAAGTATTTAGTGAAACAATTGTTGCAGCAGTAATCTGTACCATCTTGTGTAGATAAAATTTTATTTTACGAATGTTCTTAAAATCTACACCAAGACAAGAGATGGTATGCATGTTTTTTAATTATCTTATATCTTCCATTGAGCGCAGATCAATGGGCACTCAGAACATCATTTGCAATCAAGCTTATGATTTTTACTCATTCATGTTTTTAAAAAAAATGCAGAATTGATTTAATCATATCTGCCAAACAGTGAATTGGTTTTTCATGAAACTTTGAGGGGAGGAGCATTATAGAAGGAAGAACAAACTCACCAAAAATAAGCTCAATCCAATGCACATTTTTCGAGAAAATGGGCAATGTCACCTACAGCCAATTTGTCTTTATCTCGGAGTTCCCGATGTGGATATTTATCATTTTTGGTTTGTAGAAGCATTAAGTGATTGTTAACTACCTCACCAAAAATAATCCTTTCCCAGTTCATAAATTTTGAGAAATCAAGCATAGTCACCTACAACCATTTTCTCATTTTTCTAAAACATCGTGATGTGGGTTTCTCCAATTTTTGGTTAGGAGAAGCATAATTGCATTCCTAACACCCCTAAAAAAAATTCCCAAAACCCAGTTTGTATTTTTGGAAAAATCGTGTTTTTTTTAAAGTTGCATATCGCTAGTCCATTGGCTACATATCACTAGTCCATCTACAGATCGCCAATCCCTTGCTATAGAACCTATTTTTCTTGTATTTTTTCCTTAAGAATGTTATTTGTGAAGGTATGTTGGCATGGAAAGTTGTTCAAGATAATATTTTATACTTCTTGATGATCAGATACATTGGTGGTGGCATGTTGACAATGAATTTTGAGGCAGGCATTAAAAAGGAACATCATTCATCTTGGTTGACACGAGGTTGCATGAGGACATGCAACTTTTTCAATTTGGGGGAGATGATGGGCCATGGATTTAGCATATTTTTATCACCATTTCACCTTATCTATAATCCCTTTTTCTTATCCATAATCATGTATTAATCCCTTCTAATGCTCATATGCGGGTTTTAGGCTAAAGGTGTTTTTCCATTACATGTATTGGTATTTTATTTGATTTTTTACTAACATTAGGGGGATTATTGTACTAATTATTTGCTTTGGATATTGAATCAGTTGTTAGAAATCAACTACTAAATATTTGATGGAGTTTTGTAACAACTACATATCTTCTACAGGTATATTGTGAAAGCTGCAGAACCCTTGTAGGAACCTGCGGAAACTCTAAAAGCAGCTATGGAAACTCTATAGGAAGCTACAAAAAATTTACAGGTAGATTCAGAACCTTTTGTAGGCTATAGAACCTATGAGTTGCAGAACCTCCTACAAAACCTGTGAGTTGCAGATCCTCCTACAGAACCTACCAGTTGCGGAACCTCTACAGAACCTATGAGCTACAAAACCTCCTACATAACCTGCAAGCTACAGAATATCCTACAGAACCTGCGAGCTACAGAACCTGTGAGATACAGAACCTACAAAAGCTATAGAAAGTCAATAATTCGAATTTATCTTCAACCACCAACTTTGGAGAAAGATATTCATTAGAAGCAATGTATTTTTATAAATCCATTATTTCTATCATCCTTATATGTCTCAAATCATGATGTTAAATTAATTGAAAATTAAAGGTGGCATATGGAGGTGGATATGAGTGCATATTTGGTTTATCCACAAAGATTTGAAGACCTCTATCAAATATATGATGGACCTAAGAAGTCAAAAGTTGTTAGAAGACATTTGGGATGAGTTTTGACTAATTTATTATAGCCTCTCTCCATAAATTTGAATTTGAATTCAAAGGTATATTAAATAGCATGTAGTTAGCAAAGATCTTGGAATTAGTTTTGATATCCAAATTATTAGCAAATTGTTGATGATATTTTGGATCTTCATTTATTATTTCTTATGGAGACTCATGTATAAATAAGTGCTCCTTCTCCATTCCAATAGGAGGACTCTTAGAGCAATAGTCCAAATAATGATGGAATAAAGTTATACTTTCATCTTGATTCAATACAGATCTTAGTTTTATAATTTCTTTTGCAATATGATTTTGTTTATTTTATGTTGATGTAGTTGTACTTCATTTCTTAGTTTGCATTTCTTATGACGTGTGAAGTTTATTTCTGCAATTTGATTTCAACGCAGTTTACAGACTTCTTATTTTCCCACTGAGTAATTAGAAGGCAATTAAAAAGTTAGTCATCCACCTTACCTTCTGCATTGAACTTCTTCTTAAACAACCATTTTATACCAATAGGTTTTCTTCCAACCGCCAACTCAACTAGATCCAAAACTTGTTTTTATCCAAGGCATCTATTTCTTCAACCATTTCCTTCTTCCAAACTTTACAATCCTTTGAATACACTACCTCCCTAACAGTTCTAGGATCATCATCAGTAATAGATAGAGAAAAAATAGAACGGAAATCAAATGGGATATTTATGGTTTCCTTATTTCACAAATTTATCTCCTTAAGGATGGAACTTGAGGTTCTTCCTCTTTTGGTTCATCTTCTTCTTTTGAGTTAGATTCTTCACCCTCCAACTCCAACTCTATTGTCTCTTGTTCTTCTTCCTTAGATTGGAATTCCTGTTTGAGAGGAACTTTAACCTCTCTAAAAACAACATCCCGACTATAAACAATTTTCTTAGTTATTGGGTTCCAAAGTTTATAGCCTTTTATACCATCTTTATAACCAATAAAGTTACATTTTTCATCTTTTTTGTTTCCTTGGGAAAAAATTCTATATTTTGAAAAGAGAATATACATAAATATGTCTACATGGCCAAAAACCAGTGCCAAATACATGTATTCCTATGGACTAGATACCACAACCTCTCTTTTGAGTATTTGCATAAGAACATTAAACTACTTTATTAACATTACGTAGTTTCCAAAGGAGATGAGACTAGACAAAACACCAAAAATACCACCCTATTCAAAGCGAAAAAAAATTGTAAAAAAAATAGAACCATTAGACTTTCTTGAAACTCCCCTCGCGGGATTTTTAAGAATATTTAATAGAGAAGGAACCGACTTCGGACTATAGAATACCCTCCCTATATTTTTCTTCAATCAAGGTACCTTCATTTAATACAAGGTCTTGTTTTGATAGATCATCTGCTTCTTGATTTAATACATTTTTCATCTTTATTGTCCAACTTACTCCTATTTTTCATTGGAACATGCACAAGCATCAAACCAAAACTGTGAGATGTTTAAGGGAGGTTTTTTTACTATTCCA